>CM047812.1:57165134-57563323 GCA_026214975.1 Gentiana macrophylla
TGAAACCGAAACCGTAATGGTTTCATGAAACTTTGAGTCTTCATTACCTCGAAGCTTGTTGCAGTCCATATATTGATTTCTTAAGCTTACAAACCATGTCTTCTGACCGTCAACAATGAATTCTTTAGGTTGACGCATGTATACTTCTTCTTTCAAGTCTTGATTTAGAAAGGCTATTTTCACATTCATGTGGTGTAACTCGAGATCATAATGAGCTACTAGTACCATGATAATTCTAAAGGAGTCATTCCCGACACAGGGGACAAGTCTTATTATAATCAACGCCTTCTTTCGATTGAAACTTCCGCAACAAGTTGGGCTTTATATCGTTCAATATTACCATTACAGTAGCGCTTAGTCTTGAAGACCTATTTACAGCCAACTGGTTTGTGTCATGAAGGTAATTAAACAACTTCCCATACTTGATTTTCATTCATAGATTTCAATTCATCTTTCATGGCATCAATCCGCTTACTAGAATTAACTTCCTTAATGGCTTGTGAAAACGAAACCGAATCTTTACTTGTCCCTTGTTCAAATTCTACTTGATAAAGCATATAATCATCAGGAATAGCAGATCTCATTTGTCTTTGAGATCTTCTTAATGCTGGTTCATGTGGTGCTTCATTACTATTTTCATTGGCGATGATCTCATCATGGAGTTGTTGATCATTTATTGGATTTTCTTCATTTTTCAACAGTTCAACAATAGAGAGATTCCTAATACTTTTCGAAATAGGGTTAAAAGGGACGGGTACCCTTATTTCCTTTATGATCACATCACGAATTTTATCACTCCCACTAATTTCGCCATTCTTGTAGAATATGGCATTACAGGTTTCAACAATTCTCGTAATATGGTTAGGACAATAAAACCTATATCCTTTGGATTTTTCTGGGTAACCTTGAAGTAACCACTAACTGTTCTAAATCCAATTTCTTTACTTGTGGATTGTAAATTCTAGCCTCAGCTGGACATCCCCATATTTGGAGATGCTTCAAATTAGGTTTCCACCATTTCCACAGTTCAAAAGGTGTCTTTGAAACTGCCTTACTGGGAATCCTGTTTGAAATGTAAATAGATGTGCGTAAAGCATCCATCCACAATGATATAGGCATTAGCATGACTCGTCATAGATCTAACCATTTCCATATATGTATTATTCTGCCTTTCTACTACACAATTTCTCCATGGAGATCCAGGCATTGTGTATTGAGCAATAATTCCAGCTTTTGGAGAATTTTTGCAAAAGGTCCAGGATGTTGTCCTGTTTCGTCATATCTTCCATAAAATTCACCACCTCCATCCTACCTTATGATTTTCACCTTTCTATCTTGTTGCCTCTCGACTTCAGTTATGAACATTTGTAAAGTGTCCACAGATTGAGATTTGTCATGCAACAAGTATAGATCACAATAACGTGAATAATCCTCTATAAGGGTGTAAGATACCTTTCTCCTCCAAAGGCGGGAGCATCAAAGGTCCACAAACGTTTGTATGCATTATTTCAAGAAGCTGGGTACTTCTTGTGGCTAAATTGAGATACAAAATATTTAATTAATAAGGCTAATTTAAACAATACTTACATAAAAGTAGAGTATAGACAAGAAAATAAGGTGCTCCTGTGGGTAGTCACAATAAATTCTTCTCATAATGTCGTGATACTCACTCATAATTGAGTGATATTTTTGTAAAGAAGACGAACAAGGTATCTGTGGATATCCTTGACCTTCATAATATACACTCTATAATTCTTTATGTTGTAATGATAAGATGAGTTTTCAGTGAAGGTGGTATTAGGATAAGTTTAATAAAAAAAAAAGGGCTACACTTAAAAGCTAACAACTTAATACAACATAAAAGTTGCTTATACAAACTAACTAGTGTCAAATACCAATGTAATCCTTAATTTAACATATCTCTTAATGTGAACCATTTGTCAATTTAACTGAATATCAATAAAATTTTCAATCACTTCACATAATGTGATAAAACATTCATGCATCATCATGTTAGGCTGCTATGGCAATACCCAACATTTGACACCATTAACATTCAAGTATTGGCAATCATACATAGGTCAACTAAACCTTATGTTGACATAAACACTTGCAATGTAATACTTAAATATGGTTCAAGTATACATGTCTATTGCCTTCCTAAACTTACAAAATAAATATATCACGAACTAATCACTAAACATAATGTGAATAGTCTATATATGTCAAGAATTTGAACTGCTGTGGCAATACTCTAAACTTGACGTAGTTATACGACGTATTCCTTAACATTGCATAAATAATAATTAATTTCAGACATTACTTTATGACATGTTCAAAATTATATGAACCAAATATTGTTAATTTCACAACAATGTATGCTGACATTAAAAAAAATGCATAACATAACTAATTAATATTGCTGAGAAAGACCAATTTTTTTTTTGTTTTTTTTTAGGGTAATAAATCTTAATTAATTCCTACTTAATATTGCATCGCTACTTATCACTTACTTAATGTGATGAATAAGTACTTACACAAGGCACATTGGACTATTATAACTTGTATAATATTTTATCAAACCATCAATATGTGACTTATCTAATCTTGTATGTCACCAACAAAGAATAATTTGAATGTGATCATTAACAAAACGTGATTGATGCTAATGGTGTGTGACACACAATGCAGACTTTCCAAAGTATCATAAAAGATGCGTCATCATGGTGGACGGATTACAACTATAAGCAAACTAAATTGCTAACAATTATGGAAAGACGAACGTTACAAATCACTTAACTTTATTTGACTTGTTCTTCATGTGTCATTGACTGACGCCATTAAAAGTGAAATAAATTGTTGCTTATATGGCTATAGGTATGATTTACTAGTCGTTCACTTAATATACACAACAACAACGAATAATGTGTATTAATCACTTTAATGAAGACTTTGTAAAATAAAGTAATCAAATCATCAATATGATTTTTTAGTTCTCTTATTTTACTGGGTTATAATCTACTCATTGCGAAAACACAATAGGATGCATCAGTGCATAAGTAACACAGATCCAACGAAAATTAATAAAATCAAAAAGGCCCAAGTAAAGTTGTTAAGTGCCCATCCATGTATCAATCTAGCAGTATATGTAATCGGGCATCAAAAAAAGCATTAATCTTGTTACTCAAACATAATAAATAATAAAATATTGAACAAAAACATAATGTCCAATATCACTTTTATTATTATGATCTTTGACGTGAACCTTAGTGATACCTAATGACGGAACAAAAAAGGATGGCCTTAGGTAAAATTAAATTAAATTTGATACACCGATGATTAACCGTAATGACTCAAAACAAAACAAAATAAAAAATTGACCAACTCAATTGATGATACGATCTGATGTACCGATCAATTAAATTTTTTTTATTTTATTTTATTTTATTTTACTGTTCCGATATGAAAAGAAAAATAGGCCAAACTTAATGTTAGTCACTTGACTATTGTTGGCCGCCGCAACAAAAAGTCAGAAGATGAACGTAACCTTCTTCGTTTATTTTTATTTTTAAGGGCCAAAGACCCAAAAGTATACAAAACGGGCTTATTGGACTTATAAGGACAAAAAAGAATCTGTTAGACTTATAAGAACACAAATTAGATAGATAGACTCAAATACCCTTAATGAAGGAAGAAGGGAAAAAAAAAAAAAAGATGGCAGCACGCTGAATGTTTGTGATTTTTTGGTTTCTTTTTTCTTTTTCTTTTGGATACACATGCTGAATGTTGTTGCTTTTTTTTGTTTTTTTTTTTATAATTTTTTTTAGCACACGCTGCATGTAATTTTTATTTTTTTTAATTTTTATTTTTTTGTTTTTTTTTTTTGTGATCCGGAGGTTATAAATTTAAAATTTTTTTCCTGGACCATGAAAATTTATTTTTTCTTTTTTTCATTGACCACCATGATACATTGACCACCCCAATGCATTGACCACCCCGATGTATTGACCACCGCGATGCAGTGACCACCGTGATGAACTAACAACCGTGATGCATTGACCACCACGATGAAGTGACCACCGCGATACAGAGACACCGCGATGAAGTGACACCGTGATGCTCTAACAACCGTGATGCAGTGACACCGCGATGCATTGACCACCGCGATGCAGTGACCACCCGATGGATTGACCACCGCAATGCAATTACCAACCCAGATGCAGAGACACCGCGATGCAGTGACCACCCCCGATGCAGAGACATCACGATGTTATAACATTTGACGATACGGAGACATCGCGAATGAAGCGACACCGTGATGAAGAGACACCGCAATGAAGTGACACCGCGATGCAGAGACACCGCGACGCCCGATGCGATGACCATCACGATGCAGAGACACCGCGATGAAGTGACACCGCGACGTAGAGACACGGCGATGAAGCGACACCGCGATGCAGAGACACCGTAATGAAGTGACACCGCGATGCAGAGACATCGCGATGCATAGACACCGCCATGCAGTGACCACCCCCGATGCATAGACGCCGCATTGCATAGACACCTCGATGAAGTGACGGCATATTGTATAGATTTATGCAGTGACATCATAATATATAAATCAATTTATGCCGTGACGTCTTATGGTATCGATTTATGTAGTGACGTCTTATTATATCGATTTATGCAGTGACATTTTATGGTATCGATTTATGCAGTGACGTCTTATTGTATCGATTTATGCAGTGGCGTCTTATTATATCGATTTATGCAGTGACATCATGCAGTGACGTCGTATTATATCGATTTATGCAGTGACATCATGCAGTGACATCATGCAGTGACGTCGTATTATATCGATTTATACAGTGACATCATGCAGTGACGTCATGCATCGACGTCTTATTATATCGATTTATGTAATGAAGAAAATCCAACGGAAATTTCATCAAATATTTACATAAATTCTAGGGTAAAGCAAAACATGCATCATTATAAGAAATTCATTAAAGTAGCAGCTCATAACATATTAGGTTGCAATGAAACTAACAACCTGATTCTAAAGAAGAAGAAATACAATCTCGCAATCGCCGTTAGAGTCAAATCCTGGATGCCCATCAATTTCATGTACTCCATTTCGACTCGGTTTGACACATTCACACCATGTACAACCTTCTTGCCACGATTATTAGTCAAATCCTGGATCTTTGTGTTGAGCAACAATCCCGATCACGTAGCACCTTTAGCTTCCCAATCCGCTTGTGTCTTTGAAATATGCAGTCGTTACTTGCAAAGACAACCAAAAAAGGAAATAACCATCACATTAAAGAAAATTCGTCAAAGTAAAAAACTTTTTATGTGACTATGTTCAAATGTTTTGCTTTATAAACACAATTTTGAAAGAAAAAAATGTAATCACCGACATTTGGTTTCTCCTGGTAAATAGCCCATAAATGATTTCTTAAATAAAATCATAAAAACAAAACCACTATCACGAGATGATGTGAAGCAAAATAACAAAAGGGAGACACGGTTTACGAACCGAATAATGTAATCTTCTCAAAAGACAATAGACTTTTCCGTCTTCAAGATCACCTATTCCGGCCCGTCAGACGTCCATAATCTACTATGCGCTTTCAATCAAAACAATTTTATAGGCGGTTGCTCTCCTTCATTGTTCTATTTTCGATGGTGGGTGCATAGAAAGTGGGGATGAATGAGTAAGCATAAGAAGGATGGGTTTCGTTTTTTTTTTTATTGAAAGTAAATGTATCCTCCTCAAATCGGCTTACATCCAATTACAATTATCTCGCTCATACCCTTATGATCCTCGAAAAATCCAGTGCCGATAAGCTCGTGATCTCCGAGCCGAAAACTCTGTCTGAACTCAAGCATTTTATAGGAGCACAACCCGAAACATGTTTGTGTTTCTCCACAAGATTCTCGTTTTCTCAGAGATCCAAGAACAAAGCAGAAGTCATTGAAAACTTATGAGGTTATGGTAAAGAAATTTGATCCGAGATCCGAATAAAGACTGGAGGTTGCTTCGCTGCGTTGCAGATTCGTGGATGCTAATCGAAATGGGTCAAACTTGAAAAGAATCTCAAGCTTAGAGGGCTATCGGCAAAAGAGTCGGTTAATGACTTTTAAGAAAGAAGGGAGGGTAAATTAGGTAAGCTGAATAAAATGTGCCCTTATAAGTCCAACAGATTCCTTTATGTCCTTATGGGACTAATAAGTATAAAAAACTATACTTTTAAGTAATTAACCCTATTTTTAATAGGGTAAATTCAAAAGCTGTAAAGTAAGTAAACCCTAAGTTTATTGCGGCAGCATATAGCAATAAAATAAATAAATAAATAATAATAATAATTAGAAACTCGCCGGCATGATTGACGATTGCGTCGGCAATTCAATAATCTCATATGACAAACGAAAAATTAAGCAGGTGGAGGCCAAATATATTCCAAAACAGAAGGAATTCATGATTTTGCATTACATAATTAATCAAATAACAAGGAATATAGGTTGTCTCTGATACCACATGTAAATTAAATAATAGATTCAGAGTACCTTAATAGCGAAAGAAATCATCAGGATCGTTTCCTACCTCCATTGTTATTCGACTTCTATTCCGTTGTTGTAGCCGGTTTGATGAGGATTCCGATATCTCTCTCCT
The DNA here is from genome assembly GCA_026214975.1 of Gentiana macrophylla. Taxonomy (NCBI): domain Eukaryota; kingdom Viridiplantae; phylum Streptophyta; class Magnoliopsida; order Gentianales; family Gentianaceae; genus Gentiana; species Gentiana macrophylla. The sequence continues at coordinate 57,171,814 of CM047812.1, forward strand.
TGCCTACAACCGTTATGTGTTGGTTTCTTTCGTATGCTTTATGATGGAATAAAACATTGCTTTTATAGGTGGAGAGAGAGCCGAAATCCGAATGACCTAGGGTTTAGCTTTAATCTCAGCCGTACATCAAAGCCGAGTTTTAATCGGATTAAAACTCCTTTTAAATAGCCAATAAATAATAAATAGTATATTTCTTAGGGAAAACAAATTTCCTATAAGACGACTATTACGGGGAAAGAAATTAATCGAACTCTATAAAAGCCACGACATAATTTTTCTTACGGTCCACAATCCTCATTCTCCAAATGTTCTAAAGATTTTACAAAGAACAAAATGGTGTTGTAAACACATATCAAACGTGAAACAAAGGGAAATAACATTGATAATTGACCGCAAAACATGAACTTATTTGAAGGACATGTTTTTTTTATTATTAATTAGTAGCTGGACATCCCACAACCACAATGTTAAAAAACGTGTAAAGATCGACATATATGTTCTAAAACAAATAACCCAAAACATGTGGTATTTGACTCCTAGCCGGGGGAGGGGGGCTTTTATTATCATACTTGTTTTGAAAGGTAAAAATGTTTTAAGAATTATTTGCTAAAGGAACCATAGCCCGGTGGATCCCCAATCATCTAAGCTAGTAACACTCAAACCTTCATTTTCTAGAAATCGGTCGGATAATTTGCTCCACTCTTAACCAAAAATGAAGAATTCTTCAACCAAGAATTCAATAAGCAGAAAAAGAAGATAAACGAAGAAGAAGAAAAGAAAACAGAATGAAAGTTTTCATTAAAGCTGTAAAATGTTAATTCTGGTTACAATTAGATTCAGTAGTGTCAATAGTGCCTATTGGCAGTTATATATACAATGTAGTTACATCCTACTAGTCTAATAACTAACTAACCGACTCTCATAACAATATAACTGCTCTAACTGCTTTTTTAAACATGTGTTCGACTTAATGCCTCAGTGAGGTTTGAGCTTCATTGCTTCCATAATGAATACATCATCAGCATCAGTTTAATAACTGTAATAGTCCCCCGCAAGCTGATAATGCAGCTTGAGCTTCATTATTGCTTCCATAATGAATACAACATCAGCATCAGTTTAATAAGAATAGCACTGGAATCTATGAAACAGGATGTGTAATATGTGTTGGACTGAATAGAGAACTGATTCCAATGTGTTCCAATAGGTAATGAAAAGCAGGAGCATCTAGAGGTTTAGTAATTAAGAACATCAGCTAATTGAGGTTGAGTCCTAACTGACATGAGTTTAAGGAAACCTGCTTGAACCTTATTTCTGACTATGTGACAATCCAATTCAATATGCTTTGTCCTCTCATGAAATACTGGATTTTGTCCTATGTGTATGGCACTGTCATTGTCACAAAAGAGTAGTATTGGCAAGGGAACTGGTACATGTAGATCTTTAAGGATATATGTCAACCATTGTAATTCACAAGTAGTGTTAGCCATAGATCTCAGTATTCAAACCTGTGATCTTTTGCCACTTTGTTTTGTTTCTTGGCTCTCAAGCAATAGAGCAAGTCCTAGGAAGACAATATAGCCTGTGGTAGATTTCCTAGTATCACTACACCACCCTTGTCTGAGAGTCGAATATGCTTTCAAGATTAAATCATTCTGTGTGGGAAGAAAAATACCTTGGCCAGGATTGCATTTGAGATATCTGAGAACCGTATAAGCTGCTTGTAGGTGATTTTCCGTGGGAGTACTGAGAAATTGACTTAACTGTTGGACAGCATATGTGATATCAGGTCTTGTAAATGAAAGATACAACAGTTTCCCCACTAAACTTCTTTAGGTGCTGTTATATGGCAGAAGTTCTGAATCACCAATAGCCAATTTTTGTTTGCTAAGCGTGGGAGTAGTGGATGGTTTGCAACTTAGGAAACCAAACTCTTCTAGTAAGTTTATTGTGTACTTTATTTGGTTTAAAGAGATCCCTTTTGATGATCTAGCAACTTCAATTCCTAGAAAGTATTTGAGTGGCCCTAAGTTCTTGATCTGAAACTTTGAATTAAGGTAATCCTTGACTTCTTGAATCTGTGACAGAGTTTCACTTGCTGCAATAATATCATCAACATAGACCAACAAGGCCACAAAATTTTTATATTTCCCTTTAGTGAAAAGGCTGTGGTCATTGATGAAGGATGCAGGTTCTTAGATCTAAACGAATTAGATCTACGCGCAGCGGATGGATCACGATTTATATATCAAAACACATAATTAAAGGACTTAAACTACTACAAGGGGGTTTAAGATCATGTTACCAATAACGGGAAGAGAAGCCTTGATCTTCCGATGTGTTCTCCAAACGGCGGTTGGTGGACACCCTTCTTGATACACGAACCTCCTTGATATGCAACACCAAGAAAAACTCAAAGTTTTTCTTCTTCCAAAAACCCTAGGCAAGAAGAAACTAATTTTTCCTCTCCTTTTTCAAGTGGTGGTCGAAATTATCCCATCCAATTTCCCTTGGAATAACTCTACTTTTATAGGAGAGTAAATCCTTGGCCTCCAAGTATTAATTAATTAAATAATTAATTAATTAAACAAAATAAAAAGATATTTTCCTTAATGACTAATTGTGACATGTATTGACCAATAGGAAATCAAATAACAAGTCATCCAACCAATCATGTAACAAGAATATCTTTTATTTTCCACATCACAAAAATTAATTCTTGTGATAATTAAATGATAAGAGGCGCCACTTTTAGGGTTAAAAGCCCACATAAAATGTCTTTTATGTGTATTATATTATTTAGCCCAACTAAATAATATGCATATCAATTAATTAGCCCAGCCAATTAATTATCACTGAGGCCCAAATAACAAGATTATCAGTCCGAATTACAGAAGCCACATCGGGGACCATGGACCTATAACCAGTAGCTCCAATAATTAATTATTCATCGAACATAATAAGTACATTAATTATTAATTCCGGGATTACGCCACCATAAACCCGAAACTGAACTCTACCGATTATAGATGTATACTTATACTCAACCCATAGAGTGAATAAGCGTCCATTGATATAATCACTACATACAGATTAACCCTCCATAGACTGTCCATTCTGAGTGGGAAGTCTCCGTGAACCCGACTCAGAATATCTTATCCTTATTTACCATTAACCCCTCGATGACCAATTAATATGCATATCTGAATAGTAGCTAATTAGTCAAATGCTAAACTCCCGGATCGATCACTTTCTTAGGGCTAACAAATAAGGGGATCATCTCTCTACTTCCCGCAGGAAGGAATGGATTCCATGTCTGTGAAAATCGAACTACTCACTCATCCTGGAGATAGTGCCAATGAGAAGTGGCTTGGAACACATATTTAAGTGAACCGTAACTAACACATCAAACACTACCCGGGACAAGCAAAGACCGTGATCACATCAGATTAAGATTGATCCATATATGATCATCTAATGATTTAATAAGATTCCTCGATTACGGAATTATACCGAGAAATTCAGATTAAATCGGTCCATCTATATGAATGCCATCATATATAAATGCCCCACGTAGGTACCCTCTCTACCGATCCGGATAAGACTATCACACCCTAAGGTGTTCTCAGGCGCATTATTGGTGTTTTAATCAAGAGACCCTAAACTCTGATTAAGTTCACCACGGACTAACAGTTTAAGTATATCACCACTAACTCAATCCTCACGTGCATGCCATACACTGAGTTAAGCGGTTACATACTGATATACTTAGGGTTTGCAAAGAAGTATTATTTACAAGCACAAAGCAAGTAATAAGGTGAGATAAAATCTGTCATCCATTGTTAAAAACAATTACACAAATTGTCTTTCGGGCACTACACCTAACAATCTCCCACTTGCACGAAATGACAAGCAACGATTGTTTTTAGAGCACACCCTTTCTCATATTATTCACAACACTCTCCCACTTGCTCTAAAAGTAGATGAGACATATCCATCAATGTCGTACCCTCCAAGCACTCGACTTGGTACACTGATTAGCTAGGTTGTCGACTCGAGACGATCTTTAGGATTGAAACGTAACCGGTCCTTCCAATCAGGCGGTACTTCTCTCAATATGCTTTTGACTCTTTGATGGTAGAAGATCCTTCTAAGTCGCTCTTTCATCGTTGAAATAGTGTCCTAAACCCAATCGGGTTGGACCGGATCCGACCGGGTCGGATCATTTGTACTATTTCTTTATGTTTATGCATATATAAAATGGCTTATTCTGTTGTCATATATATGTTCTTTTAAAGAACCAATTATGAATTGTTATATGATAACGTCCTTAGTATTAAATCGTGATAGAAAGCATGATAGGTGATTATGGTTGATGAGATCTCTAATCACTTTAATAAGTTTGATACTTAAATGTCTCTAGGCTGATGTACTATCAAACAGGGCATTGATAGTATAAACAGACTAGCACGTATTAGATGTCTTATGTCTTTAAGGGTAGGGATAGATCTCGTCTATCGAAGTGTGGAGACACTTGGACTGTACGTGGACGTGTATTAGAGAATGCGTACGTTAGACTGACCCACTTACACGGATAAGTGTCACACTATGTGGCGGTTGTGTAATTATCCTTTGACCGGAGTCTTCATGGCATCACGGTGTGGATTGTCATGCTTTGACACTATTGAGGTTTCCCCTAGCCACGGGCGATCATGCGGTAGTGATTGGGTATGATCTTCGAAGCATCGCGGAGTATACATGATTGGTCGTCCGGGAATCGCGCGTATCCTATGATTGGGATCGAATATCCGAAATGGTCTTCTTATAAGGAATGTCTTACTCTCGTGAATCTTTGCAAAGTGGGAGTAAATGAGTTACTTCGAGAGAGCTTGATATCCAGATTATAAGATACGGTCGTTGATGTTTTGACACTCGACTAACGACCGTATGGATATTATTACAAATGATAGATTGTAGGTTACACGGTAAATCGCTTTCACATGAAAGGTAGTAGTCATTGCATTTGACTCTTCCGATGATTGGGGTCACGGTGTGTTGCTAGACGCTATCCCGTGATCGTTAGGCATGAAGGGCAATTTCATAATTTGCACCTTATGTCTACGGCCAACATATTCGGAAGCCTATCGGGTCACACACATATGAACATCCAGCCGGATTAAAATGTGGTTATAGATGATAACCAAATAAGGAAAGTTTATCTCGAGACTATAAGGGTTATAGTGGTAAATTAATATGGTGGTATTTATTTATTATGAATAAATATAATACAAGATATTAATTATGTTGATTAATTAAATATACATATGATGTATATGTATTTCGAAATTTTGTATATATGATATACATGTACTTTGCAAATTAATTAATCATAGCATTATATTAATTAAAGAATTTTCCATAAGTCAATTTTGGAAAGTAAATGGCGCCACATTGAGTGTGTATGACACACTTGGATTGTGCAATTTAATTAATAAGATTATCATATATTAATATTATATATTAATGACTATAGATTTGCACACATGTGTAAATTGATTTATGGTAATAAAATAAAGATAGTCAATATTAGATATTGACAATATCTTGGAAATATTTAATATAAGATATTAAATTAAATGAGATAAATCAATCAATTATATTTTCCTTATTTTATTGGTTAAAGGTTTTCTTCTCCTCCACTCCAAGGAATAGGGGCGCCTCATTAGTATAAATAAGAGGGCTTGCCAAGCTCTTTTGTACACCATTCTTCCAAGAGCAATTGTTCTTGTGAAAAATTGCAAGAACTCATAGTTCTTGTGTAAGAAGAGAGGGGCTTCTATATAGTGAGTTTGTGAGGGAGGAAAAGTCCGATCCAACAACCGGGGTTTCCGATAGCAATCCATGGTGGGATTCCGGCGGGCTGTTCGTGTGGACTAGCGGTAGAGGCCGAACACTTGGGCGGCTCCATGCTGAACTACTCTCCTTAGACGGTCAAAGCGTCGATCTTTTAGATCAACCAAGGTAACCGCCGTCTTTAGTTTATTCGTTTATTGCTTAAACGAAGTCGATCTTGGGGAAAAGGAAATCAAATTTTTGAATTCCGCTGCGTTCCCGCGTTGATTTCCTAACAGTGGTATCGGAGCGAGCTTCGAGCTTAAGCAATAAGCGTGTTTATTTGCGTAGTTAATTTTATCGTTTAAATCACGTAATTAAAAGATGAAAGTTTTTGATTCGTAAAACGATACACGAAAAGAAATTATTTTGTTATGTGTATTTTATGTTTCAATGTAGTTCATAGTTGTGATTAGTCGATAGATGCAAGATTCAAATCACGATACGTTAAGTCGAGGTTGAGTGATGGATTCTCGGTGAACCCACTCTTCGTTAATTCGATGTGCTCGACTTTTTCGTCCCGTGATATTTATTGTGCATAGATATCTCGTTGTTTAGTCGTGTCATGGTTTAGGAAACCAACGACATCCCTTTTGATTACGAATCAAAAGGAAAGAAACAAAAGAGAGATTTAATTTTAATTTAATTTTAGAATAGTTCTAATTAATTAAAATTAAATCGTTTAAAATTAATCGTTAATTTTATTTCGATTAAAATCATTTAATTAATTAAATGTTAATTAGTTAATTGATTGGATAAAATTATTTAACAGATTAAATGTTAATTGATTAATTAAGACGCAAGTAGTTAATTTTTAATTTTATCTTTTTCATAAGATTTTATTGTATGGAATAGATATAGTAGATATAATATGATTATATGGACCCCGATTGATCATGGACTCGACCGATAGGATAGATGTGAATGATTTAATTTTTCTGTTGGTTTAAAATTGTCCTAGGCGTTATGAAGAACGTGACTCAGTTTATTTTCTCTGCATTTATCCCATTCCCGTTGGCTTTCCCGTGTGCGGCGGGTGTATTTATTTTATTAGATAGAATTAAATGTAACAAGAATGGAGCGAAGATGGAAACCAAAGAAAGACGAAAATGAAGATCCCATTGGAGAATGGAGCATTAAAGATCCTATTGGCGGTTGCAAATGACTACCCTTAGATTGTGACCAGCGGTTTTCGTCGATTTGTATTCAAACCGCACTCTAGGAAAAGTCCATGATCATACCGGTTACTTTATGCATTTATTTATTTTGTGCTTGTATTTATTTTATGTGATACGATAGATGCATGACTAGGCACGATCTAGATAAATATGTAGGATGTATGTCTATAGAGATAGATATATTTGATGAGATCGTAATTAAAATTAATTAAGTGAATTAATTTACATAAATACTTCCACAACAAAAATCAAGTCGAAATATCGTCTCCCAATATTATAACGACGGTGAAGAGCCTGTGTTCGGATCCAACTGATCGACCACCGCCGGAGTTGACCTACCTCGGGTATATCGTCATTATTGAGATATGATCGTATGAGATCTCGTGAATATTGGGTTATGACTTGACTAGAGTCTTTCGGTGATTGGCCACCGTCGGGGGCCGTCGACTTTAGAGACAAGGGGTTGACTAACACATAGTGATGTGTATCGCCAAAGAGTTGACTAGTCAACCACCGAGAATCACATAGAGATATGAATGGTAAAGAGTTACCTGCCTTTCGAAATTATCTTGGTTGATCGACCACCGCCGGGAATCAAGGTAACTAGATTGGATCTCAGCCACTAAAGAAATTTTGAAATATTCTTGAAAGTCAATTGGGAGTAGTTGACTAGTGGGAGCAAAATCATAATCCCAAAGACCATTTTTGATTTTGCGTGTATAAACAACAACATTCTTTTATTTTCATTTTATGTTGTAGTTTTAGCAAACTTTATATTTATGTTTTTCTCGATTAGTAAAACCAAATTATGACTGTTACCTTTTGAGAAACGTTCTCAAGTATGGTTAAGTAATTTTAATCCTTTTAAAATAAGCAATGACACGAGCAATCCCGTTATAGTAGTTAGAGACAAGGAGACTACATATTTGATGGAGTACTCCAAGACTTTAATTATTATTGAAAAGCGGAAGCTCATGGCATTGGATACGATCCAATATGATCATTCAGTCATATGATGACAATTAATTCAAGCGTTGGATAAGAATGACCACTCTAATTTTGGAAATGTTGTTTTCAAAATTGTAAGATTTAAGTATCGACTTAATTCTATCATTGCTTAAAAGTTAATTAAATAGTTAATGTTTTAAATACGATTTAAAAGGTTAAATAAACTATTTAAATAAACATTAGATTTTGTTTATGAAAGGAAATCAAAGACATAGTCATTGTGATTTTCTTAAGTCTTATGAAGACTACACTAAGAAATATTTACAAGTGCCTGAAGGATTAAAAAGGAAATTTAGGGCATGTGCTTAAATAGAGAACTTATTGAAGTTTCTATTCTAGGCAAGTGAGTTGAGATAAATCTATCTAAATTCAAAGTCAACTCTAAGATATATGATACCTACGAGTGTGATTAAATTAGAAAGATTAAATACTGAGATATGGAAGGTGAAGCAAACGTTGTAACACTTACCATATTCGGATCTAGTAAAGCCGATAAGGAAACTAAATAAATGTTATTATGTTCGGTTCTTATGAAGAACATACTTTCAGCTTATTTGTTAGGATTTAGTAGACATATTCAATTGTAAAGAATAAATGTTATTCCGATAAAGTTGGAAGGTCACTGAATCTAACATACTAGATTGATGTCACTGTATAGTTGATATATGTGATGAGATCTCGACTAAATATTTGTATGGCTGTTATCCTTAATATTTGTGGTTGTTCTAGACATAGTCTCTCTGGAAGGGAAGCGTGTAATTAAACGTCATTCTGATGATGTTGAACCATATGATTATGAATCTTGTGGATAATACGTATCTTATCTAAAGATGACTAAAATACCCTTTTATGAAAAGGTTATAAAATCTAGAAAGTTGTCCAAAGCCTAAACATACCGATGTTTGTTGGCTTGTGACAATTAATGCCACAAATAATTGTTTGTTAATCTGTATGACTATTTTTAGAAATAGTTGAATGTACTCAGTGAAGTGCATAATCTGTAAAGCCGAAAAGTTCGAGCTAGTACGAATATGAGATTGATGAGCTATTTAGGAATTAATCTTCAATTGAATTGAAGTAATTAATACCGAAGGGTGTTTCTAAGTCGTCGAAAGGAATAAGATTCTCCTTGAAGGATACCATCTTTTGGATATGCAATTAGATTGTGTTCCCAAAATGGAAATAACACTTTATATGATAAAGGTGTGACGCAAGCCATGCGATGTATCCCTTACCCGCTTCGGGATAGTGCCTTATACTTAACTTAGTTCCAAAGAATAAAGGTTGAATAAATTCTATATTAGATATGGAAGAGGATAATGTCGAATCTATCTTAACCGATGATTTGAAGTTGTCATAGGCAAAGTCAGAAAGGCTTGGAGCCTAGTACGACATATGCAACTTTGTGGAATATCTTAGCAAGTACGCTAGATATTATTTACTTGTCCATGAGCAAAATGTTTGTCTCCAAACATGTTGTCTTCTAGAGGAAGTGTTTCTTCCAAAAGAAACAAATGGGAGTAGATTTAGATCTCAAAGGTAGTTTGAGAACCACAAAGATACATTCAACCATTGGAACATGAAGCGGGCGCCTTGCATAGCGATGAGGTGTAGAACAACGCCAAAGTACACACAAAAGTTCTCAGAAGTCTCATGGATAACCTCAAGCCTGAAAAGGTTGTTGGTATGTTCATCTTGAAGAATGAATATCTCACGACTTGTGAAAGAATGTTTGAAAGGCAAGATTGAGAGATATGGCCAGGAGCCATAATATCTGAATAAGAATTCCATCAGTGACAAACCAGGTCATGAACCTAGTCTGTCTTACCCAAGGGGAGTGTCCCTGAAAGGCTGACATGGATAGTAATATGATTACCATAAGGCTATAGTGACGGCTGAAGGGTATGAGGTGTAAACCTTGTAATTACCTTTATGCTACCAGCTGAGCCCAGTTCTATTCAAATGATACTTGTTATAACTTCGTATCATGGCTATATGATAGTGTTGAAGACATTGGGCAAAGAGCTCAATGTTCATAGACGATAACATGATATGTAAGCCCACGAGATCCATTTATGGACCCAAACAAGTTTCTCTAGACGATTTCTTTGTTTGATAATCAAAAGAGTTTGATTTAGTCAAAAGAAGGATATGACCAATGTGCAAGATGGATAGTGGGAGTGTGTTACGATTTTTGAGTAAGGTATTAGATATCTCTTTCGAGAATTGTCACCCCATGTCACAGTCAATTAATGTTTGGTAGTTCAAGGTCTTTACGAAAGCACTTGGATTAGCAGTTCTTGGAAATAAGAATCTATAGCGATAGATTTAACTGTTGTTAGATTATAGTTTACCTATATAGATGTGATGCTAAAAGAAGTTTAGCATAGATCGCGAGATCTGTCTATGTTAGGACGTTGGTCCTAAAGATGAGGTGAAAGATGATGATGCTTATGGAAGGTTTCCTTCGCTACTGCGATAGGAACCATCTTATAGGTGATGCCAGATGTTCATAGTCCATGAATAGTCATGAGCAAGTATGAAAGTAATTCTAGCAAACGTCGAGAAACAAGTTAAGGAAAGTTCTTAGTTTATTGAAACTTGGAATTAGATAAACGTAGATATACTGCACGTATATCCTAAGTCTTATGAAGGCGAGTGGGAGCTACGGTCTGGTTTGCAAATACTTTATTTAAAGTGATACAGTTGAGCTAGAAATGTTCTAGCTTATGGGCCATTGTAAAATCTACAACTAGGCCAAAACACAAGAGGTGCCTTGGAGGCTAGCGGAGCAAAGACATGGATCTAGGAGGTTCATTCCTGAACCTTGTATGGTTCTTCCACTCTTTCTATATAGCCGATATAGTAAGTGGATTCATTGCTTGGAGCAAGGACCAGGGTCTCGTCAAAGATTCGTGTGTGTGTTGAGGCAGTTCCTTTGACTTGGTCAATTCGAACATGATGTGAAGATAATCTGATTCCCCACGGATAGCGATCCGTTTATGGCTAGGGCTGGTTGTTAGTATTGCATAAGATTCTTGTGTTTCAACTTGGTCTTGTGTGTGCTAGTGATTGGTTTTAGGCCAAGTGGGAGATTGTTGAAATAGTGTCCTAAACCCAATCGGGTTGGACCGGATCCGACCGGGTCGGATCATTTGTACTATTTCTTTATGTTTATGCATATATAAAATGGCTTATTCATTGTCATATATATGTTCTTTTAAAGAACCAATTATGAATTGTTATATGATAACGCCCTTAGTATTAAATCGTGATAGAGAAACCATGATAGGTGATTATGGTTGATGAGATCTCTAATCACTTTAATAAGTTTGATACTTAAATGTCTCTAGTCGACGTCTATCAAACAGGGCATTGATAGTATAAACAGATTAGCACGTATTAGATGTCTTCTGCCTTTAAGAAGCGTGGATAGATCTCGTCTATCGAAGTGTAGAGACACTTGGGTATGACGTGGGCGTGTATTAGAGAATGCGTCGTTAGATCGACCCACTTACACGGATAAGTGTCACACTATGTGGCGGTTGTGTAATTATCCTTTTGACCGAGTCTTCATGGCATCACGGTGTGGATTGTCATGCTTTGACACTATTGAGGTTTCCCCAGCCACGGGGGCGATCATGCGGTAGTGATTGGGTATGATCATCAAGCATCGGAGTATACATGATTGGTCGTCCGGGAATCGCGTATCCTATGATTGGGATCAAATATCCGAAATGGCCTTCTTATAAGGAATGTCTTACTCTCGTGAATCTTTGCAAAGTGGGAGTAAATGAGTTACTTCAAGAGAGCTTGATATCCAGATTATAAGATACGGTCGTTGATGTTTTGACACTCGACTAACGACCGTATGGATATTATTACAAATGATAGGATTGTAAGTTACACGGTAATCGTTTCACATGAAAGGTAGTAGTCATTGCATTTGACTCTTCCGATGATTGGGGGTCACGGTGTGTTGCTAGACGCTATCCCGTGATCGTTAGGCATGAAGGGCAATTTCGTAATTTGCACCTTGTGTCTACGGCCAACATATTCGGAAGCCTATCGGGTCACACACATATGAACATCCAGCCGGATTAAAATGTGGTTATAGATGATAACCAAATAAGGAAAGTTTATCTCGAGACTATAAGGGTTATAGTGGTAAATTAATATGGTGGTATTTATTTATTATGAATAAATATAATACAAGATATTAATTATGTTGATTAATTAAATATACATATGATGTATATGTATTTCGAAATTTTGTATATATGATATACATGTATTTTGCAAATTAATTAATCATAGCATTATATTAATTAAAGAATTTTCCATAAGTCAATTTTGGAAAGTAAATGGCGCCACATTGAGTGTGTATGACACACTTGGATTGTGCAATTTAATTAATAAGATTATCATATATTAATATTATATATTAATGACTATAGATTTGCACACATGTGTAAATTGATTTATGGTAATAAAATAAAGATAGTCAATATTAGATATTGACAATATCTTGGAAATATTTAATATAAGATATTAAATTAAATGAGATAAATCAATCAATTATATTTTCCTTATTTTATTGGTTAAAGGTTTTCTTCTCCTCCACTCCAAGGAATAGGGGGCGCCCCTCATTAGTATAAATAAGAGGGCTTGCCAAGCTCTTTTGTACACCATTCTTCCAAGAGCAATTGTTCTTGTGAAAAATTGCAAGAACTCATAGTTCTTGTGTAAGAAAGAGGGGGCTTCCTATAGTGAGTTTGTGAGGGAGGAAAAAGTCCGGTCTAGCAACCGGGGTTTTCCGATAGCAATCCATGGTGGGATTCCGGCGGGCTGTTCGTGTGGACTAGCGGTAGAGGCCGAACACTTGGGCGGCTCCATGCTGAACTACTCTCCTTAGACGGTCAAAGCGTCGATCTTTTAGATCAACCAAGGTAACCGCCGTCTTTAGTTTATTCGTTTATTGCTTAAACGAAGTCGATCTTGGGGAAAAGGAAATCAAATTTTTGAATTCCGCTGCGTTCCCGTTTCCTAACATTCACTGTTTTCACGATGAAGTGATATCGGCTTATCATACCTGGAATTACTTCCAGACCAAAAAGGAAATTCTAAGCACTATGAGTAAACACTGAGCCCCGAGATCAACTTAATGATCATCCTTAATCTGACTACAAGTCAGAATCAGTGTAGTCAACCATATTCAAGTTTGCACCTGAATATACAAGCATATGATTCCTCGTTCTCTAAAGATACTTGAGGACGTACTAAACCGCTTATTCAATGCTCGAATCCGAGATTTGATTGCAATTGACTCGTGTTAAGGTGACTTGCCCTTATCCCGAGAGAGACTCTATCCCATTTTCTCTTTATCCGAAGATTTGGAGAATCATTCCTGAGAGGTAGGGTAGGACAACTCTCGATGAATGCTGCAACCATATATGCATAATCATCTTATTCAATAAGATCGGTGGGATAACCAATGACTCATTCTCGTGAATTTGACCGAATCAGATTCTTAGAACATAGTCCAATTCTCTCATCCAGAGAATCTTGGCGTGTCGATTTACGACTTGAGATAGCACACACATGTTGTTTCCAACTCGCTTTGATGTTATCATTCATGAACACTAATACTACTATTTTACCAATATTGATACCAGTCTACAAAAGACTTATCAATATTCTGGTCAAGTCCACAAATTTTAAAACATGCGACTTTTAATGACCGAGAGGTTCTCTTACATCCACAAAAGACATAAGTCCCGGCAAATCACTCCGCCATTTGTTCTAACCAAGACCCTACTTTTTCGAATGAATCCAGACTCCGTTTACGGCAAGAAAGTCTCAGGGAATCACCCCTATTTTCTGCTTTCTAACGAAATCTAGCAAGACTGAGTGGTGAGAGAGTTCAAGGTCTGGTTAACTCTCTACTTTTTAAGGAATCACCCCTAGACCACTCAGCTTTGTGCTGAAAGTTAAACTTTCCTATTCATTCGACTCTTTTTGGCGTAGATCCAATTACTCCCACTGGGCCTGAGACACTCAGGTGGTTCTACAAGAGGCTGAACAGAACTGGAGTACTAAAACTCCATTTACAGGGATAAGGTTTTCGAACCAACCTCTATGATCAGAATCCTATACAGCCCACCAAGAGCCATAGGTTATCAATTACCCTAGCAGACTGTAAAGTCCACAAAACCACAAAGGGTCAACGGTTAAAACCATACTCTCACTGTGTTTTGGGTGGATTGTCATTCTGATCTAGTAGTATTTATCAGTGTAATCTCCAACAACCGATGTTGGACGTGGTCTGATTAAATCAGATAGTAACTACCTTTGGGTAACCGTACTCCAAGGTTTAAGGCTGTTACTTATAGATTCTATCAGAAGCCTTGTGACAGTTGAACTGTCACATTCAGATCTCAAGAATCTTATAACCAACCTTCACTCGTCTCATTAAGGCATTTCACGAACAGTCAAGATCTGAACGTATGCGCAAAATCTCCAGTCCTACCTTCAAGCATTAAATTCTAAATGCCTACATTTACGGAAGTGGTGTGAACCGAAGTCACTCCTTATCCATAAATTCACTAGCATCTTCTAGGTAGACTTCTCGGTTTACATAATAATTGTTAACCGTTATTTTGCAACCAATTATCTTAATAGAGTTTAGCAGTGTATTGTAGTACATCAATAACTATATAGGGCAAGTCTATGGTTTCTTTCTCAGTGAGAAACATTCCACTAGGAGGCAGGCTGAGCATCAGTCCCAGGACTATGCTTTAGTCTATTTCTGAGCATGGAATACTCTATTCTCTGCTAAAATCAGAGACTCCTCCTCGTATTCTTTTGATAAACTAAATCGCTGCGTTTGAGTAGTTATCGACAAAATGTCACCACTCAAAAACTCCCACTAGCTTTTATCTCTCACTAGACCCGAAGGTCATTATGAACAAGCTATGTTACCTCTTCAAATCTATTACCTCTCCCAATTGAAAGGAAACTTAGTCATTGTTCCTTTGAGATAGTTTTCCTAGACTCGGGAGATAGGAATCACCCTTAGCCATCATCGAGTCTTATCTCTAGGATATATGCACTAATTAATAGATATTGAAGGGTCGTTTATCTTAATACGGAAACCTTTTACCTTTAATAGTTTTAGATGTGTTACACATACCTATTCAAATTTTCTTAGTGGTTCTGTCTTTTTATCAAACAAAAGTCCGAGTCACAGATTCGCACTACAAATGTCATCTTCACTTTGTTTAAGGCAAATCGTAGTATCGAGATGAAAGTGAATCCATTTGTTTCAACGAATCATAAACGTAAAATAAATTTTTCTGTGATATTCAAGGATAGAATCCGAAATTCATTTCCTTATATCACTCCCACTACTATAGCTGAAATTACTGCCCGTTGTCTACTTTATTAATCGTTAATGCAAAGCTCTCTTGTTCTTCTAAAGAACTTAGCTGCCGAGTCGAGTTACTCGGTTAAGAAAGTCGCTAAGGATTCATTGGTTAGTGATCCGAAATCACTTTCCTTATCCTATACTTTCTTTATATAATGTTTCGGTTTAGCCTCAAAACTTCAGTTAAGATGATTAACACTTATACACATTCTTTCCCATTCTTAACTTTCCTTAAAAGGAAATAGTCTTGAACTAGCAGTTCGTTTGAGTAGACACTACTCGTGAACTGTGGGATGTCTATTGAAAGCGTTACCCAGTGGGACTAATTTTCTAATAAATTAGAAAAACATAAGATAAAAGCTCCCACTAGTTTATCGGTTCCAAATACCGTCTAACTAGCGACACTTTAATCGATGATTCTCCAATTTTTCTATTAGAAAATTTCTCGTGTAGACACTACACAATTAAAATTCACTAGAAGAATTTTATCGTCCCAATCATCTTTCAAACTAACTATGGTTGTCTCTCTTTCAACACGAGTGACAACAGTGACATACTTATTTACGTCACTTAAGTCTTAAAGGCTCAAGAGAAATATCTCTTCCGAAAAATTAATCGCATGTAAGATCAATAAGTACAACGTTCTAGTTACTTACCACCATTTTAACGAAGTCATTACTAGTCAATTTTACACTAGCGATCTAGCACCCTAGATAGATATATAAATAGTTGTAAATAAAATTGACAGAAGATAAATCCAAATCATACACTACTAATAAATTTTAGGAACATAAACTAAGTACTTATAGTCTATCCTACCGTTCCAAGGATTTAATCTAATGCCTCAATGCACGCCTTAGGGTAGGTCAAAGAGGTTTCGATTAATATTGAAGATCGATTGAGAATCGAACATCTCATTTGTGATCGTCAATCACCTTTCCTTTTTCAGCCAAGGTACTACCAAAAATACCCTTTATGAGTGTGACCTACTGTCTCAGATTTTTAGGTAGACCCTGAGTGTGCCGCCTTAGGGTCGGTCAGTGACCCGGCGAGTACCCAAAATCCTATCCTTTCGGAGACCATGCCTTGAATTTTGATAGCGGAGAAGGCCTTCCTTAGGGGCCGAAATCAAAGCCGCACGAGGCGTCACCATTCTCTCACGTTGCTTGTGTCAACAAAGAGAGGCCGTGGGGGTCGGCCGTCGCCCCTCCACTCCCACTCAATATTTTGAAAAAGTGGTAGGTTTATCGATCACGCTTTTGGACTTGATGTTACATTAAGGAACAATAAATCATAGGCCCGAATGTTGTCGGTTATGTGGGCTAGCCCACCCGACCTATTCGTTAGAACATATGTGGCCGTCGACGGGTCAAGGCTAGGAGAGCTCCGTTGAGCCGTGGTGGCTCTTCGGATGGCTCGAGATTGCTGCACTCCGTGCAAACGCCACACGTGGAGGGTGAAGTCGATTGAGCCGTAGCTACTGCTGACCACCCAACCATGGTTAAACCACTTTCAACCTGCTTTGCCCGTGATTATCCAATCCTTAAACATCAAACATTCACGTAGACACTACGGAACAAAAACGTAATCTCGCCTTGGGTAAGGTGGAATTCACCGAGAATCCAACACCTTAACCACGAGGTTTGGATTTTACTCCTTATGCTTTCGCAGAGTGGGATTCACCGAGAATCCATCACCCAACCTCGACGATTGAAAAAACCCGTGTTCCTCGTTTTTTACCCTAATTAGTTTCTAATTAATATCAAACAATTAATTAAAACTAATCGTGTGTTTTATACATGCCTAACTAATTCCTCGAATTAATTTCTACATGTATGCATATGGAGTGGAATTCATGATATGATGCATGTCATGACAATTTTCCGGTTGTACTCATACAATCTACACATGTATACTAGTGCGGAAAATAAACACCGAGATGGACCGTTGGCACCCCCGTAACTAATCTATTCGAAAATAAATTAAAACCCTAATCTGCAGCTGTTAAGAATCTTCGACGATTGGCATATCAAACGAACTTGGTTAAACGAACTTGAAAGAATCTGGACGAAACTTTCCAGATCTGATCTCCATTCTTCGGACTTCAAGATGGACGGTCGGATCGGAGCTTTGACTTGTCAATCTTCCTCGATGAGCCGCCCAACTTGTCAAATGAAACAGACTCTTCAAAGCAATATCATCATATACTTCCCGGGCCGATTGGGGATCAAGATGAATCCCGATCGTCCTGAAAATTTTATCTCACGTCCAAAACTCCATGATTATCGATCTTACCGGCCGGATATTTGTTTCAACGGTCCAATACTTTCCGTAAAAATCGAGGAAGTCACGATTAGGGTTTCGTGAGTCCTGCGCTTTTCTCTAGCTGCCTCTTCTCATCAACGAACAGACATCCAAACGGACTCGATCGACGCCAAATTTTGTGGGATTGTTCATCAACGTCCAATCTTGATTCTGACCGAGGGATCTTCGTTTTAACGGCTCAAACAACGGAAAAAAAAGAAAAGACTAAATAGCTATCAGACATATCTATTTTCCGAAATTAAACTTGCAATAAAAATAAATTACATAATTTCCTATACTCATGTAAACGAAATTTTCATCGTTTATATGAGTTTACAATAGATCTAACGGGTAAACAAAGTGCAACCCCAATCCATCTCTTCAACCATAACAATTTATCACTATCAATGCATAAAACAATAAATAAGATTTACCTACATGCAATTCCACTCCTTTAAGTCGTTTAATTACGATTATGACTATATAAATCGTGGAACCTGGCTCCGATACCACATGAAGGATGCAGGTTCTTAGATCTAAACGAATTAGATCTACGCGCAGCGGATGGATCATGATTTATATATCAAAACACATAATTAAAGGACTTAAACTACTACAAGGGGGTTTAAGATCATGTTACCAATAACGGGAAGAGAAGCCTTGATCTTCCGATGTGTTCTCCAAACGGCGGTTGGTGGACAACCTTCTTGATACACGAACCTCCTTGATATGCAACACCAAGAAAAACTCAAAGTTTTTCTTCTTCTAAAAACCCTAGGCAATAAGAAACTAATTTTTCCTCTCCTTTTTCAAGTGGTGGTCGAAATTATCCCATCCAATTTCCCTTGGAATATTTCTACTTTTATAGGAGAGTAAATCCTTGGCCTCTAGGTATTAATTAATTAAATAAATAATTAATTAAACAAAATAAAAAGATATTTTCCTTAATGACTAATTGTGACATGTATTGACCAATAGGAAATCAAATAACAAGTCATCCAACCAATCATGTAACAAGAATATCTTTTATTTTCCACATCACAAAAATTAATTCTTGTGATAATTAAATGATAAGAGGCGCCACTTTTAGGGTTAAAAGCCCACATAAAATGTCTTTTATGTGTATTATATTATTTAGCCCAACTAAATAATATGCATATCAATTAATTAGCCCAGCCAATTAATTATCAATGAGGCCCAAATAACAAGATTATCATCCAATTACGTAAGCCACATCGGGGACCATGGACCTATAATCGTAGCTCCAATAATTAATTATTCATCGAATGTAATAAGTACATTAATTATTAATTCCGGGATTACGCCACCATAAACCCGAAACTGAACTCTACCGATTATAGATGTATACTTATACTCAACCCATAGAGTTAATAAGCGTCCATTGATATAATCACTACATACAGATTAACCCTCCATAGACTGTCCATTCTGAGTGGGAAGTCTCCGTGAACCCGACTCGAATATCTTATCCTTATTTACCATTAACCCCGATGATCAATTAGTATGCATATCTCGACTAGTAGATAATTAGTCAAATGCGAAACTCCCGGATCGATCACTTTCTTAGGGCTAACAAATAAGGGGATCGTCTCTCTACTTCCCGCAGAAGGAATGGATTCCATGTCTGTGAAAATCGAACTACTCACTCATCCGGAGATACCGCCAATGAGAAGTGGCTTGGAACACATATTTAAGTGAACCGTAACTAACACATCAAACACTACCCCGGGACAAGCAAAGACTCGTGATCACCTCGTGATTAAGGTTGATCCATATATGATCATCTAATGATTTAATAAGATTCCTCGATTACGGAATTATACCGAGAAATTCGATTAAATCGGTCCAAATTCTATATGAATGCCATCATATATAAATGCCCCACATAGGTACCCCCTCTACCGACAAACCGGATAAGACTATCACACCCTAAGGTGTTCAGGCGCATTATTGGTGTTTTAATCAAGAGACCCTAAACTCGATTAAGTTCACCACGGACTAACAGCTTAAGTATATCACCACTAACTCAATCCTCACGTGCATGCCATACACCGAGTTAAGCGGTTACATACCGATATACTTAGGGTTTGCAAGAAAGGTATTATTTACAAGCACAAAGCAAGTAATAAGGTGAGATAAAATCATCATCCATTGTTAAAAACAATTACACAAATTGTCTTTCGGGCACTACACCTAACAATTGACTGATTGCTTGTAACCTAGGGCTATCAATGCTTCTGTTAACTTGAAATTCCACTGTTTACTTGCTTGTTTCAATCAATATAAAGATCTAGTGAGCCTGCATACTTGATTAGGTTTGTTTGTCTTGTACTCTAGAGGTAGTTGCATATAGACTTCTTCTTGTAAATCCCCATGTAAGAAAGCATTGTTCACATCCATTTGGTGTAAGTGCCAACCTTTAGCAGCAGCCACAGCTAATAGGGATCTGATTGTAGTGTTTTTAGCAACAGGAGAAAAAGTATCTTGATAGTCTATGCCATGTGTTTGTGTGTAACCTTTTGCTACAAGTCTTGCTTGGCATCTTTCAACTGATCCATCAGCATGATATTTTACTTTATACACCCACTTGCAACCAATAGGTGTCTTTCCAGGTGGTAGAGTTACTACTTCCCATGTGTTGGTTGTTTGAAGTGCATCTATCTCCTTCTGCATTGCTTCCCTCCAACACTGATGTTTAATAGCTTTGTTGTAGGTTTTTGGTTCAGTGATAGTATCCACTGAGCATATAAACTTTTTATAAGAATCTGACAACCTGCTATAATCTAAAACCTTGTCCAATAGATGTGGTGACTTCTGTGCATTGCACACATACTGCTGAAGATAAGTAGGTGTGTGTCTCATTCTTGTGGATCTCCTTGTGTCAGTATGAGTAGATACTGCTGTTGATTGAATATCATCCAAAGTCTGATCATAAATGTGATTTGTACCATCAGGACTGTCACTATCAGTAGCCTGTATATTTACACCACCCTGGGGAATGGGATCATTAGTGGATGAATAAGGAACAGGTAAAGGACAAGTATCTAAAAAATCATCTGTGGAACAAGATGATGTATCAGAATGTAGAGGAAATAAATTTTCATAGAATTGCACATTTCTAGACATAAAAATGTCTCTTGTATCAAGATCCATCAACAGAAAGCCTTTAGTTGCTTTTGGTTGTCCTAGGTAAACACACTTTCTAGCCCTAAGATCAAATTTAGTTCTACTTGCAGCTAGTGTACATGCATATTCCAGGCACCCAAAGACTCTGAGTGAGTTATAATCAGGATTCTTGTTGTAAAGCAACTGAAAAGGACAATTATTTTTAACGACAGGGCTAGGTGTTACATTTATAATATTTGCAGCATGAAGAACACAGTAGCCCCCCAAACTGATAGGCAAATTTGCTTGAAATCTAAAAGCCCTAGCCATGTTGAGGATGTGTTGATGCTTCCTCTCTACTATGTCATTTTGTTGAGGAGTATCAACACAAGAAGTTTGATGAATAATCCCTTTTTCTAAGTAAAAATCAGTCATAATAAACTCTTGGCCATTATCAGACCTAATGATTTTAATGTGCTTATTAAACTGTACAAGAACATATTGATGAAAAGATTTAACAAGCAAACTAGCTTCAAACTTGGACTTCATCAGAAATATCCATGTAAACCTAGTATAATCATCTACTATTGTTAAGAAATAAGACTGTCCATGGACAGTAGGATGCCTGTGTGGCCCCCAAATATCAATGTAAATCAGATCAAAAGCAGCATCAGAACTAGTTATACTCAAAGGAAATGGATTTTTCTTTTGTTTTGCTATGTGACAAATATGACAAACCTCAGCATCCACATCTGGCATTACACTAGAACATTGTATCAAGGCCATTCTTTTATTGGATAAGTGGCCTAATCTATAATGCCATAAACTGAATCGTAAATTTTTGTTTTACAAACAAGAACCAAATGTGATCTATGTAAACTAGTAGTCATGAATAAATCATCTAGCACATAAAGTCCTTTTGCTTTCTTAGCTGATCCAATCACTTTCCAGGTCTTTTCTTGACTGTATGACACACGCATCAAGATTAAAAACAATCAAAGTATCTCGAATCGATGTAAGTTTGGTCGGTGAAATCAAATTGAAGTTAAATGCAGGTATATAAAGGACTCTATGTAGGACCATTCCACTGTTAAAAAACACAGTACCAATATGACTTACTGCTACTACAGAACCATTAGGTAGACCTACCATTATGCCTTGGACAGGTTGACAAGTATGCAACGGACTTTTATCACACACTATGTGATCTGTTGCTCCTGAGTCAACTATCCATTGGCAAGAATTGATGTTACCTGACACATCAGTAGATGCAAAATTTGCTGTTAGAACTGTAGCATTATTAGCCATATGATCAAACACTGGCCTAGTAGCATGATCTGTTGCCCCTGGTGGTTGTTGATGGTCTAGTAGCTTCAACAATTGTTGGTACTGGCCCTTGTTCAGACTGTAAAACTCATTTTGTTCTTGTGAAACCACTTGTTGTTGAAGTCCTGGACTCATACCAACCGGCACTTGCTGTTGAACCTTATGCAGACACTTGACCAGATTCCACCATGTTGACTCTGCTCCTAGGCTTGTAACCTGGTGGAAAACCATGTTTTCTGTAACAAGTATCCACTGTATGACCTATATAACCACAAAACGTACACTGTCCTTTCTTGGACTGAGGACCAGGACCCCTTCTTGGTCCATTATTGGTACTAACAGGACCTTGTGTCTGTCTAGGCTGAAAATTAGGGCTGGTGCTTGTCTCGCCCCGAAAATTGACTCTACAGATTAGCGGAAAAATTACCATTAAAACCAGAATTACTAGGACCTCCATATGATCTCATTAACTAAGACGTGGACTCAATGCCCTTTGACCGATTTTGTGCAAAATCCTTTTGTGTTTCCGACTTCAA
Organism: Gentiana macrophylla; assembly: GCA_026214975.1. Lineage (NCBI taxonomy): Eukaryota > Viridiplantae > Streptophyta > Magnoliopsida > Gentianales > Gentianaceae > Gentiana > Gentiana macrophylla. Next base: position 57,194,607 of record CM047812.1, read on the forward strand.
AGCCATAGCAAAATCGTCAGAATCGTGAGGAGGCACCATCAATCGAGCTTGAGTTAAAACTTGAAAATATTCAGGATTCAAACCTTTCAGAAATCTTACTACCCTCTCAGTTTCTGCATATCCATTAAAGATCTGAATGACATCACAATGGCACCTAGGTTCACATTTGCAAGACGGTTCAGGCTTCATAATTCCTATCTCATCCCATAACGTTTTCATCTTGGTGTAATAGCTAGTGATATCCAGACTACCCTGCTTGAGAGTATTTACTTCCTCAAGAAGATCCGTTAGCCTAAAAACATCCAATCTGGAAAATCTTGCAGCAATATCTAACCACACACCACGTGCAGTTTCTTGATACATAATGCTTTGCGCAATTGAAGGAATGACAGAATTCAATAACCAGGTTTTGACAAAAGTGTTGCATTGCTGCCATACCTGAAATTCTGGAGAATCTACAGGTGGTCTAACGATTGTGCCATCAATAAAACCTATCTTGTTCTTTGTAATCAGCACCATCTTCACCGAATGACTCAATGGATGATAGTTCTTATTGTGCAACAACGGTTGAACGAGCACCAAGGATGGACTCTCATTAGGATGAACATAATAATGATGTCCTGGCTGATAAACTGGATTTTCTACAATCTGTACCATAATCCAAACAACCAAGACAAAGGCAAAACCACAAACAGCTACAGCGCAAAAAAAAACAAGAACACCACAGTTCTGTTAAACCAAGAACACCACGGTTCTGGAAATGGAAAAAACAGAAAGAAACAGAGTACAACAACGATTATAGCTTTGATACCATGAAGAATTCTTCAACCAAGAATTCAATAAGCAGAAAAAGAAGTAAACGAAGAAGAAGAAAAGAAAACAGAATGAAAGTTTTCATTAAAGCTGTAAAATGTTAATTCTGATTACAATTAGATTCAGTAGTGTCAATAGTGCCTATTGACAGCTATATATACAATGTAGTTACATCCTACTAGTCTAATAACTAACTAACCGACTCTCATAACAATATAACTGCTCTAACTGCTTTTTTAAACATGTGTTCGACTTAATGCCTCAGTGAGGTTTGAGCTTCATTGCTTCCATAATGAATACAACATCAGCATCAATTTAATAATTGTAATAAAAAAAATAAAAAAAAAAGGAACATGAGACAAAACCCCTAGCCAAAACAAGACAGTCAGCAAACACGCAGCCGAACGAAGACATATCCATCCCCGGAGAAGATAGACTCTAATCAGATGCTAGCGAGTCTAACTCCACCACAATGTACTTATAGCCCTAGGATTCTCGATCTCAAGACTTAATCACAGCTTATCCGCCTGAAGCTCAGCTGCTCAAGCAATGTGACTTGGAAAAAATTATTTTTCACTTTTATTATCATATTTAATAAATAATAAAGTTATTAATCTAAGATATATTTAATTCGTTATTTTAAATTTTAAATGCGTAGAAATAATAAATTAATAATTTTTCTGAAAGGATCAAATGAAATGAATGTAGCTCTTAAGACAAACATAAATACAATGTTTCGGGTTTTGCTCTATAGAAATAATCAAATTTACCGCAAATCTTTTTATTCCACTTTTGCCCTTCGAATTTGCTGGTTTCTACAATCGTTGATTCGAGTCAGAAAATGATAATTATTCTGAACAAATGTGAGTCATATACTAGGCATCTTTAATAACCAATACCGGTCAGAAAGTATATTTAAAACATTATTACTAAAATGAAGTCGGGATAATTTTTAATATTCTACCTAAATTTCGATCAAAATGAACAAGTGTGGAAATCAAACAAATTTGAAAGGCAAATGTGGAAAAAAAAAACGATGTGTGTTAAGATATTTTAGAAAGTGAAAAGATATACACTATTTTTATTGGTAAATTGTTGAATGAATAATGTAAAGTTAACAAAATTTCATAAGATACGGAGTATAATTTATATGGTCGAATATTTTGCAGGTCTAACTCTATACTCATCACCAGAATGAAAAAAGGCGGTAATAAAGCATAGCCGTTTGTTAAAACAAAAGATTAAAAATTAAAATCTAGATCTAAAAAATATTAAAATCTAAAATCTAATATTTTAGTTGATTATTCATTTGAATAATTTAAATATTGAATTCTCAGTGACGATCGTAATCCAAATTCTGAAAATGATCATGACGATGACAAATTATGTCACCCTAAAGATCCGGGCTTTTCCTTACGTTAATGATGAATAATCAAGAACCCTAAAGCCAAGAACAAAGAAGGGGTTTTGTATATTTGCGGCTGAGTCTAAGTGGAATTCTTAGAGTGCCTACGTATCCTGTTATTATTCCAGGAATCAAGCCATACGTAGTTCCTGGAACGTTGTATTTATAGGGACAATCTTTGGACCTAACCCAATATGTGTCGGTTTGTAGCTATTGGCATATTTACCCTTAATTGGGCTTTACCCTTGCCCAAGTTACCCCGTAGTGCTTGGGCCAACGTGGTAGTGTGGACTATGTTCTCGATATCGATCTGCCCGACCTGGGATGATCGACTCCTGGAACTCACGTCCTGCACTGCCCGTAAGTCGATAGTCGTGACCTCGAATCCCTAGCCATGCTTCTGGTTCGAGGATCAACATGCATGCCATGGCTTCCAAGTCGATAGTCCGACTGGTATGCCTTATCTGGCTCATGTGCCTTAGTAAATATTTAATCCATGAAGTCCACTCGATGATGATATATCGAGGTGCGTAACCCGGTATCGTCAGATCATATTATAAGTAACTAGCCAATAAGTCGTGCATAATTGTAAAGTCCCACATCGGTAAAATAAGAGAATGCTCACCTCCATATAAGTATGAGACATAAAGGTCTTGTCAACTCAGGTTAGCCTTTTTAGACCAAGCGAGGACGGCGGTCTAAGCAGTTGACCGGACATTTATGACTCATTTAGCGCTACCAGGCCCGGGTCTGGGGGCGTTACGGAATGGTATCAGAGCCGACTATCAGACGGAACTATGCACTGCACCGTACAAGAAGACGGTGTAAGGATGGCCTCTAGTTACCTCTGGTAGGGATGATCCGGGAACAGTCTCGGCCGTCCTGGCGAGGACGCCAGTCCCTTATAAAGGGGAGGGGGGAGAATGTCCCACATCGGTAAAATAAGAGAATGCTCACCCCCATATAAGTGTGAGACATAAAGGTCTTTTCAACTCGGGTTAGCCCTTTTAGACCAAGCTAGGACGGCGGTCTAAGCAGTTGACCGGACATTTATGACTCATTTAGCGCTACTAGGCCTGGGGTCTGGGGGCGTTACAATAATGCACGGGGTTACGTAGTATTTTATGAAATATATGAATAAAATAAATTCAATTTTTTGTATTTTAAAAAATAGTCAATGTAACTTGTATTGAAAAGATTAAAAAAAACTGAACAAAAAAGAAATTTATTAAGATCTAGCAAAGTGCTAGAGTAAATCTACAAAAGTACAAAACATACAGAGCAATCACAAGCAACAACACCCCGATGAACCAAGCTTAGAAACTGAACTGCACTAATACAAAAAGGGTTGCACTTCAAAAAGTCCCAATCCACGCAAGCTCTATCATTTGTAACATTTATCCAAGCATAACTACGAACTCCAATATCCTCAAATGTTTGGTCACTTGAAGCATCTTTAGAATTGAAGACAATCATATTCCTGAAAGACCAAATAGACCACATCACAGCCTTCTTAATGACATCCTAAATCATAAGACCATCATTATGTTGTACAACCATAGGAGAAAATGAACATTAATACTCCCATCTCTAGGGAAAATGATAAAATGGAACACCCGTCAAAAAGTTACACTACAAGAAAATTGGGTTTTAATGACAGGAATTCTCGTCATTTAATGTCCGATTCCCGTGTCATTTAAGAATTTTAATGACGGTAAATTTACTCTCACTGTTGCCTCTCTAGTAAAAGTAAAAATGACGGGAAAGTGATTCCTATAATTAATTCTATAACACATTAAATGACGGTATTATCTGTTGAAATAGTGTCCTAAACCCAATCATGTTGAACCGGGTCCGACCGGGTCGTATAATTTCAACTATTACTTTATGTTTTTACATATAATAAATGGCTTTTCTGTTATTATATATTTGTTCGTTTAACGGACCAATTATGATATTGTATATATGATAACGTCTTTAGTATGAAACTGTGAAAGATAAATCATAATGGTGATTATGGTTGATGAGATCTCGACTCACTTTAAAAGGTTTGATAATTAACATTACTAGAATTTCTCGGATTTGTGACGACGGGTTTCGTTGCAAACTCGTCACTAACGCAAGTTTGTGACGAATTTGCAACGAAAAGTATTTTCGTCACGGAACACCCCGTTGCAAATTTTTGTATCAAAAGTAACCTTGTCACCTTGTTTTGTGACAAAACTTTGACGAAAGACATACTTTGTGTCATAGTTGTGACAAAAAATTTGGTGTTGAATCTGTGACAAAAAGTATATTTTGTGACGGATGTGTGACAAAATTTTCCGATAAGTTTTTGATGGAGTGTTGTGGCAATTTTGCGTCATAAAATAGCGACAAATGTGCAACAAAATACTACAACAATTTTGTAACAAAAATTATTGATGAAATAGTGACAACCATATGCTACAACTTTGATACGAATTTGTGACGAATGTGTACAATAAAATTGTGACCAAAATTTAGTGATTATTATGTGATGAATTCTTGTGACAACTTTGCAACCAAATTCAGCAATAAAATTGTGACAAATGTGAACTATATTTGTAAAGAATTATTGTGTCAAATGTATGACCAACGTATCAATAGTTGCAATGACTTTAAAACAAAATTTATATTTCATATTTTTACTACATTTGTTATTTTAAAAAATATATTCAATAATAAAAATGTCCTCTTAAAAAAATGTTTCAATAACATAAATAATCAATACACTTCCAAGATCATAAAAATGAAGAAAATCATTGTATTCATAATTGAGTCAAATAACATTTCAAAACATGAAATCAGTATTATTCATGATTAACAAACAAATTCAATAAACTAATGGTTTTATCACCGAAAAAAACTCAATCTTGAGAACGAGCAATCATGTCTAAAAGTGTCTTGATCCCGCAAGATCAACAAGATGCAACTTTGCACAAAACTATTCTTCATTTGTTAACTCATTTACTGTCCCATTAGCCCTGCAAGACTTATAAACTCAAGGTTACTAACGAAGCTAGCTACAAGGACCAGTATCTTGTAATGAAATTGAAATAGGTGTAATGCAAAAATATGAGCTTTACCATCATGATATTGGGTATAGTCCTACGGTAAGGGCTTAAAACAAAAATGAGGACGGAAATAATAAGAAAATTTAAGTAGGGCTCTAAATCAAACACCGAAAAGAGGTTATAGCAGCCCCGCACTGCAGTGAGATGGTGGCTGAAATAGAGTACTCAACAAAGGAGTCAAGCTAGAGGCCTCGGCCGGTAGTAATTTGAACCTCGAAAATTCAAATTTGGCCTGAGAACAAGCGTTTAATTCAAATGGGTGTGCATGCACTACCTTAAGCAGCAAATATCTACATGAATAATGTAAATGCAACCTAAAACAATTTAAATACAGAAAAGTGTACTTTTAGAAAGGTTAACCATTGATATTTGTGAAAAAATAGAATAATCCACCAAATTCTTCACTCTTTAGCACTAGCCACCTGCATACTAAAACGAGAGTTAAAGAAACATTTGAATGTTCTGTAAGACCAAATATTGATCAAGAAACATATTGATTGCCCTCAAGTTGACAAGTTCACAATTTCAGTTTCAAACAATGATCAAAATGTCAACTTAATCAAATAGATATTTGTATATATTGCAGACTTAGTTTCAGTAAGCACAAGTATTATGAATATTCAAAACTACTCAACTTCACCTGAGGACTTCACAAGTTATCTCATAATTTAACTAAGCACAAGACCAAATCACAATCTAAGTCTACACCGATGCTTAACACATGCAACATAATAACAAAGATTGTTAAACAAATGCAGCTTTTGGATTCTCTAGTGTAATGATACAGATCAGGATACTTATGCATGCTTTTCTGAGGGAACATCTGGCTCATATTATGGAAATAAACTCAACATATAAAGATTCACTTGTAAAAGCATTTCAAGCTCCGTCAAACAGATGGCTAGTTGTTTCAATAAAAAAATAGTCAAGGTATACACACAGCTGATATAACAGATTGTTAATCATAAACATGACACTTAAGACTCAGGTCCTTAACTCAGCAAAGCCGAGCAGACCTGATGCCTAAACAGAGCAGGATACCATTAAGAAATTTATGACAGTGCAGCATGTAAAGAATGAAATTTAGTAGTGACAAACATCCACTCAGAACTTCCAGAATTAAAACAAACTATGGGAAATCAGTGGCTAAATTACAATTTTGGTTCTCTAACTAGACACGTTTTTCGATTTTGGTCTTGGTTTTTCTCCGCGACAATTTTAGTCTCAGAAATGGACTTTTTTGCAAAAATAGTCCTGACGCCGGAAAGACAACTTACAGACTAAAATTGGTCTTTTTACGCAACAATTTTAGTCCTGTAAGTGGTCTTTCCGCGACAATTTTAGTCTTGTAAGTGGTTTTTCCGGCATTCAGACTATTTTTTGCAAAAAAAAGACCACTTACAGGACTAAAATTGTCGCCGGAAAAAAACCAGGACCAAAATCGAAAACGTGTCTAGTTAGAGGACCAAAATTGTAATTTAGCCGGAAATTAGCTACAACCAATATACCATCAACCCTATGTCACAAATTTGGCAGCTCCAAATCAACTTCAGAAACAAACCCAATCACAAATTTTCAAGAAGTTAATACAAGAAGCAAAATACAATTCCTATACTTATGTTCATTTGATTACATGCTTACGTTATATTACTTTTCGAAAACTATTCGCTGACTAGGATCTGCCTTCTCTATTCAAAGTTATAGACTCTAGACTCTCCTTTTTTCAACTAACTAGAAGACTAGGCGTTAAAAGGAAGATCAATCATTGATTTTAGCCTTGGAAACTGCCTTCATATAATTATATGGGAAGACTACTTACTCTAGGACATTTTGACCATTTGCTGGAGCTCGGAGTGATTTCATAAATTAGGTTGCCCTTTTATTATTCATTTTTTGGGTCAATGAAGAGCACTAGTGGAAAGTAATTATAAAAAGCTATAAAAGGTAGAAGGTATTCTTGAATAATCACCCCAATTATAAAATGCAATGTATCTATTAATATCAATATCCTCCTTGATTGGTGCTTTGCTAAGCCAAACCGTCTAAATGAACTGATCCAAGGAGTAGGAGTTCTGTTCTAACTTGCGGACTCTTTAATTTCTTAAAATTCAACTAGGAGATCAAATAATCATGTAAGGTGGCCACATAATTCCTTTAGAAGTATAGCATTTAATTGAAACTAGCAAAGGCTAAAGTGCACCAGCCCCCTAAATATGTCTAATCAAAGTGAAGTTTTTTCCTTCAGCCAAAAATTGATGTCTCTACAGCCTTTGGCTTCCATGGCTTGTCATTCTAGTTCAGGAAACGATAGTTGCTGCATCTGCCCCCTACATCGGAAAACTGATGTTCATTTGATTTGGTTGTACATAAGAAAAAAAAGGAGTGATGATGCTAGTGGAAAACGATCTTCAAACATAAAACTTTACAGGTGCTTGCGTTTGAGTCAAAACCTCTTTACCGCCTGACCGGATAGGTAGGCTTTTTCTTCTTCTTCAGGTCACAATCGCTGGATTTCTCATGCTTCTGTAACATCAGTTCCTCGTCTTCTCCGTCGAATCCTGTTGTTTTGATTGACAGAGAGCAAACCTCGCATGCAACTACCTTCCGGTTATTAGCATTTGATTTTGGGCAATCAGGAGATTTGTAAGATATATGATCTAAGAAAAAAACCTGTAGCGATCAAATTTGCAAAAATTAAATCACCATGAAAACAAGTTCGAGAATCAAGACAAAATTCTGAAAAAATGAACGAATCAATGGACAATTAAAAGATTAATTAAGAAGTTCACCTTTCGAAAAGAATCGCATGTGAAAGGAAGAAAATCTAGCTGCTAGCAATCGGAATGTTGACAGTGTCTTCCTAATTCTAGAAAAGCTTCCGTTCCTCCAGATTTTGGTTAAGTTTCCTTCGGGTGAGAAGAATGATTGGAGATGATGTGCCGGAGCAGTGAAAGTGTGAAACGGCTAGGTTAAAGGAACACACGTGATGAGCAATGACGGCTAGGTTTTTTCCGAAAAAATAATGAAGGACGTACATTTTTATGTATACATCACGACGGGCATAACATAGTTGATATGTCAAACCCGCACGCGGTCAACAGACCCGCACACGAGACCCGTACGGGTTTGAAAGCTACTACTCAATAACGAACCTTAGGTTTGAAATCATCAACCGACTAACTAAGGAACCCAGGGTTGGAAATCACTACACAATAACGAACCCGTGTTTAAAATCTTGAAATAACTAACAAATCTCAGGTTTGAAATCATCAACTGAATAATTAACGAGCCCTAGGTTGAAATCACTACTCAATAACGAATCTCGTGTCTGAAATCTTGAACTAATTAATGAAGCTCGGGATTCAAATCATCAACCGACTAATTAATGAACCCTGGGTTTTAAATCACTACTCGGGTTTGAAATTATCAACCGACTAATAAACGAACCCTATGTTTGAAATCACCACTCCATAACGAAAATCGGGTTAAAAAACATGAACTAACTTACGAACCTCGAATTTGAAGTCTTGAACTCAATAACGACCATCGTGTTTGAAATCATTATGAACTCCAACTTTAAGTTATTTAATAAAAAAATTAAATAAAAACAAATATTATTAGAAATGTTTTAATTATTAATTTTAAAAAAGTATTATAAAAACATATAATTTATTCATTTAATTATAAAAATTATTAATTAAAATAAATATTTAAAGGGACACCTGTGTCGTCTCTTTAAATAATTTTTTTGATTTTTATAAATGTTATTCATAAAATCGATAAAATTTATAAGTATTTAAAGGGACAACATAGTCGTCCTAAAAAAGGACTGAGTCGTCCATTTAAATGACAATGTCTATGTGGATTCCAGGCTGGCAGGTTGTCGTCCTAAAAAAGAACTGTGTCGTCCCTTTAAACCAAATTAATTTCCTGCCGAAATTTTCCCACCTACTCAAATATCCTTCCATTTCAATATGTCGTCCCAAAAAAGAACCCCGACAATTTTTCCCACCGCAAAATCATCAAAAATTGACATTTCTCATATTTTCTTTAAAGGGACGACATGTCGTCTAAAAAATGTCGTCCCAAAAAAGCCTTTTGTAAAAATAGTCTTTTTATGTTTTGTCACAAATTTGTAGCAATGATGTCGCGAATTAGCGACGAACCATTTTCGTTACAAATTTCATCACAAATCCGGGAAATTTGTAGCAATATTGTCAAAAATTTGTGACAATTTTGCGATGTGGACAGATATGTCAGTTAACGTCAGATTAGCAATGAAGAAATTTATGACCAAGACATTTGTCATTGAATTCTCACAAATTAAAACGCCCGAATTTGGCGCAAAGAATAGTCACATACATTTTCCCACGTACATATTTTGACACAATGTTCTCTCAATTTATTGCAAAAAAAAAAAAAAAAAAAAAAAAATTATGTGGTTTGTCGCTAATTCGTAGCAATATTGTCTAAAATATGTCACAATTTTGCCATGTGGATAGATATGTCGGTTAGCGTCAGATTAACAACAAAGACTTTTATGACCAAGCCAGCTTATCACAAAATTCTCACAAATTATGGAGCCTAAATTTGGCGCAAAGAATTGTGACAAAATAGTCACATACATTTTGCCACGTACATATTTTGTGACAAAGTTGTCTCAATTTATTGCAAAAAAAGAATTATGCGGTTTGGCGCTAATTCGTTGCAATATTGTCGAAAATTTGTGACGAACAGTTGTCATCACACAAATTCGTCACAAATCCAGGAAATTCTAATGTCTCTAGTCGTATGTACTATCAAACAGGACATTGATGGTACGATTAGACTAGCACGTATTGGATGTCTTCTATGTTATTGAAGGTAGTGATAGATCTCATCTATCAAAGTGTGGGGACACTTGGACTGTACGTGGACGTGTATTAGAGAATGCGTTTGTTAGACTGAACCACTTACTTTATTAAGTGTCGCACTATGTGAAGGTTGTGTAATTATCCTGAGACCAGAGTCTTCACGGAATCATGGTGTGGATTGTCATGCTTTGACACTATTGAGGTTTCCCTTAGCCATAGGGCGATTATGCGGTAGTGATTGGGTGTGATACTGAAGCATGCGTAGGATTCATGTTGCTCGTCCGGAAATCACGTATTCTATCATTAGGAGTAAATATCCAAAAGGGCATTCTTATAAGGAATGTCTTATTCTCGAAAGTATTTGCAAAGCGAAAGTAATATGTTACTTCGAGAGAGTAGAATATCCAGATTATAACTACAAGAAAAATGACATTTTGTGACGAGTAATGTTCATCAGAAAATTAGTAAATTTCGTCACATTTGGTTATATGTGACGAAATTCACGCGTCACTAAGGTCATCACCTATCATAAGTCACAGAAAGTATTATGTGATGAATTTACCATTCCTCACTCTTTTGTTGCACATGTGACAAACACTTCGTCACGTATTTCATATTTCACTTAGTCTTTTTATATACATTTGTGACGATAATGTCATCACTCCAGATTTAAATATGTGACGTCACAAATTTCTCACATATCGTATACTTAAGTGACGACTAAATTGTCACTAAAAGTAGGAGAAAATGTAAAGAACATGCGATTTGTGACCCTTATTTCTTCACATATTTACATGATATGTGATGGAGCCTTCGTCACTGAGAGTGGTTATATGATGAAAAGCAAGTCACCCAATGTTTTTATTTTAACACCAAGTTCATAACATGTTCTTCTGATACGTGATAAATTATTTTCATTTGATATGACTCAATGCAATTACATCTCCACCACCTAATACTATTATTGCATCCTTAAAATCACCACATATGCATATTACATGTGATTTATTAATCCAATTAAAGTTTCAACAGAAGCAAAAGCTCAAAAGACATGCAAATCCAACAACCAAAGCTGAAATAGAAATAGACCAACAAATATAGTTTTTCATCAAAACAGAATCCTTCTATGAATACCAAAAAAGATAACAAATTAAAAAGGGTATTTCACCCAACAAACACAAATATAGTTCAACGAGTCATTTATAAAAGAAAATTGTAAATATGTACGAGCAGGAAACTTGTGACCAACAACATCATGGGCGTGATCTATCAATTCTTTATGGTTCCATCGTGTCCCCTATTCCTTCCATTGGGGACAACATATGAAGTCCACAATCTTGTTAGTTCCAAAACTAGCTTGATGGTATCATTGGATTTGATAAGTGGACCGGGATAGCGGATGAGAGACCAATCAAAGTGTTCAAGAAATGATTTCCCACCGTATTGAACACATCGTACCTTGCCGAGTTGGAAATTTGCTTCTTCATCCTTGATAGAATGCACAAGAAAACGACGATTTGTGTCATAAACGAGACATAAGTTTTTGTTTGTCTTAGGAATTGATATCACATCCATGAAACAAAGTATAACCTTCCCGTTAACCATGACATGTCGTTGCATCAGAATACAGATAACCTCATGGTAGATAAGAGCTTATTTCAACATGTTTCACAAGATTAGAATCAAAAGAAAGCACTCCATCGACTAGTGAGACCGGAAGACTTGGGAGAAATGCTCCTCTGAGTTCGTCAAGCATCCAATGCTTTGGAACATTAAGCCTCTTCGAGATGTTTATTCACCTCATTGCCATGTTGAGTTCATCAATCACCTAGCTTTGTTATTTCTTTCATCATATTCTCCTTTCTTTACAAACAACTTGGTTAAAATAAAGTAATTCAAAGTATGGTATGAGTTGCATTTGCTTACACCATTTACTCTACTGAAACATAAACTAATATTATCTACACTGTATTTACATAGTACCTATGCTTGAGAAAATCAACTTTCTCTGGAATTATAAGTCGTAATATATACAAATTCCCTACACATCTCCAAAGTTCAATTAAAGCAAGGAAAAAATGTGTACTAATGAAAGTTACTGAGACAATGTAATGATACTTTCATTTTCCTCTCCTCTTGGAGAAAGTTCATCTTCTGAAAACTCTAAATCCTATTGCAATTCCAATCCAAATCAATTCTATTAAATTTTTCTGTTGGAGATGAATAAAAACTAGGCATTTGTGTCCAATATCTGCACAGAAAAGTCAAAAATGTATTGTAAGCTGCTAATAATGTTACAAGTTGACACCACTTATGCACATATCAATCGAATAACAGTCATATTCTCGAATTTTTAACTTGTAGAGGAATGGAAAAACATATCATAAAGTCCGAAGGCTTCAACTATATGCAAATTCAAGCTGCATATTTATGTATTTTTCGTGAAGTTCTTCGAGGGTGATAAGCGTATCCTGAGACTGAACTGCACGAACAAGATCAATATATTCTTCGCCCAAATTCGCTAATATGTGATCAATAAGATCTTCTTTATCCACAGAAGAGCCCAACATAGCCAATTCATCTGCTTTGGATTTAACAGCATGAATGTAGGCAGAGATGGATTGGTTACCTTTGGTAATGGTGCGAAGGGCAAATTTGAGCTGCTTGATACGCCCCCTTGATGGTTTCGCATAAATGTCAGCAAGGATATCCCACGCCTCTTTTGCCGTATCAACACTGTGGATGGACGCCGCCTCAGTAGAAGAAAGGGAACCCAAAATTGTGTTGAGAATAAATTTATCTTGTCGAACCCATGAAGTATATGCAGGATTGGGGATCGTAGCTGAATCACGGACAACGGTTTGTGGTGGACATGGCCGAGTGCCATTGATGAACCCAAGCAGATCATAACCAGAGAGAAGGGAATTAAATTGTAATTTCCAGGTCATATAATTAGTATTTGTGAGTTTAATAGGGGCATGGAGTGCGGCTGAAAGTGGAATAATATTGGTGTTGCCGGAGGTGATAACAGCGGGTGCGGTGAGGCTTGAAGTAACAGAGGAACTGGAGTTGGCCATGGGTGGAATTAGCGAGCAAACAGAACAGAGACGGAGGAGGACAAGAAAGTATGCAGAGAAGAGAGAAAAAAAAAAGTGGAGGACGGGAAGCGGGGAGTGGCCGGAAGCGATGACCGGAGGGGATGAGAAGCAGCAGCTAAGAATTGGGAGGGAAGTAGGGAAAGACCGAAAAAGAAAGAAAGGAGAAAAAAAAGAGAGCCCAGAGGATCACAACTGCTCTGATACCATGATAACAATATTGGAAAGATGTAATTGTATTATTCACTCACTAAACTGAATACAGGAACTGTTACATATATAGTGCTTGACAGAAGGATCTAGGCTATGTATTAAATACATAATGATTTACAGAATTTATCGTAATTAATGTATTCACACCTAATTAATGTATTCACACTATTATAATTATAATCCTAACAGAAGGCTTCAACTATATGCAAATTCAAGCTGCATATTTATGTATTATATAAACAAATTCATAGATAGTCCACAACACTATGACCTTTACGAGGTGCTGTAAATAAATAATCAGAGCATGAAGAACACAAATTTCGAGAGGTAGGATAAGTGGGGAAAACATTTAGTCAAAAGATGGTATATGATACCTCAGGATACAAATCATTAACCTTTTCAATAGAATCCTCAATATTACATTGTTGTAAAGCCTTGTTAACAACCATGCAGTCACTTAAAGTTCCTAGTTCCATATCAACTGCAAATTCATAAGAAAAAATAAAATTAATTGGCACTATACAAAAAATGCCATTTGTAATGAATTACGTAACAAAAATACTGAAAGAATAGTATGTTTGTTGCTGGTTCCCAATCTGAACTTTTCGATAGCATCGACATAGCTCTCTTCCAGAAAATACGGGATTTTCACAAATTGCTTCTCCTTCACAGATGGTTCACTAGAAGAAAATATGTGTTCAAAGTCACGGTAGCCGACTCGGAGAGCATTGAGCACATTGATCGTCGCGTATCATTTCGGCCAGACAGGCTTTCTCCCATATAAAGTGCTTCAAAATTTTGAATTTTTTTCCTCTAAAGTCACATTCTATTGAAAATCATATGTTATTAAACATCCAATAGTCCTATCCCAATACATGTCAATAATAGAGCACTTTCAAGGGAAGAAGTCTTGAAACTTACCACGTATGGGCTCAGGTAGTGGCGTCACCGTGAGGGGTTGGGGTGGGGATTAAATCGAATCCACGTAAATGAGGAATAGGTAATTCATTCTCGAAATTAAAAGGAATAGATACTTATCTATTTGTTAAAAAAATTGATGGGTTTAAAACTAAGAGAGACGTAAAAGTAGAAAAGTATATTTATTTTGTATGTGACGAATAATTCCTCATTTTTTTAAGGTTTTAAAGATTGGTGACAAATTCATGTATTCCTCACCTATGAAAAAAATATCAAGCCGTTACAATTTTCTTGCTTTCTTTTTTGACGAAAATGGAAAGCATATGTGACGAATGAATGTCTATATTTTTTTTAAAGATTTATGAATTGCACATTTGTGACGACTTTTCAAATTTCTTCACAAAACCTATGTCTATGTGACGGATTTTCCGGCGTCACTTTTTATCTCGTCACAAAAACTCATTTCTCTTGTATAAGATACGGTCGTTGATGTTTGACACTCGACGTACGACCGTATGGATATTGTAACAGTGATAGGATTCTATTTACACGGTAACCGTTTCACATGAAATGTAGTAGTCATTAGATTTGACTATTTCGATGATTGGGGGTCGTGGACGTGTTGCTAGACACTATCCATGATCGTTAGGTATGAAGAGCATTTTTGTAATTGCACTTTGTGCCTATAGCCAACATATTCGGAAGCCTATCGGGCCACACACATAAGTACATCTAGCCGGATTAAAATGCGGTTATAGTAATATCCAAATAAGGAAAGTTTTATCTTGACTATAAAGTGTAATAGTGGTAAATTAATATGGTGGTATTTATTCATTATTAATAAAATAAATACAAGATATTAATTGTGTTGATTAATTAAATATACATATATATATATATGTATATATGATAGACATGTATTTTGTGAATTAATTAATCATAGTATTATATTAATTAAGAATAATCCGAATGCCAATATTATGGCATATGGGGCGCAAGTTATTGTGTATATGAGACACATTGATTGAAAATTAATTAATAGTATTACCATACATTAATATTAGACATTAATAGATTTGTATAAATTGATTTATGGTAATAAAATAAAGATATATTCAATATAAGATATTGTCAATATATATCTTGGAAATATATTTAATATAAGATATTGAATATTAAATTAGATAAATATAGAATATTTATTTTCCTTATTTTACTAGTAAAATGTTTTCTTTCTCAATAACCTACTAGGAAGCTTCTCCCAATCAGATTGGGATTAACAGGGGGCGCAGGTCACCCTATAAAAAAGGAGGCTTGGCTAGCTCTTTTGTATCATCACAATCAGAAGAGTTCTATTTCATAAAATAAACTGAGAGCTTTTTAGAGAGAGATTTAGAGAGTGAGAAAAGGCCGGTCTAGCAACTTTATTTTTCTAGTAGCTATCCGAGGAGGATTCTGGCGAGGTGCTAATGTGGATATTGATAGAGGCCGGACACGTGGACGGCTCGTGAACTACTACTCTCTGTAGACGGTCAAAGCAAGGTAACCACCGTCTACTAACTTAATATGTTTGTTTCTTAAACGATGTCGATCTTGGGTTAATAGGAAATAAATTGTAAATTCTGTTGTGTTCCCGCATAGATTTCCTAACAGTGGTAACAAAGAGAGCTTCAAGTTTAAGCAATAAGCATTAGAAATTTGCGTAGTTAATTGCATAATTTAAATCACATTATTAACAGATGAAAGATTTTTTATTCACAATACAATACACGAAAAGAAAAAAAAACCGATTTTGGTGGTGCTCGGCCGACTGGAGGCGGCATCACCACCGTTCGGTGGCCGGCGGCGTCGACAGCCTCCGGGTTGTCGGCGTGGTGGTGGTTTGTTCGCTGGGTCCTTCTTTTTTTTTTGTGTATTCGTGATTCAATATGGTCATAGTAGTGACTGGTAATATCTTGTTGTGTAGTTAATGTCTTGTGGCTAACCAATGATTCAAATAAGGGGCCAAAGGCCAGAAGGACAAAATAAGATACAAAATAGGAAAAAATGACCCAAAAAATAATGGTTGAGAAGGACAAAAACGCGCATGTTACTACATGTGGTTGTAGCAACATGTAGTAACACATGTAGTAACATGCGTGTTTTTGTCCTTCTCAACCACTATCTTTTTTTCTTGTCCTTTTTTCTCTTTTTAGATCAATCCTACCCTTCAAGGACCAGTGGAAGACTTTGGAGCAGCAATCCTACCTGTTCCAAGTGTTCAGTTTGTGAAGCCATAGTTATTAGTGAAGGACAAGCAACATAGGGATTTTTGTAACAGCTACATCAAAGATCTCTAGTGAATTACCTCCAACATCACAGGAGAAGAGTGGACTGACAGGATTACACCACCTAGAACCACTATAAAATCTGCCTACTTACTTTCTGCACTTACATTCTGCATTTAGTTTATCATACACATCAATCTACTAAATCTAGCAACTGAATCACACACATACACTACTGAGTATCTAATACTTGGTATCATATTTAGCAACAAGTAATAAGGCTTAATTTTATATATAATTCCATCAAGCACAAATTCAAGAAACTCACAAATGCCAGACTATCAAGTATCGGCCAGTGCTTGAGTTCTTGAGTTTGTTAACTCCAAAAAGTTTTAAGTGTTAAGTTTATTCACCCCCCCCCCTCTAAACTTAACCAAAGCCTTTTCAAGGGACCAACACCCAATGATACTCAGTGGGCGAATGCATATACTACAAAAGTTTATTTACCGCAAAAGCTATATCCGGACGAGTGAATAACAAGTACTGAAGGGCACCGAGTACCTGACGAAACTGAGTGATTTCCTCAAACGGGGGAGCAGCAGAATCAGTTGAAGTAAAGGCGTCTGAGGGCAGGGGCATGGAAACAGGCTTGGACGACTGCAATCACTGCATGTTGACCCGACAAAGCAGGTCGTGAATATACTTCTTCTATGTCAGGAGAAGACCCTTTGAGTTAGGCGTCACCTCAACGCCAAGAAAATATGATAAAGGGCCAAGATTTTTTATGGAGAACCGATCGCCAAGACAGTCAATAACCTGTTGAACTTGAGAAACCGAGCTGCCAGTAACCACAATATCATCCACATACACAAGTAAGACCGTAATGCTAGAATCAGTGCGACAAATAAATAGGGAGGAGTCAGCAGCCGAATTAACAAACCCAATAAAGAGGACAAATGAGCGCAACTCATGATACCAAGCCCGAGGGGCCTGTTTGAGCCCGTAGATAGCTTTATGTAGCCGGCAAACATGAGTGGGAAAGTCAGCATCCTCAAACCCAGGAGGTTGGGATATGAAAACCGCTTCAGTGAGAGAACCCTACAGAAAGGGATTATTGACATCTAACTGTCGAAGGGACCAACCAAGAGAAACTGCAAGACCAAGAACCAAACGAATCGTAGTGGGTTTGACAACCGGACTAAAAGTCTCAAAGTAGTCAATCCCTGGCCTCTGGTTAAAACCTTTGGCAACCAAACGAGCCTTGTAACGCTCGATAGAACCATCTGGATAACGCTTAATGCGGAAGACCCACTTACAGCCTACCACATTATGATGGGGATCAGGAGGAACAAGGGACCAGGTACCGTTGCGGACAAGCGCGTCAAACTCCTCAGACATGGCTAGACACCAATAGGAACTTTGTAAAGCTTGTTTGACTGTAGAGGGTTCCGTATCAGAGTATTGAGAGTCCAACTGGGCATTAAGGTTGAGAAGTTGGCGAGGCTTGAAGATATTGTTACGTGCACGAGTAACCATGTGGTGGGAAAGAGGGGGAGGGAGGAGAGGAGATGAGGAGCTAGTAGATGGACCAGGGGAGGGAGAGGAGAGGGAAGACGTGGGGGGAGGGGAGGTTGAGGACGGTTCAGTGGAGGCCGATAAGGGAGGAGATGACGTAGGTGAAGAAGGTGGGGCGGATGTTATGGGGACAGGAGGGGAAGGTGGGGTAGGAAGGTCAGCAGATACCAAGGGAGTGAGTAATGACTCTAAGGGGGGAATCAGACTCTGAAGGAATAGAGGAGAAGGGAAAACGATCCTCAACGAAACGAACGTCACGGGATACGTAGAGGCGGCCACCAACAGTATCGTAGCAAAGGTAAGCGCTCTGGGTGAGAGAGTAACCTAGGAAGACACAGGGCAACGAGGAGGACTCCAGCTTATGATGGTTGTATGGTTTGATCCACGGGAAGCATAAACAGCCAAAGACGCGGAACTTGGTGTAGTTCGGGGGGTGGAGAAAAATCGATAGTAAGGGGTGTCCATGTCCAAGGTTTGGGTAGGCATACGGTTAATCAAGTAGGCAGAGGCACTGACGGTATAGGACCAGTAGGTGATAGGCATAGATGCTTGTTTAAGCATGATGAGGGCTGTCTCAACAATATGGAGATGTGGCGTTCCGAAATGCCATTGTGTTGGGGGGTATGAGGAGGGGATGTGTGATGGGCAATCCCATGCGAAGCAAGAAAAGGACGCAGAGCAATGAACTCCAGACAATTATCAGAATATAGCATTTTAATGGAGAGACCCAATAGCTTTTCAACGTAAGGCTTGAATTTGACAAACCCAGAATAAACATCAGATTTATGAGTAAGGGGATAAAGTAAGCGGAACTTGACAAACCCAGAATAAACATCAGTTATGCTTGTTATAACTTCGTATAATGGCTATATGATAGTGTTCAAGACATTGGGCAAACATCCCGATGATCATAGACGATAACATGATATGTGAGCCCACGAGATCCATTTATGGACTCAAACAAGTTTCCTTAGATAATTTCTTTGTTTGATAATCAAAGGAGTTTGATTTAGTCAAAAGAAGGGACATGACCAATGTACAAGAGGGATAGTGGGAGTGTTGCGATTTTTGAGTAAGGTATTGGATATCTCTCTCGGGAATTATCACCCCATGTCACAGTCAATTAATGTTTAGTAGTTCAAGATCTTTACGAAAGCACTTGGATAGAAGTTCTTATTTTTGAAATAAGAATCTATAGTGATAGATATAACTACTGTTAGACTACAAGAAAATTGACATTGTGATCACCAATGTTCGTCACATAATTAGTAAATTTCGTCACATTTGGTTATCTGTGACGAAATTCATGCGTCACTAAGGTCGTCACCTATCATAAGTCACGAAAAGTATTCTGTGACGAATTTCTCATTCCTCACTTTTTGTTGCATATGTGAGGAAATTTTCCTCACATATTATGACGATACCTGGTTTCACCCCTCCACGTGTCGTCTTGCAGTTGGTCCCCAGAGTGCAAATGAGTGCTAAGTTATACATGTCGAGTTTCAGACTCGGGGCTACGATAATCGACAATCGAGCAGTGTAGGACAAGGGGTCCTAGAGTCGAGTACCGCATGTCGGTTTGTCGACATCAAGGACAGAGTCCGCGCCAGCTGTCAAGGCCCATTAACAGTGTGATAACTTGGGCAATGGTTAAGGCCCATAAAGGGTAAATATGACAATAGCTCAAACCGACTTAATATTAGGGTTAAGGCATGTGTTGTCATTATAAATACCACACTCTAGGAACTATGTAAGGCTTGATTCCTGGACAATTACAGGATACGTAGGCAATCTAAGATAAACTCTTAGACTCAGCCGTAAATCATCAAACCCCTCATCCCCTTCTTTAGGCATTAGGGTTTTGGGTGTTCATCACTAGATCAACATAGGCCCGGATAAATTAGGTGACATAATTTGTCATCATCATTGGTGCTAGAAGGAGGGCCTTCTACTGTTGAATACACCAAGATCGCGATGCCTCCCAAGGATAAAAACTCCAGGAGGACCGCCTCCAAAGCCACAGATCAGCAGGGCTCACAGATTAACAAGCAGATAGATCTAGATGTGCAAGGAGCAAAAGATCCAGTCTTGAACCCTGTCCCTGAAGATCCCCAGAAAGAAAAGCAGGGTCTTGCTCCGGAACACCAAGCTATTGTGGATCAATTGGCAGGGGCGGATCTTGAATTAATGTCCAGGATTATAGCAGAGGCGGTTATGGTTCAAAAACAAGTAGATGGCGGTCCGAAAGATACTGTGGAAAAGCCAAAGCGAACTCCCGGGGATGAAGTCAGTGCGTCCTCCAGCTCTGTGGAGAGAAAGAGATGTGAGATCCAACAGAAGCATCAGAAGATGGATGAGGACAGCGTTAGGGAGGAGCTAGATGTTATTCTAGGAAAAAGTCAGGTCTCGCTGTGGTTGGAGTCACCCTTCACGAAGGAGATCGAGAGTTTCCCCAAACCTAAGGGGTTTAAGATACCAAGGATAGAGCCTTATGATGGTACTACCGATCCGGAAGACCATCTACATAGGTATCTGTCTCAGATGAGGTTGGATGGCGCGCCTGATGCGATGCGATGTCGGGCGTTTGAGACGTTGCTTGTGGGTCGAGCCAGGGAATGGTTTACCAAGCTACGACCCGGGTCAATCTCCAGTTTTTCCATGCTAGCTCGTAAGTTTTGAGATGCGTTCATCGTCAACCAAAAGTTTCATTTAAGCGCCACGCACCTCATGAACATGAAACAGTAAAAGGACGAAACAGTACTAGATTACCTGAAGAGATTTAATCTCGAGGCCATGCAAGTCAAGGATGCAGATGATCGACTCCTGATCACATCGTTTGTAGGGGGACTGCGCAATACGAAGTTATATATGAATTTGAGCAGAGATGTCCCTCATACCATGGATGAGTACGTTAACGTGGTGCACAAATTTTGTCAAGGGGAAGAGGCAGTGCGCAGGCACACCAGGCCGACTGGATGGATTTGAAGAAGGAAAATCGAGGTCCGAACAAGAATCAATCCAAGAGACAGGATATCGAGAGTAAACCCACAGTCTGGGACCGTATAACACCGACCGTCTCAGACCGCTCGGTAATGAAGGGAGCCACACGTGACAAGGATTTCATCCCACTTAATCGGTCTCGAGCAGAGGGGTTGTCCATCATGCTCTCGAAAAACATAGCGGAAAGACCGCCACCATTGAAGAAACCCCGAGAAAGGAGGAATTCAAGCAAATATTGTGAATTTCATGAGGATATAGGTCACACAAGGGAGGATTGTAACGACACGAAAGAGACATCGACATCCGCATTCAAGAAGGAAGCTAGATGAAGTGGTCGATAGATCTCGATGCGATGAGCCCAAAGGGCGTAGAGTGCAAAAGGAAGAACCCGATCATGATAGGGATTGAGGCCGAGATGCTCAAAGACGGAGATATCGATCACCTCGACGGGATCGATCTCCAAATCGTGATAGAAATAACAGAGATAACTATGGTCGAGATAAGTACGACGATAATCGACCAAACAGTTATGTTAATACGATCTCTGGGCCAGGGGAGAATGATAAAGACCGAGCCAGTCGAGAGCCAGCTGACAGCTCGAGAGAACGTAAGCAACTAAGATTTACAATGGAAGTCGGGTACGGCCCCCAAGATGATATCCCCAAGTCTTGGAGTCATAGTGAAGGGTTGGTTATTGAAGTGGTGATTAGTCGAGCCCGTGTATCGAGAGTCTGCATCGATAACGGTAGCGCGGTAAACATCTTGTATTACTCGGCTTTTCAGGCGATGAAGCTAAAAGAGAAGGACCTAGCTCCTATAGCGTCTCCTTTGTTTGGGTTCACAGGGCAAGCGGTTCATCCTATAGGATCGATAAAGTTACTCACAACGGTCGGAGATGGCAAAAAAGGAAGGACCCTTGAGTTAAACTATGTGGTAGTCAAAGCTCCCTCGGCCTATAATGTTATTTTAGGATGACCTGCGCTCTTCGACCTGCTCGGTATCATCTCTACTTTCCCCAACAGCATGAAGTTTCCTACCAGGAACGGTTCCTATGAGGTAAAGGGAGATGTTGAGGCCGCACGGAGTTGTAACTCCATTGTCATGAACGGGAAAATTGCAGTACAACTAATTCCAGAGGAAGAAGAGGAGAAGAGCCGGGTCTCCAGTGATGCAGTCGAGAATGTTCGTCTCTGGGAAGGAGAAGATGATCAGTGTGTAGAAGTCGGGATTTGGATCCCGGCCAAAGAAAAACAGTCACTGACCGAGTTGTTGATCGAGTTCAGAGATGTCTTTGCTTTTAAGGCTGACGACATGCCGGGATTATCTACAGATATCGCGGTCCATAAACTCGAGATAGATCGAGCTAAGAAGCCAGTTAGGAAAAAGAAGAGAAGCTTCGCACCGGATCGACTAGAAGCCATAGAAATGGAAGTTGGTAAGCTACTACCGGCCCAGATAGTAAGAGAAGTATTCTACCCAGAGTGGTTGGCCAACCCCGTGTTGGTCAAGAAACCTGATGGCAGCTGGCGTATGTGCGTGGACTTCACCGACCTGAACAAAGCATGTCCAAAGGACTCGTATTCATTGACAAAAATCGACAGGTTAGTAGACTCCACCATCAATTTCGAAGTGTTTTGTTTTTTGGACGCATGCAAGGTACCACCAGATTCTAATGGATCCTCGAGACGCAGAAAAAATAGCTTTTATCACAGAATTTGGCACATTTTGCTATGTAACTATGTCATTCGGATTGAAAAATGCCGGGGCTACATATCAGAGAGCAGTCAACAAGATCTTCGCCAAACAGATTGGTAGATGCATGGAAGTGTACGTAGAGGACTTACTCATCAAGAGTCGGTCTATGAAGCAATATTTGGTAGACGCTCGAGAAGTATTTGAAGTGTTAAAGGATACACAGATGAGGTTAAATCCATAGAAGTGCACCTTTGGGGTCAGGTCGGGAAAATTTTTGGGATGCATGATCTCGAAGGACGGGATTCGAGCGAATCCGGACAAAATCGACACTTTAAAAAATATGATGCCCCTCGAAATACAAAGTACAGATGCTTACCGATCGAATGGCCGCCCTCAACAGGTTCTTATCGAGATCCACGCAGCGCGCGCTACCATTTTTCAAGATTCTCCACAAGGCAAGTCCTTTCCATTGGGATGAAGAATGTCAGACATCCTTCGAGGAGTTGAAAGCCTACATATCAGAGTTACCCACCCTCACTTCACCTCGAGAAGGGGAGAGGTTGTTGGTCTACTTGGCGGTACGCGAAGAAGCAGTGAGTGCGGTTCTAGTTCGGGAAGGGGTACATGGCCAGGTGCCTATCTATTTTGTCAGTAATGCGTTACATGGCCCCGAGATCTGATACTCACCAGCAGAAAAGCTAGCATTATGTCTGGTACATGCGTCGAGAAATCTGAGGCCCTATTTCCAAGCCCATCCTATTATGGTAGTCACTGACCAACCATTGAAGCAGATCTAAGCGAAGCCCGACACTTCAGGTCGACTAGCGAAATGGGTAGTAGAGATGGCGTAATACGATATCGAGTTTGTGCCTCGAACTGCGATAAAAGTTCAGGCCTTGGCAGATTTCTTAGCTGAAGGGATTTCCATTCAACTCGACCAAGAGAAGCAAAGTCCGGAGGAACGGTGGACCCTCCAAGTAGATGGAGCTTCGAGTAAGAAGAGGCGGCGGTGTCTTCTTCAGTTAGTCCAAAAGGCGAAGAATTCCCATCGCCTTCGATTTGACTTCAAAGCAATAAACAACGAGGTGAGTATGAAGCCATGATCACAGGTCTAAAACTCGCTTTGAAGTTAGGCGTCGAGAATTTACTGGTTTACAGTGACTCACAGTTAGTGGTAAATCACGTCAAAGGGGAGTATGAAGCTAAGGAAGAAACCATGAGGAACTATTTAACAGTGGTTCAAGGCCTCATACCTAAGTTCAAGACAGTTCAAATCGAGCAGGTTCCCGAAGTCGGAATAAGAGGGCTGATGCACTCTCTAAGCTCGCATCGAACTTCGTCTTGAATAAGAAAGTTCTAGTCGAACTATTGACCGACAGGAGTTACAAATAATCAGAGGCCCAGCCGATCACTCAGCAGGCCACGTGGATGGACTCGATCACCTTCTACCTTAAGGACGGAATTCTCCCATCTGATAAGGTACAATCAAGGAAGGTCCGACTCCAATCAGCATGGTACGCGTTCTTTGACGATGTCCTTTATCGAAAGTCTTTCGTGAGCCCATGGTTGAGGTGTGTATCCGAGGCAGAAGGTGAGTATCTCCTGGAAGAATCCACAGAGGAGCTTGTGGAAATCATTGTGGGGTTAGGATGTTGGCTCGAAAGTGTAGGTTTGGCCGTCAATGCAATGAGATTCGAATAACCTTGTTCAGAGGTGTAAACCTTGTCAAATCCATGACAATATCTCCCATCAACAGGCCCAAGAAATGAATGTCATATCATCAGCCTGGCCTTTTGATCAATAGGGAGTCGACATAGTTGGACCTCTACCCCGAGCTCCGAGGAATAATCAATATGTGGTTGTCGCTATGGATTACTTCACCAAATGGGTCGAAGCCAAGGCTTTGCCCGACATCAGAGCTGCAACCATCAAAAAATTCTTGTGGGTCGATATTTTATGCATGTACGTCATCCCAAAGGCTCTGATCTCAGATAATGGCACCCAGTTCGAAGACCGAAGAGTTAGAGAATGGTGCAATGAATATCATATCAGTCAACACTTCACCTCGGTAGTTCACCCACAGGAAAACGGTCAAGTCAAGCAGACAAATCGACAGATCAAGCTAGGGTTGAAAAAGAGGCTAGAGGCAGAAGGTCGAGACTGGGCAGTACAACTTCCGAGCATCCTATGGTCGTACAGGACAGCTCATATTTCCTCAACATGAGAAACACCTTTCTCTCTAGTATATGTGTGCGAAACGGTGATACCCGCCGAGGTTGGTGTTCCTTCTCCTCGAGTTCTAGCCTATAATGTTGAAACAAATGCTCCCGACCTTCGACATGAAAAAGATAACGCTGAGGAGCGAAGAGAGATCGCTTCAGCCAGGATGGCAAGATACAAACAGAGGATTTCTCAGTATTATAACTCAAGGGTTAAGTACAGATACTTCAAAGTCGAGGATCTGGTTCTTAGAAAGAACGAAGCAAGTTGACAAGAAGCAGTTGGAAAATTGACCCCAAATTGGGAAGGTTCTAAAGGTTCACCTCAAAGGATCCTACCAACTCGGACGAGCAGATGGAACCACGGTTCCTCGACAATGGCACGCCAACAACTTGAGGAAGTATTATGTTTAAGTTAAGCCTTATTTCGATCACTTTCTGTTTTTTCATTTTTAAGTCTTGTAATAAGTCCATGTGACAATTTCATAAATATTCTAATAAACATGTCTTTTCTCGAGATGCTTTTATGTTTGTTAGGATTTATAGCTGTAACATTACAAGTCCAACGTGAAACAAAATGTTAAAGGCGATACAGTCAACAACGAGTAGGGAAATCCGCAGGTCGGACATCTCAGTATAGTCAAAAGCAAAATAAGCCTAGTAGGCAAAAAATGCAAGGTCAAAAACACAGTTCGCATAGTCGGACCAAATGTCCCAGCCAAATGAGCCCAAGAGGCGAAAAAGGCCAAAACAAAGGACGGTTCGCATAGTCGGGCCAAATGTCCCATCCAAAAGCCAAACGAGCCTAAAAGGCAAAAAAGGCCAAGGCAAAGGACGGTTCGCATAGTCGGGCCAAACGTCTCAGTCAAGCGCCAAACGAGCCCAAGGGGCGAAAAAGGCCAAAGCCAAGGGACAGTTCACATAGTCGGACTAAAACATTCAGCCAGAGGCCAAACGAGCTTATGAGGCAAAAAGGCCAAGGCAAAGGTGCGATCCGTAAAGTCAAGCCAAAATACCTTGCGCATCGAACCGCCCATAGCAAAAATAGTCCAAAGGACAAAAAATGCCAAGGCAAACGGGTCGATCTCAGCTAAACTCACAAGTGCAATAGGAGCCAAAGGTTCATAATACACTTGGGGGGCAACACTATCGATATACGAAAAATAAAGCAAAAGCAAAACAGAGCCAAGGCTCGACAGGCCAAAAGCGGAGACGCATCGATATGGAAAAGAAAATAAAAGAAAAAGGGAACAAGCACAACAAAATCACGAAATATAAATTTCAATGCAAATTATACAAAAAAGATCCAAGTTCAGAGGGTCGAATTAAAAATGCAACAAAGAAGATGCAAAAGTAGCGATCAAAGGCCTTCATCGAGGTTCGACTGAGATTGGGACGATCGGCTCAAGACAGAGGCGGCGTGTCGAGGAAGCGTATTTCGAGGCCAGAGACTCTCCTTTTTGGAACTCGTCAGAATACTGATCGTATATCTTCTCCGACTCGGAGTTGTAAAACTCGGGGGTCTCGAGCCTCAGTACGTCGAATCCTGGATAAGACTTCATAGCATGATCCACTGCAAGAGTATAACCGCCCATCATAGCCGTGCGCATCAACACGGTCAGGTCGGCGTCAAGTTCATCTGACTTGCGATATCCTAATATCGCTTCTGCCTTAGCTGCCTCGATCCTTGCAAGGAATTGTTCCCGCTCGACTCTCAGAGCCTCTTTCTTTTTTTCCAGCTCGACATTCAAGGCGTCCCTCTCTTGTTGAGCCAGTGCAGTGGTGGTCAGAGAAGCCTTGTGTGCTTGCTGCACCTTCTCGAAGTCTGCGGCCAACTCGACCAGTCTCTTATCCTGGGCCTGCCGCTCGAGCTGGGTCTTCGTCAAATCGTCAGCAGTGGCAGTCAAGGCATCCTGAAGTTTCTTAACCTCGACAGTTGCCTTGCGTTTAAGCGTCTCGAATTGAGACTCTATACCGGCGATGGCTGCGCCCTGTTTAACGTTTTCCTCAATCAGCTTGCGGACTTCCCTCCGCAGATCTTATTCTGAATCAACTGGCTTAGCCAATCGTCGGGCAGCCTCTCTGCTAAGAAGGTTACTCTGTCGAAAGAAAAGAGGCGTCAAATAATAAAGACAAGGCATATGCCTCGAGAGAAATCATCGCTTAAGGATAAGGAAAACAGTTGACTTACGAGGCGGGGCGACTTCCGAAGTGCATGAGATAGAGCCTTATCTTCCAAGGTCGCACAATCATCCGCAACCCAGTTCATGTCGACTTCTGTCTCGGAAGAAACTTCACCAACTCTGGCCCTTTTGGCCTGCCTTTGTTGCTCCTTCACCAATTCGGGAAGGGTGGACCTCTTCTTGGTTGGGGCTACAACATCCTCGACACGGGCACTGACGTTGGCTATGAGATCGATTAGGGATTCATCCTCCTCTTCACGCAGAGAACCATAGCGCAGGGTGAGTGGAGGATCGGCAGACTGAGACCGTTGTGCAGTTCGGGCCTCGGTCGCTGGCTCAATGTGAGAAGCTGTTGGCTCGACATGGGAGGAACCCTCCCCTCCAAAGATGGGCCGCGTCCCTTCTCAAAGAACGCGGTGGAGGTAGAGGCCACCCGACCCTCGAGTGGAGGGGCTGGCACCTTCATCGACTTCAGAATTTGAGTTGGATCGGTGATGAGTGAGAACTTCCCCACTGCAAAAAGAAAAGACAGAGTTAGTATTGACATTCTACAATATCAAGTCATGAATCTCGGCAAAAGAAAAACAAACAGAAGAAAATCCTACAGTTCACTCGATCCTTAACATGGATTTGGGTGTAAGGCATCGGTCCTGCCTCTGCCAAGTTGGCTAGGCCATACAGAAGACGCAGGTCCCGGGTGACCACCTCGAGATCGGAGTTATCCATTACGCGGGCATCTCGAGGGATGGGGTCACTACCCAGCTTGTCATGCTTCTTGTTTCTCGACCTCCACTGGCCGATGTACGGATTATCCATGCCATGGCGAAGGAAGAAGAACCTCGGCTTCCACTCACTGTGAGATGAAGGTCCCTTGGACACAAACTCGTGTCGATTTTTTCTTCACTGGAAAGTATACCACATCTTGTCTGGCATACTTGCGATTTTGTAGTAGTATCAGAAAAGTGGAACTGTAAAGCAGACACCGGTCACTCGACAAGCGATCACGAATCCCATTAATATCCTAATAGCATTGGGACCCAGTTGAGAGACCCCAATCTCATAGTGGTTCAGGATTGCTAGGATAGCCGGACCCAAAGGGAATACCAACCCAACTTGGAAAGCCGGGCTTCAGATCTGACACGAGAACCATTCCTGAGGCTCGTCGGCATACTGATGAAGACCAGAGGGGAGTTGGATCTCAAATTGGGGGCTAGCAATGTTGAACTTTTTGCGGATTCTGTTAACATCCCCAAGGGAGAGGGCACTAAGGCAACCTTTAGGACCTTTTCCGTCCATCCTAGTGACTAATCTTTTAGGTTGGTTATGGGCAGAAAGAGAAGAATCTGCAGGTTCGTTGGAGACTGGTCGAAGAGGATGACCGGAAGGAATGGATACTGGAGTTTGACTATGGGAAGGTGATCCGCTACCCGTATCAGACACGGTAGCACTACTTGACATGGATGAATACAAGAAAAAGAGGAAGAACACAAAAAAAGATGCTTACTTGAACTTTGGAGGTTAATGCACGATTTGGCAGGAAATTTCCTCTGCAGTCTTTTCTTCCCTCTTTTATGCTTGCACAATAACAAAATGGATTTGAAAAGATGTGAGTGATGGGGAGTTATATACTCCCTGTAAATCGCAAGAATCAAGGTAGTGACAAAGATCTGGCGTCGCGTACATAAGCAATAAGTGACAAATTATTCATCACTTAAATGTACAAAGATGTGCAGAACGCATGTATAAGTCCCAAAATGATAGCAAAAAAAATAGTATCACCCATAATCATTAAGATCATCAAATCCATAAGTTCAAAAAACAAAAATCAGCCATGTCCTAATAACACCATAAGAAAAGCAAACATGTGAAAATTGGAAAACAGTTATCCGTATGTTCATGATATGCTAACTCATCATCCGTAAACAAGCCAGTATTATCTTGACCATTGCATGTGCAACCACAGGTTATCTTTTCCTGAGACGACGAGAGAACCTTCACTTGCGGTTTTAGTTGTCCATTTTTACTGATGGCACATACACAGAATCTCAAGGAGTATCCTCGATTCTTCAATGATCAATTTCTTTCATAACTTTCTTCATGTTTGTTTCATCTGACCTGCAAAATAAACAGAACAACCATAATTTGTTGATACCTTTTATCTATAATTCTTGATACCACTATATTGTGTTCTCCAAAGAGTATCCAAGTTCACAATACTTAAAACCCTTCAAAAGTTCATATTCATGCCAAACCAAAATTTGGAAGTATCCCAACGTAAAGCAAGCAAGAAACAAGAATATCTTGTACAAGTGATATAAAGATGCGTTCTACCTAATTTCCAACAAGAATAAATTTGATATTTCAATGAAGAAATGTGAGAAGAGAAGGCTCTCAATGGATTTCATTCATAAATGAAGTAACATTACCAGTGAAGAAAGAATTCTCTCCATTAAAGTCAATCACGTTTACTAGTTTCTTGTTAGCAATTTCATTACTTATACTACTATGCATATCTAGGAGAGAATGCCAGACAACCTCTCAAAACACTTATATTTTTCTTCAAAAAGAAGCCAAGTGAATCTTTTTATAGGTGACACAAACATTTCTCATTCAGAAAATTTAGATGATAGCTATAAATTACGGGCACCAAGAATCCACAAATTACTTCCAGGTATAAAAAACCCTGTACAAAACTTACCACAATATCTTCACTCATATAGTTTGACGATACAACGGCGAAACCACTCTGCTGGGCGAACATGGACGCTGAGAGACAAAGCAAAAGACTATATGTTCCTGGTATTACATAGAAGATAGTCTTTTTGATACATACCCGTCATCTTGTAAGTATGTCATGAACTATTAATTTTTTATTAAATGCCTACATAAATTTCCCTGGATTATGATAAAAATAAAATCTCAGTTAAAATACCATTGGAAAAGTAAAGTACGCCGCTTGAAATTAAGAACACGATAAGACTCATACAAAATGAACACTATGATGATAGTGAATATACTCATGAAAACGATGAGAACACTACTAGGCCTCTTAGGCTTCTTCAAATCCCTAGCTTCCCTCCCTTCCTCAGGTTTCTTTCTAGCATCTTCTCCTTTCTTCACACGAAGACAGTCACCTCATATGTGAAAGGATTGACGAAATAAAAATATTAACTAATTAAAATGGATCTAAGCAAAGAAGAAATAAATCCAAATGTGGAACACTAAATCACAATTAGTAGAAAACATTTAGGATTAACCAACTTGTAGTTTCAAAAAATTACCAAAAGACAGCTCTTTCGACAACATTCAATTCTTTAAACATTAGCCCACAAAATGTTATGAAGATCATGAATATCACTTATGAGTCGAAATTCAAAGCCCATAAGAGAGGAAAGGATAAAATTAAAGCAAAAAAGAATTGCTCTCATAATACTGCCACTCTTTAATGCAACGAGCATGAAATACAGAAACAAGTTATCAGATCTCAACAAGGTTGTCACTATGTCACAAACTATTGATTGGGAGACAATGTTTTGTAAAGGATATTCTTTATCCCACGATAGGAAATATCAATTCAGTAAATTCCAAAAAACTAACCAGTTGCGTTATAACGAGAGTGAAATCAACACCACCGTTTTAACTAAAGAATGAAATGAATTTGCACACTAGTTAAAAGACTGTTCCCATCAATCTCAAGCTGCCAGCACAAGTATCATTTTCGAATTTTCATGTGAAGCGTGCAATGACGCCCGACAAATACATGAAAACAATCTGCTTATCCACATTTATTTTTTGGTATCCCCTCATCTATCTTCAACGTGTGCTATTGTTTCATGCTACTACTATTAACTTCACATTGTTTGATTGATGATTAAAAACATTTGGAACAGGGTAAATATACCACTTAGATTGATCTCAAAATCAATCACATCCAAGTATTTGGAATGCAACTCCAAATCCAATATAATGAAAGAAATTGAAATCACAGTAATCCTAGGGATCACGAATGCTAATACAAAATTACCCAATGAATGAAACAGAAAATCGAAAAAAAATATAGAAAATGAAAAATGTTACCTGCAATGAAGATTTCATCATCTACCATATTCGGCAAGGCCCTTTTGTAAACACCTTCCAATACACAATTTTCTGCAATCAAGTTATCAACTTCTTACACTTCTCCTCCGGAAGAAACCCAGATTCACATTTCTTGTACTCCTCTGAATCTTCAGGGCTCTTCACAAAATGTATTAAAATCATTCTAAATCGCAGTCAATAAATATATCGGGCTTCAAGTCAACTATACCTAGTGAAATTGGAGACAAGCCGACCAGGGATTTCGGGTTCAAAATCAGAAGACGACAGCACAGTTTCTTTACCGTGTGATATACTCTCAGCCGCGATTTGATAACTCCGTCATAAGCTCCGTGAGCGATAGAAGCGCGATCTCGATCGAAACAGGGAGTTTCTAAACAGTTCGACTTGCGACTTCCTGGACAATTACGCTTTCTTTCTTCATCCCGGTGCCGAACATCTGGAGATCTCGGCGGAAGGTTTCAAGAATTGATAAATTTACCGTAATGTATTATCTGTTAAAATTTAATTGAGTGTTAGGGCTACATAAGAAAAAACGAGTGAAAAGCCTTTTAAAATATATAGCAAGTCACGTTTACTCCTCACTTTAAGTTTTTTTAAGCATAACTTTAATATATTTGTGACATATTCATATATTCCTCACCAATAAGATTTCATTAAGGTTGGAAAAATTTCCCGCACTTATTTTGTGACGAAAATAAAAATCATATGTGACGAATGGATGTCTAAGTCGGAAGTGAAATAATGAATTGAGCATTTGTGACGATTTTTAAATATTCTTCACAAAACCTAAAAATATGTGATGAATTTCAGGGCGTCACATTTTATTTCGTTACATAAAGCTATTTCTCTTGTAGTATAGCTTATAGTTTATCTATATAGATGTGATATTAAAATAGTTTAGCATAGATCGCGAAGGGGATACTGCTAGCCGGTGTCCTCAAAATCTATCTATGTTTGGACGTTAGTCCTAAAGATAAGGTGAAAGATGATTCTTATGGAAGGTTTCATTTGCTACTGCGATAGGAACCATCATAAAAGTAATGCCAAATGTTCATAGTCCATGAAGAGTCATGAGCAGGTATGAAAGTAAATCTGGTGAATGTCGAGAATATCCTTAAACAAGTTAAGGATAGTTTCATACACTACAAGAGAAATGACATTCTGTGACAAAATAAAATGTGATGCGTGAAAATTCGTCACATATTTACAGGTTACGTGAGGATTTTTTTAAAGTCGTCACAAATATGCAAATTATGAGATTTCGACATCCTATCGTCACATAAATTATTTTGTTTGTCACAAAATTTTTAGCGGGAAGTTTTTTTTGGCGCATTTGGAATTGTCATTGGTGAGGAATGTAACCATATGTCATAATTTTACTTAGGTGACAAGGGTTAAATTAATTGTGAGAATATTTTTTTGTCACATTATCTAAAGATAAATAATAATTAGCGCTAAATGTTATGAACCTTAAAATAAAGCGCTAAATTCTTCTTGGGAAAAAAAACACAAGGCAAAAGATTTTCCTAAAAATTTCTCTTCCGATCCTATTTTTCGATTCAAAACAAAAACAAATTCACATCAGTAGCTTAGTGTTCCAAAATTTCCCACATTTATCCTCCTAATTTTGGTTATGAAATTTAATCTGAATTCAAACCTCTAAATTATCTTAATTGAGAAAAATCAGTAACTTAGGGTTCCAAATTTCCCACTATTTTTCATTCTATCCTCCTAATTTTGGCTATGAAATTTAATCAAATTCAAACCTCTAAATTGTCTTATCTTTTCTCAAATTTGAAAAAAATTCCTCGCTTGAAATACTCAAATCTACTACCTCACAAAGAAAAAAACAAAACATCGCTTTGCAATTAGATGAGTCGGAAATGAAGGTGAGGATCAATGTTTACATTTAGTTAGTCAAAAGACGGATCGATCAATAAGATTATTCGAAAGGTAACTCCTTTTATGCTATTGATTTTTCTTAAATAATTTGTGTTAGATTCTTTATTTGTTACGAGTGAATTGATTTGTTCAATTAAAGTTCCTTGTAAAATAGGATGATTTTCAATCATGCTTTTGCGTTCTGTGTGAAATTTTCTCGATCCTCAATCAATCCTTTGCTTTATTGACAAATTAAGTTCGATTTTATTATTTTATTTTTAATCCAACGTTTTGTTCTTAGGCTTGGAGTATTGTTTTGCTTTTTCTGCGTTTTGGTTAGTAACCTGGTAACCTTGCTTACGATTGCCAAGTGGTTCTCATTAAAGTAAATTTCTTGTAAGACACTACAATTCCTTAATTAGTATGAAATAGGCCTAGATAATTGATTAGTATACGACTGTAAGTACATTCACTTAGTTGAATCGCCAATTTCCTTTCATTCTTTTGTAGATCTTTATTTGTATGTCATCATCTATATGGCCATGATCATCTTCTTGTCTTCGGTGATCTTTAGACCTAAACTTTAGAAATTGACAGAAGTAACGTGCTCGTGAAAAGGACATTTTCATGGCGCTTAACTTTGTGCAACTTTACACAAATACCTTGCTATGAATAACAAAGGAATACATTAAATATCATTCCGGTTTGTTATGTGTCGTTATACATATTTTTGGCTTTTTTTTTGTTGCTTTTACCAATGGTTAGTTCAGTTTATGTGGTTATAATTCTATCTTCATATGGATATCAACAATATCTTGTGATTGTAAATTACTGGTGATTCCTTTTCATAAGTATAGCAAATCAAGTATGTGGGCATTGAAATCCATGATTTACGAGCGCCAAAATAATCGTATCTTCACTTTTATTTTTTGAGTGGAGGTTTTGGTGAAGTAAACAAACGTATTTCACCATTAAGATAGTTCCCATAAAAATTTAAATACTCAAAAATCATTAAATCTCCGTAATCATGAAAATGATAAAAGCTTGATGATGCTTATGAACTATGAAGATGCATGTAGCTTTTGTTATTAGCAAGTCATTTTTTCATATAACAAATTAGCATATGAACTTTTTATCATAAAACAAATTGGCGGCAAATCTTGAGCATATATTATCTGCATTTTATTGTTTATGTTTTAAAGTGGGTTGGGAGTGGTAGTGGACGGTGGAAGTCAAAGAAAAGACCTGTCAAGCAGTCTTCCATCTTTCTTCATGCATTTCCCAGGTGTCTCATATGATTCTAATCAATTTGTTATCATTTAAATAGTTGTATATGCTTGTTTGTTTTAGTGTTGATCTTTTCTATGTTTGTAGTACATTGTTTGGCTCATTCAAACACCAATGGATAGACAATGGATTTTAAATCGGGATCGTCATAGTAAGGAATATTTAGCAGGGGTCCAATCATTCATTGATTTTGCTCGTCGCCATGTGAACGAAAGAAATGAGGTATTATGTCCTTGTAGGGTTTGTCATAACAAATCCTTTCATTCTATTAACATCGTGCATGTTCACCTATTACAATCTGGGATGGATATGACTTATAATATATGGATATACCATGGAGAGCACATGGATCAGAGTCGAGAAGAGACTTTTGCATCTCCTAACATTGAACAAGGTAATGCCTCAAATGCGAACATGTTTGACTTGATCGATGATGCATTTTCTAGAATAGAAAATGATGATCAAGAAACAATGATTGATAATGACATATTAGAAGATATTGATGAGATGAGGGTGGTAATCCAAGTAATGTTGATAGGTCGATCTTGATAACTATGAGAAGATGTTACGTGAAGCTCAAATAGAAGCTGTACCAGGATGCACATGAAATATACAAGGTTGACATACATTGTGGAGTTGATTCACCACAAAGTTGATAATCACATGACTAACAAGGCAATTGATAAAATGTTAGGAATGATGAAGAGGTTGTCTCCTAAACCTAATAATGTTCCTGAAACATACAATGAGTGCAAGAAAATTCTAAGAAGTCTAGGCTTGGGATATGAGAAGATTGATGCTTGCTATTATGACTGTGTATTGTTTTATAAAGAGCATGAAGGAAAAGATAGATGTCCGGTGTGTAATGAACCAAGATATAAGGATAGTGATCGTGAAATGAAAAAAATATCCCTAGAAAAGTTTTGAGATATTTTCGATTGACGCCAAGGCTACAAAGGTTGTTCATGTCAAGACATACGTCAGAAGATATGAGATGGCATAGTGAAAACGTGTTGACGAAGAAGGAGTGATTTGAGGCATCCAAATGATTCTCCCACTTGGAAAGAGTTTGATAAAATGTACCCTACATTTGCTTCAGACCCTTGAAATGTTAGACTTGGTCTTGCAACCGATGGGTTCAATCCCTTTGGGAACATGAGCACATCCTACAGCATGTGGCCAGTCATATTGTTCATATATAACTTGCCTCCTTGGAAATGCATGAAAAAACCTTACTCGATAATGTCTTTATTGATTCCTGGATCGAAAGCACCTGGAAAGGAGCTTGATGTCTATTTGCGCCCATTGATTGATGAGCTGAATGAATTATGGGAAAATGGTGTTCTGACCTATGATAAGATGAGTGAAAAATCTTTTGTCATGCGTGCAGCTGTGATATGGACGATAAATGATTTTCCAGCTTATGGAAATTTATCAGGTTGGAGCACTCATGGTAAATTAGCATGCCCCGTATGTAATAAGGATGCCTCATACACCAAGCTAAGAAGTAAGTATTTCTATATTGGACACCGTCGCTTTTTACCTTTGAATCACTCTTGGCGCAAGAATACTAAAGACTTTAATGGTTGTCGAGAGACAAGACGTCCCCCGAGAGAATTCTCCGGAGATGACTTACTTAGACAGTGTGATTACCTTGTACCAACAAGACCTGGGAAGCATCCTGGTAATAATGATAGAAAAAGAAAGAGAGATGTTGAAGAATTCAATTGGAGAAATAAGAGTAGTTTGTTCTGTTTAAATTATTGGTCTAAGTTGAAAATTAGGTATAATCTAGATGTTATGCATATTGAGAAGAATATATTTGACAGTATCATCAATACGCTATTAAATACAAAGAAAGTCGAAAGATACACTCAAGGCAAGGATGGATTTACAAGACTCGAAAATTAGAAAAATTTGCACTTGAGGTGAATGGTACTAAATTGGATAAACCTCAAAGTTTGAGTATGTCCTCCGTCCGTCGGACAGTGGTCCTTTCTTGCGATGGCTGAAATCATTAAATTTCGGATGGTTATGCATCCAATATTTCTCAAAATGTGATTGAAGATGAAGGAAAAATTATGGGTTTGAAGAGCCATGATTGTCATGTATTGTTTCAACGTGTTCTTCCTATAGGAATTCGAAAATATTTGAAGAGGCCGGTATGTACTCCACTTGTAGTAGTCAAAACTTCTTCCAGCAATTATGTGCAAAGACATTGAACGTGTCAGATCTTGATAAGTTAGAAGAAAACATTGTACTCATATTATGTAAACTTGAAAAAATATTCCCACCAACATTCTTTGATGTCATGGTCCACTTAGCCGTGCATTTACCACGTGAGGCAAAATTAGCTGGTCCAGTTGGATATAGGTGGATGTATCCTATGGAAAGGTAATGCAATTAATTGTTTTTATTGCACCCAAATACTACTGTTTTGACAATTTTTTTATTAGGTTGTTAGGAACGTACAAAAAATATGTACGAAACAAAGCTCGTCCAGAAGGCTCTATTGCAGAAGCATACATAGCATATGAGTCCTTAACGTTTTGCTCAATGTATTTATCTGGGGTTGAGACCGAATTCACTCGACCTGAAAGAAATAATGACATGGGTGATCCTATGGCGAATCTTTCCGTATTCGCCCAGAAAGCACATCTGTTTGGAGGACATGTGATGCTGGAATGGTCAACAGACGAGTTGAATGCTGCTTTTTGGTACATTTTAGATAATTGCGACGAAATTGAATCATTTCGAAAGTACGTAGTTTGCCAAATATTTTCCATTTTCATGTTTATGATTTCAAAGTTTAAAATATTAAGTGTACTTATTTCTCTTGTAGTGAGCATATTGATATACTGCAAAGGGATAGCCTTGACAATGTCGATCAAAGACACAGGGCTTTATTTCCAGAATGGTTTAGGCATCACATAACAACTTTGTTTTACCAAGAACCCAAAATGGTCAGTGAGGAGATTTTTGCGCTAGCCCAAGGCCCAGATCGACGTGTAGTCCAAAGACAATGGGTGTGTTGTTAATGGTATTCGTTATTTGGTGAAAAATCTTGATCGGTACCGTAAAACACAAAATAGTGGGGTAATGACCTTAGGATCACACGATGGTGTATCGTGTAACTTTTATGGAAGTTTAGTTAATGTCATTAAACTACAATTCACAAGAGGATTTAAAGCAATTCTCTTCAACTGTGAGTGGTACAATACAAGTTCCAAGGGTAAGAAAGTGATTCAAGATTATCATCTTACGTCCATAAATCTGAATTCTAGATGGTACGAAAGTGACCCGTATGTGCTAGCTACTCAAGCACATCAAGTATTTTATATCAATGACTTAAAGCTAGGAAATCCTTGGTATGTTGTGCAAAAATGCCTATTTTTGCACAACATACCAAGGATTTCCTAGCTTTAAGTCATTGATATAAAATACTTGATGGGCATGTGTGGGATGTTCCTGAAAAAGTTGATAGTGATGATAATGATGAAAAAGTTGATGGTGATGATAATGATAATGAAAGCGACAACGACAATGATGAACATGTGAACGCAGTAAGATCAGTTGAGGATGATGGTGATCAAGTTGATAAATCCCTATGCAGAGATGATGTTGATGCTGAATCTTTCGATGCTATCTTTGAACAAGTGGAAGAGATTTTAGAGGGCGATGATGATTCCGATGTCGCATCAACACATGAAGATCCATTGTCATGCAACAAAGATGATGTTGAGATTGATACTTACAGTGATGATGACTGATAGTTAGGTGAAATATTAATTGTTTAGTCTTTCATACTCAATTCATAATCACAATTTCATGCATTGTTTTATTGATTCTCTTATAGTAATATGACAATCTACCGGTGCAGTTTATTTGACCTATTCTAGTGTTGTTTTCAATTCGTCTCTTAGGGTATTTCACATGGTATTGTTGGGTTTTGTGTATATTTGATCTGATAAGAATGAAAATAATTTAAAAGTTTTAAGCAATATAGGAGATAATTGCTCAAGTTCTATAAAAAGATGGTATAATTGTGACTGAAGTCTTATATATTTAATTTTATGGTATATGTCTGCGTTTCTGTTTCTCTTTCAGAGAAAAATGGATGATCACAGGCATCGTGAGAACGGACGCCATAAGCCACTCAAGGACAGGTATATGGCATTGTTAGAGTTCAATTTCTTACTTTTTGAATTAATTTCTTTTAAAAAGTTTCAGCTTAACAGCGCCAAAAAAAACTAAAGTATTTATTTGAGATACTTGCTCAAGTTCTATAGAAATAGGGTAGCTGACTATTTATTTTTCTTTTCTAATTTCTGTTGTTTGGGAGAAGTTACTTACATGGCTGTGTATCACCTTTTTTTGGGTATCATGTGTGCTTTGATTACAGTGTAGTTGGTTACTCTTTGTTGTTGTTACAATCTACATTTTGATAGAAATAAACAGAAGCAAGAAAATTTGTGTTACTAACACTTTTTCATGAGGACAAATGTATTGTCTTTGTATTTACATCTTTATGTAGATGGGCACTTTTGTACAACGATGTAAGAAGGTAAAGAAGAAGGTCACATCAAGCTCAATCTCATAATGCTACTCTTCTACGAAAACCACCACAATCGCCGACACCACCATCACCATCAAGGAATACATCAAAGCATAGGGGGAAAAGGATAAGGTCTCGTACACCTCCATCATCTCCAGTCCAACCATCATCTCCGCTGCAACCACAATCATCTTCACCACTACTGCAACCACAATCACCACAAGCACAAGACAAAGAACCTACCGATTCAGGTACTCAACTAGTCATGCTGATTAGTCGTTATATTCTCATTTCATTTATATTTCTTTTATGAAAGTAAAAATAATGAGTGTTGTTTCGGTGTTGTAGAGGCTTACGACTTTTCAGGAAAAAAAAGGAAGCGTGGAAAATCACGTGGAAAAGGCGTTCATGATATGATTGAAGCTAATGATGGGAAGAAGGTACCGGTTGTGTTTGACGTGCTGCTTGAAGTCCCTGAAAATGTAAAAGTTTCAAACCAATCTTAGTTCTCGAGATAGGCGATATTGTTAGAATTCATGCACCTAAGAAGATACATGGGTTGGAGAAATGTCCCACAAGTGGATAAAAAGCTTATGCATGAAAAGCTATTGGTGAGTTCAATTATTTTAAAATATTAATGAATTACTATTTAACTTTTATGATGAGTGTATTATCTATTAAAATAATTTTTTTTAATCCCATTCAAATTGGGTTGTCAACGGAATAAATAATTGATCTTAAGAATGATGTTGAACATTTACTAATATTTTTACTTTTGTTCAAATTAAGGTATTGTTTGAGATTGACTTGACCAATCCCAAAATTAAGGAATATGTGGATCAGAAGATGGCCAAGTCATATTCTCAGATTCAAGTGGAGGTTATTTTGTCACTACAAGGAATATGAAACTCCCCAAGAAGGTCGAGCTAATCCTCCCCATTTTGATTTATGGAATGGGAGACCAGATAGTCACTGGCATTGGTTGTGTGATAAGGTCTACACTGCTAAAGACTTCTTGGTAAGACTTGCAACCCTTTTGTTTATCTACATTTATACCATGTATATTTTAGTAAATTGAAGTAGAATCTTTTATCACCCCCGACATTGTTTGAATTGCAATTTCTGTATTGAATTGGAAAGTTAGTATAACATTAATAGAAGAAGAAGAATGCTCATTTTTAATACATTTTTCGAATTCATTAATTACTTAGTAGTATGTCTTTAATATAATGAAACTAAATAGTGACAATTTATCTTCATGCAGGATCTCTCAAAAAAAAATACAGAGAACATAAAGAAGCAAAAGTTTCATCACAAAGGGGGTGCAAGACCATTTATACAACATGCTAAGAAGGCTACCAAGGTAAATAAATATGAAGAAATGAATTATTTTCCGGATTGACATTTAGATCTCAACTTTACATTTATGTGTTTAGGATGGAGCACAATTTTCTATGATTGATAATTGGAAGAACCTCTACAAAGATAAAAATAATGAGTGGGTCCATGATATTGCTCGAGAGAAATATGTAAGTCCCTCACAAAAATTGTTTTCTTATGCACATACCGACTTGATTGTTGTTTTGTTAATGATAATAAATTTAAACAATAACAGGGAGATTCCTTCCACAAGTTTGTTCTACTTCCATTATATATGTTTCTTGTTCTTTACTGCTTTTCTGTCTCATAATCTTTGGAATGATCACCAATGTAAGGTGATGATATGACATTGTTATGTGTTGTTTGTGAAAGAGATCAGCATGCTCTTGGAATAAATGCCGATTCCCGAAAGAAAGCCTATTATGTTTCCTTGGATGGAATCAACAGTTTTGTGTCCTGCATTTTATTGATTGCATTGGAAATTCGCTCATCAAGCTGCTTAATCAATTACACATCATTGTCCATTTTAACGTTAATTTTTTAAATGCAACTTTATTTATTTTTTTTGCACTAGCAGTAGCTTTCTTTTCCCATCCACCTTTGTGTTTATATTGTCTTTGTTTGATCGTAAATATTTCATGCTGGGTAATTTGATTTTGAAGCAAAGAGCTCCTAGACATAGGGAACTAAAGTAGGTATGGACATGTTTAGCAAAATACATCCACATACAGGGCCAACAAAATTTGTCATGTAGTACAACTCAAATAAATGGAGAATAGTCGTTCTAGCTTTTCTTATGTTCAATAATTGTGGCATATTAGTCAATTAAGTTTGACTGGACTAATTCTTTTCCATCATTGGTAAAGATCCACAATACACTCGAGGTTATGCATTTTTAGGCTTCAGGAGTTCTGTGTTCCATTCATTTAATTGTCTTTTGAACAACTTGTTGTACTACTTGCAGGATGAGATGCAACAAATGCGAGAAGAACGTAAAGAAAAATTGATCGCTGAAGCAGCTGAGGGTACCCCACATGATTCTGTATGTGTGCCATTGGATGTTGAGCTAGAAATCATGAGTAATACACTTGGTAGGAATGGACGATTTATTTCTGGTGTAGGTTCTTTTCCACGCATGGAAACTAGCAAATCATTTGCTACATCTTCTTTGGTGTCGAAGTCCGAGTTGGTTGGAATCCATGATCAATTAAAGTTACTGACAGCCAACTTTGAGATTATGCAGAAGGAAAATGAACAACTAAAGGCATTGGTAAAATCCTTTCAACCTCTCAAGGAAACAGAGTGATGATTCTCGGTGAGCCTAACAATTGTCGTGGATAATGATGATCTATTTACTGATGATGAGTATTATGATGAGTTAGGTGACTATGATCGTATTTATGATCGAATTTCATTTATGTATTTCTCTTAGGGTTGTCAAAACTTCGTAATTTTTTTAATTTTTATTGAACATGTGATACTCTTTTATGTTTGTATTTGAAACTTATGCACGGTTAATAAACATCTTTATTATCGAGCTATTATTACCATTGTATTCAATAGTTGATGCAAATTTAGTCATAATAACCATATACATGACATCAAATTTATCATGTAGAATATGAATACGTGACGAGGTGCAACTTGTAATAACTATTATAGGTGACGTAGTTCTATTGCATAAAGCCATATTAAATGAAGAAAACTTTATCACATATCATTTGAACAAGCGACGAATCTGGAGTTAAGAAATAAGAACATTGGGTGATGAACTTTTGGTTACCTTACAACACATTGAGTGATGAAGTTCTCATCACATAATATAAATACGTGA
Source organism: Gentiana macrophylla (assembly GCA_026214975.1). Taxonomy (NCBI): domain Eukaryota; kingdom Viridiplantae; phylum Streptophyta; class Magnoliopsida; order Gentianales; family Gentianaceae; genus Gentiana; species Gentiana macrophylla. Next base: position 57,236,973 of record CM047812.1, read on the forward strand.
TTTAATTGAAGGTCACATATGACATATGGTTCTTTATTTTCCTTTAGTTTTGGTGGCAACTTAGTCATCACATAAACTCATTATATGTGAGAAAGATGTGGCGTCACTTACTTAAATAAGTGACGACTTTGACGTCACTAATGTATATGAAATGACAAGTGTAAAATGTAATAAATGACGAAGGGTTCGTCACATGAGCAACAAAAAAGTGATGAATGAGAAATGTGTCACCAAATACTTTATGTGACTTAGGATAAGTGACGACCCTAGTGACGCCGAACTTTCGTCACATATGACTAAACGTGACAGAAATTACTACATAAGTGACAAATGTTGGTCGTCACAAAAGACCTATTTTCTTGTAGTGATAGTTTATCGAAACTTGGAATCAGATAATTATAGTTATACAGACGTATATCCTGAGTCTTATGAAGGCGAGTGGGAGCTATAGTCTGGGCTTGCAATCACTTTGATTAAGTGATACAGTGAGCTGGAAATATTCTTGGCTATAGGTCACTGTAAATTCTACAACTTAACCAAAGCACAGTAGTGCCTTTGGAGGCGCAGCGGGAGCAGTACATGAGTCTATGAGGTTCATTCCTGAACCTTATATTGTTCTTCCGCCTTTTCTATATAGCTGATATAGTAAGTGGATTAATTGCTTGAAACAAGGACCAGGGTCTCGTCGGAGATTTATGTGTGTGTTGAGGCGGTTCCTTTGACTTGATCAAGTGGAGCATGGTATGAAGATAGTCTGAGTCCCTATAGATAGCGATTCGTTCACAGCTAGGGATGGTTGCGAGTATTGCATGAGATTCTTGTGTTTTAACTTGGTCTTGTGTGTACGAGTGATTGGCTTTAAACCAAGTGGGAGATTATTGGAATAGTGTCCTGAACCCAATCGGGTTGGACCGGATTTGACCGGGTCGGATCTTTTCTACTATTTCTGTATGTTTATACATATATATTAAATGGCTTTTCTATTGTCATATATTTGTTCTTTTAAAAAACCAATTATGAATTGTTATATGATAACGTCATTAGTATTAAACTACCATAGAGAAACCATGATAGGCAATTATGGTTGATAAGATCTCTAATCACTTTAACAAGTTTGATACTTAAATGTCTCTAGGCTTATGTACTATTAAACAGGGCATTGATACTATAAACATGCTAGCACATATTAGATGTCTTCTATCTTTAAGGGCAGGGATAGATCTCGTCTATCGAAGTGTAGAGAAACTTGGACTATACGTGGACGTGTATTAGAGAATACGTACGTTAGACTGACCCATTTACACTGTTAAGTGTCACACTATGTGACGGTTGTGTAATTATCCTTAGGACCGGAGTCTACATGGCATCACGATATGGATTGTCATGCTTTGACACTATTGAGGTTTCCCCTGGCCACGGGGCGATCATGCGGTAGTGATTGTGTATGATACTGAATCATGCGGAGTATACATGTTTGGTCGTCCGGAAATCACGTACCCTATCAATAGGGGTGAATATCCGGAAGGGCCTTCTTATAAGGAATGTGTTACTCTCATGAATATTTGCAAAAGTGGAAGTAAATGAGTTATTTCGAGAGAGCATGATATCCAGATTATAAGATACGGCCGTTGATGTTTGACACTCGACATACGACCGTATAAATATTATTACGACGAAAGGATTCTATTTACACGGTAACCGTTTCACATGAAAGGTAGTTGTCATTGCATTTGACTCTTCCGATGATTGGGGGGTCACGGTGTGTTGCTAGACGCTATCCCGTGATCGTTAGGTATAAAGGGCATTTTCGTGATTTGCACTTTGTGCCTACGGCCAACATATTCGGAAGCCTATCGGGTCATACATATAAGAACATCTAGCCGGATTAAAATTCAGTTATAGCGATAACCAAATAAGGAAAGTCTTATCTCGACTATAATGTGTTATAGTGAATAAATTAATATGGTGGTATTTATTTATTATGAATAAATATGATACATGATATTAATTATATTGATTAATTAAGAATATTCCGGAAGCCAATAAAAGGCTATATGGGGCGCAACTCTTTAGTATATAAGATACACTTGGATTGTGCAATTAATTAATAGTATTATAGTATAAGTATTAATATAGGATATTAATATATATCTTTGCGTGAGTAGTGTGCATATGTGATATGCCGCACTAATATAGTATGTATATATGATATATATAGATTTATACATATAGTATATATATGTAATATATACACATGCGTAAATTGATTTATGGTAATATAATAAAAGATAAAGAAAGTCAATATTAGATATTGACAATATTTTGGAAATATTTAATATAGGATATTAAATTTAATGAAGTAAAATCAATCAAATATATTTTCATTATTTTATTAAGAAAAATGTTTTCTTTTTCATCAATCTACTAGAAGCTACTCCCAATCAGTTGGGGACTATGATGGGGAGCAGGTTACTCCTATAAATAGGAGGGCTTGGCTAGCTCTTTTGTACATCACAAATCCAAGAGCTAATAGTTCTTGTGAAAAATAGAGAGCTTATTAGAGAGAGAGAGAAAAGGTCGGTCCAGCAACCGGATTTTTCTAGTAGCAATCCATGATGGGATTCCAGCGGGCTGTTCGTGTGGATCAGCGGTAGAGGCCGAACGCTTGGGCGGCTCCATGCATCGCTACTCTTCTTAGACGGTCAAAGCGTCGATCTTTTATATCAAACAAGGTATTCATCGTCTACTAGCTTATTTGTTTATTGCTTAAACAAAGTTGATCCTGGTTAAAAGGAAATAAAATTTTGAATTCCGCTGCGTTCCCGCATAGATTTCCTAATAGGGTTATTACTTGACTAAAATTTATTCGACCATCAGCCACAACAGGGGTCGGGTAATTTTTAGAGACAAGGGTTGGCCACCACACTGTGATGCGAATTGTCAAATAGTTGATTGGTAAACAACCAAGAGTCACATAATGATGTGATTGGTGAAGTGTCACCTACTCACTGAATTATTTTGGTTCACCAGCCACAGCAGGGAATCAACGTAACAAGGTGGGATCTTGGCCACTAATGAATTTTCAAAAAATTCTTGAAATTCCATTGGGAGTAGTTGACTAGTGGGAGGAAAATCATAAAACAAAAGACCATTTTTGATTTTGCGTGTATAAACAACAACACTCCTTTTATCTTTATGTTATGTTGTAGTTTTTTGCAAACTTTTATTTCTATGTTTTATTATTCTCGATTGTTAAAACCAAATTAATGACTGTTACCTTTTGAGAAACGTTCTCAAATGAGGTTAAGTAATCTTAATCCTCTTAAAATAAGCAATGACACGAGCAACTACGTTATAGTAGTTAAAGACGAGGAGACTACATATTTGATGGAGTTCTCCAAGACTTTAATCAACAACAGAAGCTCATGATATGATCAAGACACTTGAAAGAAGTTTTAGTTAATTAATCATAAATTGGATACAACGATGTCCGATGGGTCATTCTGTCAATTCAAACATTAGATGTGTTGAATAAGAATGACAACAACGAATTTTGAAAAGGTTGTTTTCAAAATTGTAAGATTTAAGTATCGACTTAATTCTTTAACTATTGCTTGAAGGTTAATTAAATAGTTCATGTTTTGAATATGATTCAATAGGTTAAATAAACTATCTAATAAACTTTGGATTTTCTTTATGAAAGAAAATTAAAGACATAGCTCTTGTGATTTTTCTTAAGTCTTATGAAGACTACACTAAGAAATATTTACGAGTGCCTATAGGATTAAAAGGAAAATTAAGGCAAGTGCTTAACTAGAGAACTTATCGAAGTCTCCGTTCTAAGCAAGTAAGTTGAGGTAAATCTATCTAAGATGAAGTCAACTCTAAGATATATGATATCCTACGAGTATGACTAAGTTAGAAAGATTACATATGGAATACACTAAGATATGGAAGGTGAAGCAAACGTTGCAACATTTCTTATATGGTATTTTGTATCTAGTAAACTGATTAAGAAACTAAATAAATGTTATTGTATTCCGGTTCTTATAAAGAACATGAGTTTCAGTTAACCGTTAGGATTTAGTAGACGTATTCAATTGTAAGGAATAAATGTTATTCCGATAAAGTTGAACGGTCACTGAATCTAACATACTAGATTAGTGTCACTATATAGTTGATATATGTGATAACATCTCAACCAAATATTTGTATGGCTGTTATCCTTAATATTTGTGGTTGTTCTAGACATAATCCTTGTGGAAGAGAAACGTGTAATCAAATGTCATTCTGATGATGTCTGAACCATGTGATTATGAATCATGTGGGTGATATGTATCTTATCCAAAGGTGACTAAAATACCCTTTTATGAAAAAGATTATAAATTCTAGAAAATTTGTCTAGAGCCTAAACATACCGAAGTTTGTTGGATTACGACAATTAATGCCACAAATAATTGCTTATTAATCTCTATGACTATTTTTAGAAATAGCTGAATGTACTTAGTGAAGCACAAAAATTCAGAAAGCCCAAAAAGTTTGAGCTAGTACGAATATGAGATTGATGAGCTACTTAGGAATTAATCTTCAATTGGATTGAAGCAATTAATACTTGAAGGGTGTTTTAGAATTTTTCTGAAAATGAATCAGAAATTCTCCCTTGAAGGATGCCATTTTTGGATACGCAATTAGATTGTGTTTCTAAAATGGAAATAGCATTTTATACGATGAAGATGTGAAGTAAGACATGCAAAGTATCTCTTACAAGTTTTGGGATAGTGCCCTGTTCGAAACATATACTTAACCAAGTTCCAAAAATAAGGTTGAATAAATTCCATATCAGATTTGGAAGATGATTACATAAAATCCATCTTAAGCGATGATTTAGGGTTGTCATGCTTCTAGAAAGCAGGCAATGTCTGAAAGGCTTAGAGCTTAGTATGACATATGCAACTTTGTGGAATATCTTAGCAAGCACGCTAGATATTATTTACTTGTCCGTAGAGCAAAACGTGTTTGTCTCCAAATATGCTGTCTTCTAGAAGAAGTGTTTCTTCCAAAAGAAATTGTGGGAGTAAATAAGATCTCAAAGGAGTTTGAAAACCACAAAGAGATATTCAACCATAGGAACATAAGCAGGCGCCGTTTAGCCATAAGGTGTAGGACACTGCTCAGTGCACACTAGTACTCTATGAGTCTGTAGATGACCACACGCCTAAAAGGTCTACTAGTGTGTTCATCTTGGAGAATGAAGATCTCGCGACTTATATGCTTGAAAGGCAAGATTAAGAGATATGGCTTGGATCCATCAAGTCTAAAGTAGATTCCATGTGTGACAACCGGGTTATGAACCCAGTCTGACTTACCTGAAGGGAATGTCTCTAAAAGGTATGGAAGGTCTTTGGGAAAGACCAACATGGAAGGTAATGCGATTACTAGTTAAGCTGAGTTGATGGCTAAAGGCTATAGGGTGAAAACCTTGTAGTTACCTTTATGCTACCGGGTATGCTTAAGTCTATTCAGATAGTGCTTGTTGTAGCCACGTATCATGGCTATATGATAGTGTTGAAAATGTTGGGTCAAAAGCTTGATGCTCATAGACGATAACGTGATACGTAAGCTTATGAGATCCATTTATGGACTCAAAAAAGTTCCCCTATATAAGTTCCTTGAATTGATAAATCAAAAGAGTTTGATTTCATCACGAGGAAAGATATGCCTTATGTGCAGAAGGGTTAGTGGGAGTGTCACAAGTTTTTGAGCAATGTATTGGATATCCTTCTCAGAATCGATACCCCATGTCACAGTCAATTAATGTTTGGTAGTTCAAGGTCTTTATGAAAGATCCATGAATGGCAGTTCTTATTTTGGAAATAAGAATCTATAGTGATAAATTTAAATACTGCTTAATCATCACAGTTCACCCTGATAGATGGGATGTTAAAAAGAGTTTAGCATAGATCATAGCGAGAGATACTGCTAGCCGGTATTCTCAGGATATGTTTATGATAGGACGTCAGTCCTGAAGATAAGGTGAAAGATGATACTTATGGAAAGTGACATTTGCTGCTACAGTGGGATCCATATCATAAGAGTTGAGCCAGGTGTTCATACTGCATGAAGAATCATGAATAAGTATGAAAGTGATTCTGGTGGATGTCGAGATTATCCTTAAAAGTGTTAAGGATGGATTCCTGGTTTATTGAAACTTGGAATCGAGTAAACGTAGATATACCGATGTATACCCAGAGTCTTATGAAGATAGTGAGAGCTACAGTCTGAGTTTGCGGTCACATTGACTAAGTGATACAGTGAGCTGGAAATGTTCTTAGCAAGAAATCACTGTAGATTCTACAACTGGGGCCAAAACACAGTAGTGCCTCAGAGGCGCAACGGGAGCAGTACATGAATCTAGAAGGTTCATTCCTGAACCTTGTGCGGTTCTTCCACGTCTTCTATATAGCTGATATAGACTACAAGAAAAATGACATTTTTTGATGACCAATGTTCGTCACATAATTAGTAAATTTCGTCACATTTGGTTATATTTGACGAAATTCACGTATCACTAAGGTCGTCACCTATCATAAGTCACAGAGTGTATTCTGTGACAAATTTTCCATTCCTCACTTTTTTTGTTGCACATGTGACGAACACTTTGTCACGTATTTGATTTTTCACTTAGTCATTTTATATATATTAGTGACGACAAAGTCCTCACTTTAGACTTAAATATGTGACGTCACAACTTTCTCACACATCGTGCATTTAAATAACGACAAAGTTGTCACAAAAAATAGGAGAAAATGTAAAGAACATGCGATTTGTGACCCTTCTTTCATCACATATTTATGTGATATGTGATGGATACTTCGTCACTGAAAGTAATTATATGTGATGAAACACAAGTCACCCAATGTTTTTACTTTAACACCAAGTTCATCACATATTCTTAGATGATGCCATGTGAATCGCTAGAAACATGTGAAGTGCAGCAGGTACATTGGGCATATTAGCAGGTCTATTACTACGTGATAAAATATTTTCATTTGATATGGCTTAATAAAATTACATCTGCACTACTTAATACCATTATTGCATCCTTAAAAACGCCACATAAGCATATTACATGTGATTTATTAATTCAATTAAAGTTTCAACAGAAGCAAAAGCTCAAAACACATACAAATACAGCAGCCAAAGCTGAAATATAAATAGATCAACAAATATATTTGTTTCATCATAACAGGATCCTTTTATGAATACAAAAAGATAACAAATGAAAAAAGGTCTTCCACCCAACAGACACATTTATAGTTCAACAAGTCATTTATAAAAGAAAATTGTAAAAGTGTATGAGTAGCAAACTTGCGACCAACAATATCCTGGATGTATTCTCTCAATTCTTTATGATTCCATCGCGTCCCCCTATTCCTTTCATTGGGGACAACAGATGAAGTCCACAATCTTGTTAGATTCCAAAACTAGCTTGATGGTATCATTAGCTTTTTGATAAGAGGATCCGGACAGCGAATGAGATACCAATCAAAGTGTTCAAGAAATGCTTTCTCACCGAATTGAACATATTGTTCCTTGCCGAGTTGGAACATTGCTTCTTCATCCTTGATAGATTGCATAAAAAACGGCGATTTGTGTCATAAATGAGACATATGTTTTTGTTTGTCTTAGGAATTGATGTAACATCCGTGAAAACCAAGTATAAGCCATGTATATATATATATTGACCTTCCCATCAGAATAGAGATAACCTCATGGTAGGTGAAAGCTTATTCGAAAATCCTGAAAACTCTAAATCATGTTGCATCATAGTCATGCCATTTTTGAAAATCTTTACTCAACTGTTCAACGATTTGTTCAAGTGTCATACGTTGCTCCGTAGAGGTCTCTGATTCCGGAGGTGAAAGAGTATCGAGTTGTTGATCAAAGTAACTTGGGGCATTAACCCACTCGTTGTTGTACGATGTGGCGTATGGGTTGAACTGGTAATAGGGTTGTGTTCCGTAACCCATAGCACAGTAGTTGTAGCCTTCGAATGAGTAAGGAAATGAGCCGTAATTTCTGTAAGGAGATCCATTAACTGCAAATCTGGGAAACAACAGGAACACAATTACGGTATCTAGTCACTACCACTACAGGAGTAGGTGGTGCGACTAATGAACAACAAAAAAGAAACAAAACAATCAAAGGAAAAAAAATAGAAAAACGACCTAATCCTAAAAACTCAACTAACTCATAGATATCAACCGGATTCCCCGGCAACGGCGCCAGAAAACTTGATGGACGTTTCTGAGAAGCCAACTCGACGACCGCGCGGTACCGAGTCGGTTGTTCTATAAATGGCGAGCAAGGTCGTATCCCACAGGGAATCTGGTTAAGTATCAAAGCCAATATCGTTCCTAGTTCAGGCCAACACAACTACTGAAGACGGTGATTTTTCAGATCACCGGGCTTACAAACTAAATATAAACAAAATAAAAGAGTTTAAACTGTTAAAAAAGAGAAAGTCGAGCTATGATCCAATCTACTACTTACCAAACCCTAGCTGAATCCGGAAGTTTTCATGGCCTACCTAAACGATCTCGATGTAACTTTCGAAGGGTGTCGTTTCCTAATTCTGAGAATATACATCATTTCAATAATCTACCCTCCTATGTCACGTTCAACGGTCCATTGACCGGATTTAACTGACCTTACACGGTATACGATCAATGAAACACTCAACAATGTTGATACAAACCTCACACACGAAACTGAATCTAAACAACTCAGTCGGTTTTACAGGGTGATCCTAGAATCCCGGTTCCCGTACCCTCTCGCAAAATACATATATAAAGAAGATACGTGTAATGCGATTATCGAGTGATTAATTCAACAAATGTGATTAAGTATAAGTTCTAGAACTACTATAACATGGAGAATCAAAAATCAAACATCAAGAACACCACATTAACAAGCTAGGGTTCAATTTCGAAGGTTATCGCATAACTCGGCTATAGCCAAATTACCTACTCATTATACTAAGAAAATAACAAGAAATCAACATCAAAGCCAACATAAATCAAGATTGAAAGCAAGAAAAATAAGTAAATTGAAATACAAAATAGATATAGTCCGTCGAAAATCGGTTCTCCAAACGAAATCCCTTCAATAACGCGTCAATCTATCTTCTAGAATCTCCAGATTACATCAATCTAAGCCTAAACTAAGCTAAAATTATTTACAATCTAAGAATATATTAAAATGGGCTGAAAAAGTGCAGAAAAATGCAGGAAATTGATCTAGGTTCGACCTAGAACATCTTGGGGGGGGGGGGGGTATTTATAATGTTTTGGGGTGCAAGTCGGCACACTGGGTGGTTGGCGGGCGCCTATGAATCTGTAGGCCGCCGCCTGCTAACACATCTTCAGTAAATCGGCCATAACATTGTGTGTAGACCTCCAAATCATGTGATTAAAAATGCATTAAAGCTAACTGAATTGTCTACAACTTCAATGAAGATGGGAAGCCCAGAAAATGCCTCTAAGGTGGATCAAAATGCAGAGAAATTGAAGGTATGATTGTAGTACCAACATGTTTTGATCCGCTTGAACGTTTAAGCTTCGGGCACACGCTCCAGCCGCCGTAACTCGCATTCCAGTAATATCAAACACCTAATTCCTGCACAGTATTACAAAAAATGCCACACGTAATCCCTACAGGACACTAGGGTGACCGAGAATGCATCAAAACACCGAAAACAATGAGATTTTTGGACTTTACGTCCTAGGTCTCGAAATGATAACCAAGGTGTAAAAAGGCATAAAACTAAAGTAAATGTATCCGAATACATATAAAATGAGTTATAAACGGGGTATAATCACATAGTAAATGATAGCCAATTTGACTCTCATAAACTACCCCATACTTAGCGTTTGCTCGCCCTCGAGCAAAGACGAGCGATTCAAGAATAAGGATGGAGTCAACATTGAAATCATACATTTAGTCTAAAGCATTGAAATGGTAAAACACAATAAACTACACAAATACATATGATTTAAGTTCTACCTTGTATTGAAAGAAAGAATGTGTGTGTGTATAGCTTCTTCATCATTCGTCACCTACGACCGGTTTAGATTATAGACGTTTAATGTACCGAGGTTACACCATAGGATTATATTTCATAAACATCTCCACTAATCAAGCTCAATCATATTCTAGTAGGGTCCGGTAGGACTTGAAAGGTTGTAACATTAGGCTAGGGTCGGGGATAACGAAAGGGATATTTACGATAAAATTGAAAGTAGAAACTGCAAGTGAGCTTTACTGAACCATATATATACAAACCATAGCTCATCCTTTCGTAGTATCGGAAGATCCAACTCCTCATAAGGATGCTCGTCAGAATAGTACGAACCATCAACCGAGTTTTGACCTGTAATTCGTCTTCGCTTCCTCTTCTCCACATCATTCCACAAGCCAGAAACATACGTCACATCCGGATCTAGTTCATACCTAAGCTCATCAACCAGGAACAAACCGCTACAGAACACAACAATATCTCAACTCCATACTAGATTAGAAGAAGTACTCGTCACCAACACTACAGTAACAAAAATTGGCACTCCATTAACACACACACACACACACACACACACACACACACATATATATATATATATATATATATATATATATATATATACACACACAAATTTTTTCTTTTTTTTCTCTTCTTCTTTTTTTTCTTTTTTTCAAAACCACAAAAACGATCAAAGGCCGAAAAGCCTTCTAGTTCCACCTAATCCGGGATATACTCATTTTTACCAACACCACTCGAGAAATACGTCACTCCACCACCCCAAACCATATCAGAAAATGTGAAAACAATAAGCTCAATCTTGCAAGGTGGTCAAGGAAACGTATATCGTAATAAAAGCTAAGGGCATCGGTTATTATGAGCTAATCATAACAAAAGGCTAGTTCGGGTGGCGGTCTAACCACCCTAGAACAGGCTGAGAGGGGTAACATCAGATAATTTGTTCAGGTTGGCCTTTGGCTCTTATCAGGTCAAAGGAATGCCATAACCGTCATAACCTACTTAACCAAGACCGACCTTTCTATTTCGCCTCGAAGTTACTAATATAAGTTCTAGGTAACCAGGTCATACGCCAACTATAATCGTTCACTAGTCAATGTGATTCATTAAGTCAAAGCTAACGTGATAGAACTATTCCATTCCTAATACAAGATCACAACACAAACCAAATGCATTTATACAATCACTCAATGTTTAATCAAAACAATACTACAGGCTCAATGCATAAAAAACAATGTCAAAGCCATCAATTTTTTTTGAACAACTAACTCATTCTCACAAAAGGAATATCAATCGCTAAGTATAACTCGTTCAATATGCACAAGAAACATCGAATCTAAACTGACCACCCCTACTTTAAAACCAAACACTAATGATAAGGGCAGAAGATTTTAGTTTACAACCGGTGAAAGGCACGAGTACGATCACGTGGCATCCATGAATGTCCTTCTAGGGTACCTGTGCTAATATCGTCAAACAACACCAAATATACTAGATACACATGTATGGAGATATCGAAATAAAACTAGACGGATCACCACAATTCATCAAAACCAAAAACACCACACTAGCCCTAAAAAACACACGTCCTTGGGTTACATAACAACAAATCTTACCCAAAATGTCTCAATACACACTAAAGAAACACAGTGAAACACGAGGGTTAAGAAAAACAATAAAAACACATTCTGAGCTTAGAGTCCTCAGCTCGACTTGCTACCTCAAACTATGTCAAGGATAGCTATACCAAAGGAGAGCAAACCGTTTCTTCTCCCAACCAAAATAGTAAGAATTAAGCATCCCCTGAAAATGATATATGAGAAACACGGGGCTCAATCCCCACCACCACGATTGGTTCTATGAATCCATTGCACAGAACAATGAATTCACTTTCCCCGAACTAAAACATATCCCAACTAATAATGACTCTAGCACCAAGTATGAATATTTAGGCTCAATATCAACAACAAACTCAAAAGTGTGCACCCCCGCGTTTATAACACTAGGGCAAAACAAAGACGGAATAGGTGATTCAATAGATACAAGAGTCTTACCATCCTCGTAGCATTCCTCAGGGGTGACTTTAATCATACCTTCGCATGCTCTCATATCAGCCTCGTCCCTCTCAATCAGCTGTTGCAATTGATGTTCCAAGTTTCGTATCGCATCTTGCATCATAGTCATGCCATTTCAAAAATCTTTACTCAACTATTCAACGGTTTGTTCAAGTGCCATCTGTTGCTCTGTAAAGGTCCCTGATTCCGGAGGTGAAGGAGTATCGAGTTGTTGATCAAAGTAACTTGGGGAATTATCCCACTCGTTGTTGTATGATGTGGCATATGGTTTGAACTGGTAATAGGGTTGTGTCCGTAACTCATAGCACCATAGTTGTAGCCTCTAAATGAGTAAGGAAATGAGCCATAATTTCCGTAAGGATCCATTAACTGCAAATCTTGGAAACAACACGAACACAATCACGGTATCTAGTCACTACCACTACTGGAGTAAGTGGTGCGATTAATGAACAACAAAAAAGAAACAAAACAAATAAAGGAAAAAAACAGAAAAACGACATAATCCTAAAAACTCAACTAACTCATAGATATCAACCGGATTCCCCGGCAACGGCGCCAGAAAACTTGATGGCCGTTTTACAGTAAGCCAACTCTGACCGGCAGGGTACCGAGTCGGTTGGACCATAAATTGCGAGCAATGTTGTACCCCACAGGGAATCTGGTTAAGTATCAAAGCCAATATCGTTCCTAGTTCAGGCCAACACAACTACTAAAGATGGTGATTTGTTTGATCACCGGGTTTACAAACTAAATATACATAAAATAAAAGAGTTTAAACTGTTAAAAAAGAGAAAGCCGAGCTATGATCCATCTACTATCTACCAAACCCTAGCTGAATCCGGAAGTTTTCTTGACATACCTAAACGATCTCGATGTAACTTTCGAAGGGTGTCATTTCCTAATTCTGAGAATAGACCTTATTTCAATAATCTACCCTCCTATGTCAGGTTCAACAGTCCACTGACCGGATATAATAGACCTTACACGGTCTACGATCAATGAAACGCTCAACAATGTTGACACAAACCTCACATACAAAACCAAATCTAAACAACTCAGTCAGTTTTACAGGGTGATCCTAGAACCTCGGTTCCCATACCCTCTCGCAAAATACATATATAAAGAAGATACGTGTAATACTATTATCGAGTGATCAATTCAACAAACATGATTATGTATGATTTCTAGAACTACTATATCATTGAGAATCAAAAATCAAACATCAAGAACACCACATGAACAAGCTAGGGTTCAATTTCGAAGATTATCGTATAACTCGGCTATAACCAAATTACCTTCTCATTATACTAAGAAAATAACAAGAAATCAACATCAAAGCTAACATAAATCAAGATTGAAAGCAAGAAAAATAAGTAAATTGAAATACCAAATAGATATAGGCCATCGAAAATCGGTTCTCCGAACAAAAACCCGTCAATAACATGTCAATCTATCTTCTAGAATCTCCGGATTACAACAATTTAAGCCTAAACTAAGCTAAAATTATTTACAATCTAAGAATATATGAAAATGGGCTGAAAAAGTGTAGAAAAATGCAGGAAATTGATCTAGGTTCGACCTAGAACATATTGGTGGGGTATTTATAGTGTTTGGGGTGCAAGTGGACACACTGGGCGGTAGGCGGGCGCCTATGAATCTGTAGGCCGCCGCCTGCTGACACATCTTCAGTAAATCGGCAATAACTTTGTGTGTAGACCTCCTAATCATGTTATTCAAAATGCATTAGAATGATAACTCAATTGTATACAACTTCAATGAAGATGGCCAGCCCAGAAAACGCCTCTAAGGTGGATCAAAATGCAGAGAAATTGAAGGTATGGTTGTAGTACCAACGTGTTTTGTTCCGTTTGAACGTTTAAGCTTCGGGCACATGCTCCAGCCTCCATAACTCGCATTCCATTAATATCAAACACCTAAGTCCTTCACAATATTACAAAAAATACCACACATAATCCCTAAAGGACACTAAGGTGTCCGAGAATGCATCAAAACACCGAAAATAATGAGATTTTTAGACTTTACGTCCTATGTCTCGAAATGATAACCAAGGTGTAAAAATGCATAAAACTAAGTAAATGTATCCGAATACATATAAATCGAGTTATAAACGGGGTATAATCACATAGTAAACGATATCCAATTTGACTCTCATCAACGTACGACCGTATGGATATTGTAACAGTGATAGGATTCTATTTACACAGTAACCGTTTCACATGAAAGGTAGTAGTCATTGCATTTGACTCTTCCGATGATTGGTGGTCATGGACGTGTTTCTTGACGCTATCCATGATTGTTAGGTTTGAAGTGCATTTTCGTAATTGCACTTTGTGCCTACGGCCAACATATTCGGAAGCCTATCGGGTCACACACATAAGAACATCTAGCCGGATTAAAATGTGGTTATAGTGATAACCAAATAAGGAATATTTTATCTCGGCTATAAAGTGTTATAATGGTAAATTAATATGGTTGTATTTATTCATTATGAATAAATTAAATACAAGATATTAAGTGTGTTGATTAATTAAATATACATATTTGATGTATATGTCGAAATAAATATATGTATCTATGATATACATGTATTTTCCAATTTAACTAATCATAGTATTATATTAATTAAGAATATATTCCGGATGCCAATATTATGGCATATGGGGTGCAAGTTATTGTGTATATGATACACATGGATTTTGCAAATTAGTTAATAGTATTACCATATATTAATATTATATGTATAAATTGATTTATTGTAATAAGATAAAGATATATTCAATATAAGATATTGTCAATATATATCTTGGAAATATATTTAATAGAAGATATTGAATATTAAATTAGATAAATCTAGAATATTTATTTTTCTTATTTTACTAGTAAAAGGTTTTCTTTCTCATTAATCTACTAGGAAGCTTCTCCCAATCAGATTGGGATTAACAGGGGGCGCAGGTCACCCTATAAAAAGGGAGGCTTGGCTAGCTCTTTTGTATCATCACAATTAGAAGAGTTCTAATTCACAAAATAAACTGAGAGCTTCTTAGAGAGAGATTTAAAGAGAGAGAAAAGGCTGGTCTAGCAACTGGATTTTTCTAGTAGCTATCCAAGAAGGATTCCGGTGAGGTGCTCGTGTGGATATTGATAGAGGCCGGACAAGTGGACGGCTCGTGGACGGTCAAAACCTTGATCTTTTAGATCAAGAAATGTAACCACCATCTACTAACTTAATATGTTTGTTGCTTAAACGAAGTCGATCTTGGGTTAATAGGAAATAAATTTTAAATTCCATTGCGTTTCCGCGTAGATTTCCTAACATACATGCTGTAGACGATCATCCTTCGTCATATCATTGATGGCCAAATTATAGTAAACCAACTTTAACCGGAAAGTATCGGGTCGGTTGTACTACAACGACAGGCAAGGTCGTATCCCACGAGGAATTGGTTAAGTATCACAACCACTTTCATTTTTATTTTAGGGTCATAAAAGGGTGAAATTAATTATAGCTAAAGAAAATAAAAAATGATGACTTTAAAATATATGAATAAAGGAATAGCTAAACTATGGTCAAGAACACTACTCTTAACACCTTTACCGAATCACTAGGGACGAGCCTTAACCTAGCAACCAACCAATGGTTTCTAACGAACGTGTTATGGGTGCAATCTCCTAAACCGGTCCCTAGGTGTTGATACCACAACCTAGTTACCCTATATTAGGTTCAATAGTCCCCTCTATGAGATTTAATTGAGCTAATATGATTATGAACTATGAGACGCTCTGTATCCACCGAGTTCACGGCTTAACTAGAAAAACCTTACCAAGGAACAGTCTGTGAAAAAACTCGACTAGTTCGTGCATGGCAATCCTAAAACTATAGTTCGCACACTCCCTCGCAAAATACATTTATAAAGTTCGTGTGTGATCAATTAAAGGTCAACTACTCCATTAAAGGCATTAAGTTCAAGTTTTAGGACACAACAATTCAAATGGTTTAACTTTTAAGCCCTACCCATCCCTAGATCATCGTTTAGACATTAATTTCGTGGTTCCATCACATAATTTAGCTATTATAAAATTAGCTACACATAATAAAATGAAGAACACAAGAAATCATAAATAAATTGGTAAACAACATGATAAAAAGCTAAAAAAAAGTACCACAAAAAGATTGAAGCAATGCACCACTCGAATCGTCACTTCGTTGTGTTGAAATCGCAGAATAAAATAAATAAACTGCTGATGTTGTAAGGGAATTTTTGCAGAGAAATAAAATATATCTACTCTAATTGAAGAGAAAAAAATGTTGTAGAGAAAAAATAAATTTGTTATATGGAGTCTGTGTGTTCAAATTTGATGTAGGTGGTTTTTAAATAGACAAAAATCGACCGAGGGAGGACAAAATCAGGAAATTTATGTACTGATGACGTCACTATGCTTCAGCTGCTCGGCCTCAATAAAAAACTGTCAACATCATTAAATGCCCTGTCAATAGGCGTGAGCCCTCCTTGTTAATGTGACCATACCAAGGACGCCCTTTTACTCGGCAGCTGGTATGGCCAGGGCTATTAAATTATGGCCAGGGCAACTATTTTAATTAGAGTAGGCAAATGAGAAACCTACCCCTCAATTTTATTGAAAATTCATCCCATTCTCCACGTAACCTCGTTTTCCACCTTCTCCCACCTTATCTGGTGTCCTCCTTCTTCCTCAGCCTCCCCCATTCCCCCTTGATGCAATCACATAAACAAATCCACCCCTTCAATAATAAAAGAACCACAAAAAGGTAGGCTATGAATTTTCCAGAAAAAATAAAAAAAAAAACATTCACCACTCTCATCACCGATTTCGCTATCTATTACAATCACTTCAAGATATATAAACAAACTAAACCCAGCAAGAAAATTCGAAATGTAATATATTCTAAAAAAAACCGAATTTAGGTTGTAATTGATAGCCATAATTAACAGCCCACGTGTAGAATAGTTGAAAATCGGGTGGAATCTGAGTGGGTTTTTTCTCTTTATAAAATTTAAAATTTGGATTGATAGTGATTAGAGAATTGTTAAGGGTCAATTTGTAGCGTTTTATAATGATATATTTTATATCAATATTCCCCATATATGGATGTTTTTCGTAGAATTCGAGCTTATAATCGATTAATTGAGCAAATGACGTTTTGAATAGTTAAAATGCAAAATCGAGTAAATATCGTGGTTTTATTATCTATTTTGTATGGTTTTACGTTTTGCTCGGTTTTGTCATCTTTTAGGTGCACAAATGTGGAATGGAAGAGGTCTAAATGATGTTTGATTGAAGATTAAAGTGGAAAGAAAGAGATACAAGAGGATGAAGATGAAATAAAGCTTGGGAAAATCCCGAAACGACTCGTGTCTGACGGGCTAATCAAAAGGCGTTTTTCTGAAGAAGAGTCCTTAATGAAAGTTGTAGAGTTTTCCGAGAGCTTAATTATGACATTCGGATCATAATTTTTGGAGGTCTACAACTCAAGATATGAATTTTAGAAGTTTGAGTCCAAATTCAGAAAACGGGCGTCCCATGCAAGAAAGTTGATACAGAGTCTAGAGATCATGCGTGAACGAGCGTCCATCATGTCCAGCCGAGCGTCCGGAGCTTTTCTCAGCAGAACCGACTTAAACATTGAAAGCGGCCGACTTAAGATTTACAACCATAATTGGATAATTATTAATTCAGCCGCATATTCCTTGCCTCAGCCGACATACTTCTCTATTTAAACAGCACTTTTGCAACCCTAATTTGCACACAATAATTAAATATATTCCTGCGGCAATACACAACACAGCAGCGGCAATTTGGTAGCTCAAGGCCGGTCACCCGAGCCTTGTGCTCGGGTGATCCGGGGTTAGATTAGATGTAGTTTTTTCCGTTTATTTCGTTGTTGATCCGTGGAGTTCATCCAATGTACCAAAACTATGTGAGTTTAATCTTTTAATTTATTCAGTCCTTTATTTATTTTCATGATGTTTAATTTGTTTTGTATTCTTTCTATGATCTTTGATGCTATTATCTGAATTACATCGGAAGATTGTTTGCTATTGATACGTTTACAACATACGGAAGTTGAGTAAGCTAGATCACCGTAGAAAGATGAGATTTTTAATCGTTAATTAGTGACAAATTAATGGGTTAATTATCTAGGTTGTTAGGTTCTAAAATACGAGAGTTAACTTGAATCTACACCTTTGTTTTGTATGGAATATCGGTCTCAACATTCGAGAGAGGAGAGATCGATAATTGAATTCACTTCGAGAGTAGGATTTCATAGCTTGAGAATACAGATTCACTAAGAGATTAGGGGTTTGTGTCTCGTGTAAAGGTGAAACCACAATTTGAATTAAAATCATGAGATGAACTAGGATTGAAATCACTTGGTTTGTGCACTGTTTGATCCCATGTATCTTTAGTTTAGTTTAGGTTGTGTTATTTTATTTCGTAGGTTAGATTTATTTTACTTGTTCTATGTGTTATTTGTTCGTTCTTTCGTTTATTTGTTTTCTTGAGTAATAATTGAGAGGATTAATTAGATTAGATTCAACATCCCTTTTCCCTGAGGATCGATACCCGTACTTATCCAACTTTACTAGCAACTACCCGGTATTCGGCCGGTTAGGAGGTAGTTTTGCATGGTAGTATAGGTTTTATAAATTTTCTTTTGTTTTAATGATGCAAAATCTCCCCAACAAGAATCGAGGTGGTTTGGAGAGTGGAATGAACTACAAAGAGTCCTGAACATAGCGTGGAAAGTGTAGGGTGCAGATTGTTGGGTGAGGGGTTGTTGGTTGAAGGAGCTAGGTATTCGTGGGGTCCGTGAGGAGGGCCGAAGTAGATTAAGGAGATGAGGGAATATGAACGACGAGATGGGATATAGGCTTTTAGTGAAGGGGGTTGCAAAGAAGGAAGAAGGGAGGATATATTTGTCGGTTTCTATAATAAATTGAATTGATGCCCTAGCCATAATTTAATAGCCCTGGCCATACCAGCTGCCCTTTTACTCCCCTTTGCTGCTTTACTCATTTTTTTCTTTCTTTTTTTTTCCTTTTTTCCTTTTTTTGAAAAGAGTACAAAAACAACCACCGTCACATCCTGGGTATGATACTTTCTATTTTCAGAGTGTGATTTTATTAAAATTATTTTTTTCCTGAACTTGAATCTCACGTCATTTCCTCATACGAACTCCGTTTTGGACGATTTTCATACTGTTGTGATCCTCGCCATGCCCTCTATCACTCCGTGCCTATAAAAAACAAAAACAACAAAACCCAAGCTTGAAAAATGCCAATAAAATGCACATGATTTACCAAAAAAATATGGAGATTTCGGGCATTAACGCCCTATCGTCTCATGATTCAACCCGTGGTGAAATGTGTCTATAAAACCACTTAACTACCCTAGAATTACATCAAATAGGCTACAAATAAGGAATAAAATGCACACGAAATTATAGAAATGTTGACTCTCACTAACTACCCCCCATTTATCGTTTGCTCACGCTCGAGCAAATCAAGCGATTATGCTCTTTATGCCTATGACCAACATATTTAGAAGCCTATCAGGTCACACACATAAGAACATCTAGCCGGATTAAAAAGCGGTTATAGTGATAACCAAATAATGAATGTTTGTCACGACTATAAAGTGTTATAATGATTAAATTAATATGGTAGTATTTATTTATTATTAATAAATTAAATACAAGATATTAATTGTGTTGATTAATCAAAGGATATTCCGGTATCCATTTAATGGCTATATGGGGTGCCACTTTTTAGTGTATAAGATATACTTGGATTGTGCAATTTAATTAATAGTATTATCATATATTAATATTAGATATTAATATGTATAGATTTATACACATGTATAAATTGATTTATGATAATGGGATAAAGATATTAAATATTAGATATTGATAATATTTTAGATTTATTTAATATGAGATATTGAATTAAATGAGAAAAATCTAGAATATCTATTTTCCTTATTGTACTAGTATAAGGTTTTCTTTCTCCCCACTTCACTCAAGACTCACCTCTAAGGCAATAAAGAGGTTATGAGGCGCCACCTCCATCTATATAAGGTGAGGGGTGCCTAGCTCTTTTGTACACCAAAATTGCAAAAGAAATATTTTAGTAGAAAATATTAGAGTCTTTTTTAGAGTATTTAGAGAGAGAAAAGGCCAGTATAGCTACTATGTTTTTCTAGTAGCTATCCAAGGAGGATTTTGGCGAGGTGCTCATGTGGATATTGATAGTGGCCGGACACGTGGACGGCTTGCGTGCACTACTATTCTCCATAGACGGTCAAAGCGTCGATCGTATAGATCAAGCAAGGTAATCATTGTCTACTACTTAACGTGTTCATTGTTTTAAACGTAGTCGATCTTGGTATCGGAAATCAATTTTTTAAATTCCTCTACGTAAAACTAGTTGATTTCCTAACAATGGCCCACGTCCATGTGGTTGGCACAAAACTTGTTCTGGTCTCTTTTCTCAGGAGGTCCCCGCATCAGAGGTGGAGTTCGGGGTAGGCCATTCCTTTCCATTAGCACGAGAACCTGCTCACGTGATCTATTCAGAGGGATAAAATCCTTCTCCTCCAAGGCTCCTTTCTTACCGAGCCAATTTGTGAGGGGTGTCGTCATGCGGTCCCAGACCGTCTTCCTTTTCTTATCCGATTTTTCTGCTGCTATGTCCTTTTTAGACTCATCTCTTTCTGATTCTCTCTTCAAACGGTTTACCTTTTCTTCATAATAGTGCTTGTAAGCTACATCAACGCATTCTTCCATAGAGCGAGGGAGTTTCATGTTCAGCTTGGCGTATAGCCTTCCTTCTCATAATCCTGCTATGAAGGAAGTCACTAGAAGGTGATCATCTACATCCTGGACCTACCGGGACTCTTTATTGAATCTTTTTAGGTACTGATGTATGGTTTCTTCCTTCTTCTGCTTGATATTTAGGAGATGTGTAGCGTTCCTCTGGAACAGTTTAACTGTAATGAAAGCATGTGAGAACATCCTAGCCAAGGGCAGGAAATCAGAGATCGACCTTGGCGGGATCTTCAGAACCAATCATGAGCCCTACCCATGAGGAGTGCAAGAAAATATTTACACTTCATCTCATCTGGGGCACAATACAGATTCATATGCGTCAGGTATTGGTGGAGATGATCTTGGGGGTCCTTGGACCCATTATATGGCTCTAATTTGAGCACTTTAAATCTCTCAGGTCGGGGGAAACCTTTTGATCTGTGAATTGTGACACGAATGAGAACTCATCGGATCTCTGCTCTATCCGCTTCTTGTGCACGGGGGTTTAGTTGTCTTTTCCCTATATCTGTGGTGGGTGTCAGGTCATCATGCTTGTCCTACTTAGGATTATGCATGTATTCCAAGAGAGAATACCTTATATCCTTCCTTTGGGCTGATGCTTGTTCAACGGCTTGTAGGGTAGAAGCATCCGTCACAACCAACTGTTCAACCAACACTTGTTGGGTTGGATCTAATGCAACTTGCTCTTGTTCATGATGCTGATTGGTGTTGGCGGCATCTGCTGCCACCCCTCATCCTCCATTTTGACTACCCTCGGTGGTGGTTTCAACTTGATCCTTCTTGTTGTTCTTTTTTGGTGGCATGATGATGATAATAAATCTTGAACAAAATTGTCAGTAGGAGACCCTACTTCTAGCCCCAATTGATGATGCTGGATACTGTTGATGAGTAAATCCGGGCTAAATTGAACCTAATGAAAATAATCCAAGACCGAAAACCCTAGAAAAGAAAAAAAAGGAGGAGATGTTTGAGTCTTTTTAGACTGAGCCTGCGATGATGGAATCCCAAGTTGCCTACTGATAACGCTCTAAATGGTACCAATAATTATACCTATATTCACCCCGAATTCTGCTCAAGAGAGGATAGATAGGCTCATTATTACATGGAATATATGTTAAATGCTATGTGAGTGTTTCCAGGATCGTAATTCTGCATCTATGCTATTTTCCCGATGACGTAATCTGAAATTGTCTGCATTTCTAAGTGGTTGTGAAAGTTATTGCACACACACATTGGCTCATGACTTGAATAGTGTTTAATATGTTACTAATGGATACGAATGGCATGATCTTGATCTTGACTTAGTGGGGCATAGTTGTTTTTAATTAACTTGTATACTGATCAGAGTGTTATTTTCTTTTCGCCCTTTTGCTCGGGACGATCAAAAGCTAAGTAGGGGGTAGTTGATAACGCTCTAAATGGTACCATAATTATACCTATATTCATCCTGAATTCTGCTCAAGAGAGGATAGATAGACTCATTATTACTTGGAATATATGTTAAATGCTATGTGAGTGTTTCCAGGATCGTAATTCTGCAACTATGCTATTTTCCTGATGTTTTGGTACTGTTTTGTCTCCTTTTGCGTGTTTTATAGGATGTGCCAAGTCTGGAGCATTGGAGAACGGGTCTGGACCAAAAGAAGTACATTGGGCCAAGTGATTGAAGTCTAAGAAGAAGCCTCTCATCAAGAAAAGGAAGAAAAGAAGGCCCGGTAACTGTAAGGCTAGGCCAGTAAATCAAGCGTCTTGTGGAACACAAAACTGATTCTGCAGTATTATCTAGGTCTGTTAGGGTTTTAGAGAGTCTTAAGTCGGCTATTGTATCTATAAAGCCGCATATACTGAGATAATTCATATGCGTAATACAATCTTCAATTTTATATATTACATTACAATTATTATTATGCAATAAAGTTTTCTTGAGCTTTGGAGAGTTATTTTCAGTTTCCTCCATCCTGCCATCATCTCTAGCTTGAGTAGGTGGAGCTAGATCTTCATTGTTGAAGGTATGAAGCTTTGAACATTCCTTTTTGTCTTCAATATGGTAGATCTGCTCGTATTTATGTGTTTTAGTTAATCTGCATGTTTAACAACCCCATAATTTACTTATTTTGATCGTACTGAGCAATGTAGATCTAGAAATTAGAAAAAGCCGCCCCCGGTAAACCGGCGGTCTATACCGGTTTACCGAGGCATGTTTTAGAAAACCAAAACTAGGATTCACTACAGCTACGTTGATCGCCAGGAATAATTAAAACGAGTAGTAGGTCTGGCCAATCTAATATTCGTAATTCTTAAATTAACATGAAGGACTATTAGTGAAATGTTAATTAGGACATTGTCTTGAATGGACCCTAGGAACGTGCTGGTCAATGTCGACAGCTGTCTAGGCGGGTTAGCGGTATGAGTTAACGCTCAATATCGGCAATTCTAGTTCTTTATGCGTATGGGCTATTACGGACCAATTAAGGAGGGTAGCTTGCGTATAGATTGTCTGCTGCCATTGTCGGAGTAGATAGGGTTAGGAATTGCTCCTGTAGCTGATAAATGTGATACTAATCATTAAGAGATCACGATTAATCTAAGGAAATTATGTGGGGAAGTAAACATAACGATTAACTAATCCAAGTTAGTAGATCGGAGAGGAGAGGGAGAGGTATACAATGTTTGTTTTCTTTTATGTCATTGTTGGTCAGTGACCGCCTTTATGTTGCTTCTTAATTAGGCTAGAATCGTTTATACTTATAAGTTGCATTGTCTCTGTAGGATCGACCTTGACTCACATTTACTATACTGTGATGTACCTAGTTTTCTTGCTAGTAATATCGACATTAGTGACTTAGACGCGATCAAGATTTTTGGCGCCGTTGCCGGGGACTCTGGCCAATTTTTAAATATAAACATTTTAATTCTAATTAAGAAGTCGTTTTTCTTTTATTTTATTTTATTTTGAGTCTTGAGTCATTCTGCATCAAACCTGCACATGTTAAACTGCCAGAAAGAGAAAATTCAGGGCCGCTTTCCCGAAGTTAACCTTTGAGTTACTGAGGCCTGGAAAATCAATTTTTGAACAGTTCCTGTTATTCTGTGTTATTCCCTGTTGATTTTAGTTAGTAGGTCCGCAACAGTTGGGATCACACCCAGCTGAAGCGGAAGTTGCTAACCTTTTCTTTGTTTTATTTTGTCTTTTTGCAGGTTGATCAGAACACTTCAGAAATTCGATCCATTCAGAGTTGATAAAGAGCAAACAAGCCAAACAATATATGCCTAGGACAATATTGAATATCACACCGATTTCCATGTATCTTAGATCTGAAGCACGAGAGCATTATGAGACTATAAATAAATGGTTGGACAAAGAGGAAAAAGCAATCAAGCAAGAGCCTGAAGATGACCTGAAGGAGTATAGCACGTATCATCCGGGTGAGTTTTCTTGTGAATTAATTGATATATCATCTTCGGATTATGATTCTGACGATCCTGAAGAGGATCCTGACACGATGTTTTCTGAGCCTGAGGATTACCCAGACTCAGACACCGTGGTGAAGTTATGAGACCCTGGCACGTTCAGACTCCCAGTTTCTGTAAATGGAATATCCGTAGGATTAGGTCTCTGCGACTCTGGCTAGAGTTGCAATATTATACCTTTTTCCCTCTATCAAAAGATAAGACTTCCGGTCGTATTGAATCAAACCAGGACCATGACTTTCGTTGATAGAACTAGAGACATGCCAGCTGGTCTGCTTAGAAAGTGTACAATTAAGGCAGGAGGGTTCACATATCCTATTGACTTTACGGTCATAGACGTACCTGAGGACCCGAGTGCCCCAGTTCTCTTAGGACGACCTTTCTTAGCGATGAGTAGGGCGGTTATGGATTTCGATAAGGGGGAGAGTTGTATCTTTTAGGATCGTAGAACCCCTAGAAAACCGACCAGAGAGTTGTAAGATGACGTATGCTTCAGGAAAGGTGGAAATTTTGGAGATCGAAGAGCATAAGCATAGAGAGGTTATCTTAGAAACCGTTGAGCAAGAGTTTATGAGAGTAATGCTGAGAGAAAGAGAATAAAAGGACCACAATAAGATGTTCACGGAAGCTAGTCCTTCCGTGTTACGCAGTGAACGAGTTGAGCTAAAAGTGGAACACGTGGAGCCCTTGAGTCTAAAGCTTAAATCTCGACGCAGAGGCAGACCTAGTACACAAGCTAAGAGAGTGAGGCATGCTAGGAAGAGAGCTCAAAAAGGTTCTTTAAAGGTACAAACCTCT
Source organism: Gentiana macrophylla (assembly GCA_026214975.1). NCBI lineage: Eukaryota > Viridiplantae > Streptophyta > Magnoliopsida > Gentianales > Gentianaceae > Gentiana > Gentiana macrophylla. The sequence continues at coordinate 57,262,303 of CM047812.1, forward strand.
AGAGTGAAAGTTTGGCGAGTTAGAGCTCCAACCCTTGAATGATCGGAGATATGAAGAAAGTCGAGCTGGCGACTATAAACTCAGAACTGATTCTTCAAACCCTTAGGTAGTTTAGGATTGAATAAAAGTAGCCAGATGAAGGGACGAGCTTTTTTCATCCTCCCACAAACTTAGGCTTGAAACCGAATGGTTGTGGAAAGGTTTTTTTTACCTCGTTGCGGATTCTAGTGAAGTAGGTTAGGTTTTGAGTCAGAAATAACAATTGAAGAATAAAAGGGTAGTCAATTTGAGGTCAAAATTGAGCAGAAAGGGTGAGTAAGAAGTGCAGGAAAGGAAGATAAAAAATCTGGGGAAAGGATACCCCAGGTATCTCGAGGGTAACCTCTGGGTTACCGAGGCTTGATTTTCAAATTTCTAAATGCCAGTTTATAAAGCTGAATTTTTAGAGACACGTGGAGGGCACACGTTCCACCAGATACGGTCAGTCAGCAAAAACCGAACCATTTTCCCTCTTTTCAAATTTTTCGTCCTTTCCCACACTCCACCATAACTCTACTTCAATCCCATCAATCACCTCCTCAAATCCCTCACCCTAATAACTTCTCTACCACCAATCCCACTAAAACCATCCACATTCACTCCATTCTTCCTATTTAAACCACCCCTTCATCACCAATATCATTTTCATCTCTTTCATTTACCAAAATTCTCCCATTTCTTCCTTCTTCATATATTTCGGCCACCATCACCACCATAACCAAACAAATCTCTTCCATTTTCCAAACCTTAAACAACACATCCAATACCCATGTTGCTGTTCTGTAGTACTATTGCTACAGTTAAGTGCTAAAATTCTTCATCTGTTATCATCGAGAGCCACAAATCCCCGTAAGAAAATCGAGAAAATCTCGGGCGGTAAACCGTACCTACCTCCGGTTTACGAGGTCTCTTTTCCGAAAGCTTGACTTTTTATTTCGAGTTACAGACTCATTCAGGATGGGTCCTAAGCGTCAACGGTCAGCTGTTCGTCCCAGTGGTTACCAGACTGTATGTAGAGATGCCAACCCATTGATAGACGGGGTTGAGCAATTCCATTCATTAGCTATTTACGAGTCGTGTTCCGAGGCCATTGGAACGCAAGGCCAGGGGCTCGAGAACGAGGGGTAGATTTGGATGATTGCTGCTCGATATTGCCGGAGGACTTACAAGCACAAGATCTATTGGACATGGCTGAGGCACCAGCCCGGTTCAACGCCACGGTGGTAAGGGAATTTTACGCTTATGTTTCACATAACCCCGGAGCCACTTATGTTATGGTTCGCGGTATCAAGGTTGATTTCTCTATCGAGTGGATCAACGCTCATTTTGGGGTTAGACATCCACCAGTGGGCCTGGATGAGTACACATCCTCGAGCAACATTGCCGACCTCGAGAGGATGGATATGATTCCTGATTTCTTATGGGTGCAATGGAAGCGCAATTCTGCTGGAGCCCCCACCATCTTCCAAGAGAATGAGCTATCCTGGGACCGGAAGATGGTCAATAGATTTGTTTGTACCCGCCTTCTTCTGACTAAGCACACGCTCCCTATCACTACTTTGAGGGTAGAATTGATGTCCTATCTAGAGACGGGTGTTGGAAAGGTGTCCTAAACCCAATCGGGTTGGACCGGATCCGACCGGGTCGGGCTGTTTACAGTCTATTTAGTTCATGTAATAACTTTATTATGATTAATAAAAGCACTTATGTTATTATATATTATTTATCTTCATATTATTTGTTGTGTATATATAGTAACGTCCCTAGTATCAATCTGTGATAGAGAAACCATGATAGTGATTATGGTTGATGAGATCTCTAATCACTATAACAAGGTTGGTACTTAAATGTCTCTAGTCTTATGTATTATCAAATGGGACATTGATAGTATAATCAGGACTAGCACGTATTGGATGTCTTCTATCTTTCGAAGGTAGGGATAGATCTCGTCTATCGAAGTGTAGAGACACTTGGGTATGCGTGGGCGTGTATTAGTGAGAATGCGACGTTAGACCACCCCACTTACATTAAGTGTCACACTATGTGGCGGTTGTGTAATTATCCTTTTGACCGGAGTCTTCATGGCATCACGGTGTGGATTGTCATGCTTTGAAACTATTGATATTTCTCTTAACCACGGGGCAATCATGCGGTAGTGATTAGGTATGATATTGAAGCATGCGGAGTATACATGATTGGTCGTCCGGGAATCGCGTATCATATGATTGGGATCGAATATCCGAAATGGCCTTCTTATAAGGAATGTCTAGCTCTCGAGAATCTTTGCAAAGTGGGAGTAAATGTGTTATTCCGAGAGAGCATGATATCCAGATTATAAGACACGATCGTCAATGTATTGACACTCGAGATATGATCGTATGGATATTATTACAGCGATATGATTGTAAGTTACACGGTAACTGCTTCACATGAAAGGTAGTAGTCATTGCTTTTGACTCTTCCGATATTTGGGTGTCACGGTGTGTTGCTAGACGCTATCCCGTGATCGTTAGGTATGGAGGGCATTTTAGTAAATTGCACTTTGTGTCTACGGCCAACATATTCGGAAGCCTATCGGGTCACACACATATGAACATCGAGTTGGATTAAAATGCGGTTATAATTGATAACCAAATAAGGAAAGTTTATCTCTAGACTATAAAGGTTATAGTGGTAAATTAATATGGTGGTATTTATTTATTATGAATAAATAAAATACAAGATATTAATTATATATAAATTAGATTAATTAAAGAATATTCCGGAAGCCAATTTATTGGCATATGGGGCGCCACATTTAAGTGTATGAGATACACTTGGATTGTGCACTTTAATTAATAAGATTGCCATAATATTAATATAAGATATTAATTGATTTTTGGAAAATAGATTTATGGTAATAAGATAATTATAATCGATATAAGATATTGACAAAATAAATTATAATTAAAGAGATAAATCAATCTAGTTGATTTTCCTTATTTTATTGGAAAAATGTTTTCTTCTCCTCCACACCATATGGGGCGCCCCAATCACTATATATAGGAGGTGGGTGTCAAGCTCTTTTGTACATCACAATTGCAAGAGTTCATAATTCTTGTGTAAAATAGAGAGCAATCCATAGTGAGTTTGTGAGGAAGAAAAGGTCGATCTAGCGGCCGGAGTTTTTCCGATAGCAATCCAAGGAGGATTCCGGCAAGGGGTTCGTGTGGATTAGCGATAGAGGCCGGACGCGTGGACGACTTGCGCATTGAACTACTCTCCGTTGGCGGTCAAAGCGACGATCTTATAGATCATCTGAGGTATAACCGTCAAACTACTTATCGTGTTTATTGCACTAAACGAAGAACGATCTAGAAAGGAAATCAAATTTTAAATTCCGCTGCGTTAAACTAGTGATTTCCTAACAGTGGTATCGGAGCCAGACTTCGAGCTTAAGCAATAAGCATAATTTAAATGCGTAGTATTTAATTGATAGATTCAAGATTGAAATCACGAAACGTTAAAACAAAAACAAAAAAAAGGGTTTATGCGGGTCGGCCGACTGGCGGCGCCCCCCTCCCTCAGCGGTGGCGGCGGCGGCGGTGGCCTTCAGGCTGCCGTCCGTCGGCTCTCTTCTTCCAATGGGGGAGATCAACCCTTTTCGTTTTGTGATATTTTATTGTGCATTGATATCTCGTTTGTTTAGTTGTGTCATATGGCCAACCAATGGTTCAAATAGTTTGGACCATTGGGAAACCATATGGCATGTTGGCTTTTCCAAATTTTGATTTGGAATAGGCCTAGGCCCTTTTCAAATATTTGATTTGTAAAGGCCTTAGCCTTAGGCCACTTCCAAAATTTTGATTTTGGAAAGTGGCCAGGCCTAAACTAAAATTATTTGGCCTTTCCAAATATTTGATTTGGAATAGGCCTGCGCCCTTTTCAATATTTGATTTGTAAAGGCTTGAGTTTCAGGCCACTTCAAAAATTTTGATTTTGGAAAGTGGCGAACCTGAACTAAAATAATTTGGCCTTTCCAAATATTTGATTTGGAATAGAAGCTTAGTCCCTTTTCAAATATTTGATTTGTAAAAGGTCTGGGCCTAGGCCACTTCCAAAATTTTGATTTTGGAAATTGGCCAGGCCTAACTAAATTTAGTTTTGGAAAGGAAGCAAATAGGAGACTTTATAATTTTAATTTTATTTTGAATAGTTTAAATTTAATTAAAATTAAAATCGATTTAAAATTAAATGTTAATTTTAATTTTCGATTAAGTCACATAATTAATTAAAAGTTATTTAATTATTTGACGTGATAAAATAAAGACGCATGAGTAGTTAAAATTAGAATTTAATCTTTTTCATAAGATAAAAATTGTATGGATTAGATGTGTAGATATAATGTGATTATATGGACCCCGATTGATCATGGACTGACCAATAGGATAGATGGGAATGTTTTCTTTATGTTGGTTTTTGAAAAATTGTCCTAGGCCGTTATGAAGAACGTGACATAGCATTCCCGTTAGCTCCCCCCCATGTGCGGCGGGTGTAATTATTTATTATGTAACAAGAATGGAGCAAGAAGTTGAAGATCAAGGAGAGTTAAAGAACCCATTGGCGTACAGCAATAAAGATCCTATTGGCGGTTGCAGATACCCTTAATTAGTTTGTGACCCGCGGTTTCGTCAGTTTGTATTCGAAACCGCACCTAGGAAAAGTCCATGATCATACCGGTTATTTTATGCGCGGAATGTTGTGTATGTTTTTACTTTATATGATATCATAGTAATATGCACATAGTAGATGAGACCATAATTAAACCAAATTAATTAAGTGAATTAATTTAAAATTATTCCCACATCAAAAATCAAGTCAGAATTGCCTCCCTATATTATAACAACGGTGAAGAGCCCTTGTTCGGACCCAACTCACCAGCCAAAGCGGGGGTTGACCTACCTCGGGTATATCGTCGTTATCGAGATATGATCGAATGAGATCTCATGAATATTGGGGTTAAGACTCGACTAAGAATTCTCTCGGCCACCAGCCAAAGCGGGGTCGTTTGGATTTTAGAGGCAAGGGTTTGGCTATTTTCATAAGATGAAAGATTGTCAAAGAGTTGACTGGTCAAACAACAAGAATCGTATAAGATACGATCGACAAATCGTTGTCCACCTGTTTAATTATTTTCGGCCCATCAGCCAAAGTTGGGGGTCGGGGTAGTTCGATGGGATCTTGCCCACTAAAAGAATTATTTTCTTGAAGGCCAATAGGGAATAGTTGGCTAGTGGGAGTAAAAACCTTATAGAGTTATTAAGTGCAAATTTAGGGTTTTTATACATGAGCTTTTACTTATTCTATCTTTATTTATTGTTGTAGAAAATGTCAAACAAATTGAACCTTCGTTTTATCATCGAAAACAAGCTTGACGAGACAAATTTTCTCGATTGGGAAAGAAACCTCAAAATCGTTTTGAGGCACGAGAAGATTGGCTATGTCTTGGACGAGGCCCTACCGGAAAAGCCCGCTTAGGGTTCGGCTGCAGATGTTGTCGAGAAGTACAACAAGCACTGTTCTGACAGTACTTATGCTACATGTATCATGCTTGCTTCTATGACACCTGAGCTGCAGAAACAGCATGAGTCTATGGACGCCTACTCTATCATGGTCCACCTGAAGGAACTTTATGCTTCTCAGTCTCGCACTAAGAGGTACGAGGTCTCGAAGGCCCCGTTTAGTTGTAAGATGGTATCTGGGACTGCTGTGGGGTCACACGTGCTTAAAATTTTTGGGTACATAGAGAGGCTTGGGAAGCTGGGCCACAAGTTGGAACGAGAGTTGAGTATTGACTTGATTCTGCAATCTCTACCTGATTCATTCTCGCAGTTCGTGATGAACTATCACATGAACAAGATAGATTGCTCCCTTGCGGAGTTATTGAACATGTTAAAGACTGCTGAGGGCACTGTGGGGAAGGGAAAGCAAGTGTTGCTGGTCACTTCGAGCAAGGCAAGGCTAAAGCCCAGAAGAAGTCCAAGAAGGCGAAGGTTGCACCTGATCCAACGCCTAAGATCGCAAAAGACAAATCCAAGGATGCTTGGTTCCATTGCGGTGAGACCGGACATTGGAGGAGAAACTGCAAAGGCTTCTTGAGTACCAAGAAGAAGCAATCTGATGCTTCGACTTCAGGTATATTTATGATTGAGATCAACATTACTTCTTCTAAGTCTAACCACTGGGTATTAGATACTGGTTGTGGTTCTCATATTTGTACGAATATGCAGGCACTAAGAAGAACTAGAGATCTGAGGAAAGGAGAGGTGGACCTACGCGTTGGAAATGGAGCAAGTGTTGCTGCACTAGCCGTAGGAGTTTATTTTCTTTCATTGCCCAGTGGGCTGGTACTAGAACTCAATAACTGTTATTTTGTTCCTGGTCTTACGAAGAGCATTATTTCTATTTCTGCATTAGATGTTGATGGATTTTCTTTTACGTTTGAGAATAAATGTTGTTCCTTTTTCACATGATGGAATCTTTTATGGTACTGGCATACTTAGCAATGGTCTCTACATATTAGATATGAATGTTGACGTACTTAATATAAATAACAACAAAGCCAAAACAAATGACTTGAATGAATCCTACCTATGGCATTCTAGACTTGGCCATATAAATAAGAACCGTATTTCCAAACTCCATAAAGATGGAATGTTGGATCAATTCGATTACGAATCATTTGACGTATGCGAAGCTTGTTTACTTGGCAAGATGACAAAGTCACCTTTTAGTGGCAAAGGGATAAGATCCAATGAATTGCTTGAGCTCATTCATACTAATGTGTGTGGCCCAATGTCAATTCAAGCCAAAGGAGGATACTCTTATTTTATCACCTTCACTGATGACCATTCTCGCTATGGTTATATATACTTAATGAAGTATAAGTCTGAAGCCTTTGAAAAGTTCAAGGAATTCAGAAGTGAGGTGGAGAAACAACTAGGTAAAGAAATCAAAACACTTCGATCCGATCGAGGTGGAGAATACTTAGATGGAGAGTTTCATGACTATTTGAAGGAGAATGGAATTCTACTTGAATGGACCCCTCCCAGGACGCCACAAATGAATGGCGTATCTGAGAGGAGGAACCGCACCTTGTTAGACATGATGCAATCCATGATGAGCTATGCAGTTCTCCCAAAATCATTTTGGGGGTACGCTTTAGAAACCACATCCTATACACTTAACCGAGTTCCATCAAAGACGGTTGACTCTACGCCATACGAGGTATGGACCAAGAGAAAACCGAGCCTAGGTCATCTAAAACCTTGGGGTTGTCCGACTTACGTGAAGCGGATGATGCACGACAAATTAGAGCCAGTGTCGACAAATGTCTGCTTGTGGGATATCCTAGGGAAACCAAAGGGTACCAATTTTACCATCCTGAGGAACAAAAGGTGTTTGTTGCCAGGACTGGCCACTTTCTGGAGAAAGAGTTTATTCTGGATAGGTTCAGTGGGAGTAAAATTGATCTTGAAGAAATTCGAGAACCACTCACGGATAATAGTCAGTTGATGGAAGTAGAGGACTTGCCACATCTGGATGTGACACCACCTCTACAGTGGACACACTAGCACCTCGAAGATTCACGGGAACGCCGTGAACCCGAAAGGTACAACGGCGTGTATCTCATGGAAGATGAGGACCCTAGAACTTATGAGGAAGTGCTATTAAGGCATGACAAAGAGAAATGGCTGGAAGCCATGAATTCTGAAATGGAATCCATGAAAGACAACCAAGTTTGGAACTTAGTTGATCCACCTGAGGGAATAGTTCCCATAGGGTGTAAATGGGTCTTTAAGAGAAAGACCGACATGGACGGTAACGTGACTACCTACAAGGCTAGGTTAGTGGCAAAAGGTTATAAGCAAAGACAAGGAGTTGACTATGACGAAACCTTCTCTCCTGTTGCCATATTAAAATCCATTAGAATTTTGCTTGCTATTGCAGCATACCATGATTACGAAATCTGGCAGATGGATGTGAAAACAGCTTTCCTTAACGGAAACCTGACTGAGGAAGTGTATATGACACAACCTGAGGGTTTCACAACCAATGACGCCAGGATGGTGTGTAAACTGCAAAGATCTATTTATGGATTAAAGCAATCTTCTCGGAGTTGGAATCTTCACTTTGATGAGATAATCAAACTATTTGATTTCGTCAAAAACGAAGATGAGCCCTGTGTTTACAAGAAGGTTAGTGGGAGTGCCATTGTGTTCTTAGTGCTTTATGTAGATGACATATTGCTCATAGGGAATGATGTGCCTATGTTACAATCAGTCAAAGCTTGGTTATCCAAGAACTTCTCAATGAAGGACTTGGGTGAGGCAGCCTATATTCTAGGAATAAAGATCTATAGAGATAGATCTAAAAGGTTGCTTGGTCTGTCGTAGTCCACCTATATAGACAAGATGCCAAAGAGATTCAGCATGGAGCAGCCCAAGAAAGGATTGCTACCCATGTCATTTGGGGTCTACCTGTCGAAGGGAATGAGTCCTAAGACATAGGAGGAAAGGGCACAAATGAGCAAAGTCCCTTATGCTTCAGCAATCGGGTCTATCATGTATGCCATGTTATGCACAAGACCAGATGTCTCGTACCCTCTTAGTATGACTAGTAGGTACCAGTTCAATCCAGGTGATGGTCACTGGATTGCTGTCAAGAATATCCTTAAGTACTTGAGACGTACTAGGGATATGTTCCTGGTTTTCGGGAATGATGATTTAGTATTACGAGGTTACATAGATGCCAGTTTCCAAACTGACAAGGATGACTTTAAGTCACAATCTGGATTTGTTTTCACGCTTAACGGCGGAGCAGTGAGCTGGAAGAGTTCCAAGCAGGAGACTACTGCGGACTCTACAACGTAAGCCGAATACATAGCAGCCTCGGAGGCGGCAAAGGAAGCAGTTTGGATGAAGAAGTTCAATCTCGAACTTGGTGTGGTTCCTCCATTGAAGGTCCGGTGCCTGCATCTTTGTGATAATAATGGAGCGATATCTCAATCAAAGGAACCAAGGTCTCATCAGAAGTCCAAACATGTGCTACGGCGCTATCACTTGATTAGAGAGATAGTAGATAGATGAGATGTAAAGATAGAGAAAGTCCACACGGATGATAACATAGCTGATCCGTTAACCAAGGCATTGTCTCAAGCTAAGCATGAGAAACATGTTCACTTGCACGGGCTTAGGCATATGGGTGATTGGCTTTAGGCCAAGTGGGAGATTGTTGGAAAGGTGTCCTAAACCCAATCGGGTTGGACCGGATCCGACCGGTCGGGTCGTTCTGATCTATTTAGTTCATGTAATAACTTTATTATGATTAATAAAAGCACTTATGTTATTATATATTATTTATCTTCATATTATTTGTTGTGTATATATAGTAACGTCCCTAGTATCAATCTGTGATAGAGAATCCATGATAGTGATTATGGTTGATGAGATCTCTAATCACTATAACAAGGTTGGTACTTAAATGTCTCTAGTCTTATGTATTATCAAATGGGACATTGATAGTATAATCAGACTAGCACGTATTGCATGTCTTCTATCTTTTAGAAGGTAGGGATAGATCTCGTCTATCGAAGTGTAGAGACACTTGGACTGTACGTGGACGTGTATTAGAGAATACGTACGTTAGACTGACCCACTTACATTAAGTGTCACACTATGTGGCGGTTGTGTAATTATCCTTTTGACCGGAGTCTTCATGGCATCACGGTGTGGATTGTCATGCTCTGACACTATTGATATTTCTCCTAACCACGGGGCAATCATGCGGTAGTGATTAGGTATGATATTGAAGCATGCGGAGTATACATGATTGGTCATCCGGGAATCGCGTATCCTATGATTGGGATCGAATATCCGAAATGGCCTTCTTATAAGGAATGTCTAGCTCTCGAGAATCTTTGCAAAGTGGGAGTAAATGTGTTATTCCGAGAGAGCATGATATCCAGATTATAAGATACGATCGTCAATGTATTGACACTCGAGATACGATCGTATGGATATTATTACAGCGATAGGATTGTAAGTTACACGGTAACTGCTTCACATGAAAGGTAGTAGTCATTGCTTTTGACTCTTCCGATATTTGGGGGTCACGGTGTGTTGCTAGACGCTATCCCGTGATCGTTAGGTATGGAGGGCATTTTAGTATATTGCACTTTGTGTCTACGGCCAACCTATTCGGAAGCCTATCGGGTCACACACATATGAACATCGAGTCAGATTAAAATGCGGTTATAATTGATAAGCAAATAAGGAAAGTTTATCTCTAGACTATAAAGGTTATAGTGGTAAATTAATATGGTGGTATTTATTTATTATGAATAAATAAAATACAAGATATTAATTATATATAAATTAGATTAATTAAAGAATATTCCGGAAGCCAATGTATTGGCATATGGGGTGCCACATTTAATTAATAAGATTGCCATAATATTAATATAAGATATTAATTGATTTTTGGAAAATAGATTTATGGTAATAAGATAATTATAATCAATATAAGATATTGGCAAAATAAATTATAATTAAAGAGATAAATCAATCTAGTTGATTTCCTTATTTTATTGGGAAAATGTTTTCTTCTCCTCCACACCATATGGGGCGCCCCAATCACTATATATAGGAGGTGGGTGTCAAGCTCTTTTGTACATCACAATTGCAAGAGTTCATAATTCTTGTTTAAAATAGAGAGCAATCCATAGTGAGTTTGTGAGGGAAGAAAAGGTCCGGTCTAGCAGCCGGAGTTTTTCCGATAGCAATCCAAGGAGGATTCCGGCAAGGGGTTCGTGTGGATTAGCGATAGAGGTCGGACGCGTGGATGGCTTGCGCATTGAACTACTCTCCGTTGGCGGTCAAAGCGACGATCTTATAGATCATCTGAGGTATAACCGTCAAACTACTTATCGGTTTATTGCATTAAACAAAGAACGATCTAGAAAGGAAATCAAATTTTAAATTCCGCTGCTTTAAACTAGTGATTTCCTAACAATGGGTGCCCCAATCAACATCGGTCTACTGATGAATAGGCGCCGTATCCATGAGCTTGCTGTCGCTTCTGAGCGCGAGCTGCTACAATACGGGCCGATGATTGATATGTTTGCCCTAGAGGACGAGGTGAAGATGCTCTTCAGTGATGATTGGGAAGTTCCTGAGCCACAGCTCAGTTCACAGTCAGTCTCGAGAGTATAGAGACGGGTTAGAGCAGAAAGGGAGCGTACTCCGGTGCTTGGAGCACCGAGGACTCAGAGAGCCTTGCTTGAGGAGAACTCGTGAGAGATTGCGAGTCTACATCGCAAGATGGATTGGATTATTGAATTTCTAGGAGTTCCGCCTGCTACCCCACCACCTAGGACTTCCTCTCGTCATAAAGCATCCTCTTCCACCGCCGCTGCGTCGAGTTCTGCACCACCTCCCGGTTTTGAGCATGGAGCTAACTGGGAGGGTTTTTCCGATGATGACTAGCTTTTATTACTCTTTATTGTTGTTTTCCATTTTCTTGTTTTTCTTTTTGTTTTTCTTTTTCTTTTCCTACTTAGTTGATGTAGCAGAATAATTTTCATATAATAATTTTGTCGGCTTAATTTGTTTTAGAGTTATATTATTTTCTCTTTTATTGCCGCATTTTTGTTCTACGGTTAGTTGTCACAACTATTCTTCTTGGTTTGTTTGAAATATTTAGCACAGATTCTTCATGGATTAATTCCATCGGTCTGATGATTTATACAATGATCCATTTCTTCTTTGGTTCCACCCTTAACCAAAGCTAATGTTGGAAAGGTGTCCTAAACCCAATCGGGTTGGACAGGATCCGACAGGGTCGGGTCATTTACAGTCTATTTAGTTCATGTAATAACTTTATTATGATTAATAAAAGTACTTATGTTATTATATATTGTTTATCTTCATATTATTTGTTGTATATATATAGTAACGTCCCTAGTATCAATCTGTGATAAAGAAACCTTGATAGTGATTATGGTTGATGAGATCTCTAATCACTATAACAAGGTTGGTACTTAAATGTCTCTAGTCTTACATATTATCAAACTGGACATTGATAGTATAATCAGACTAGCACGTATTGGATGTCTTCTATCTTTTAGAAGATAGGGATAGATCTCGTCTATCGAAGTGTAGTGACACTTGGACTGTACGTGGACATGTATTAGAGAATGCATACGTTAGACTGACCCACTTACATTAAGTGTCACACTATGTGGCGGTTGTGTAATTATCCTTCTGACCGGAGTCTTCATGGCATCACGGTGTGGATTGTCATGCTTTGACACTCTTGAGATTTCTCCTAACCACGGGGCGATCATGCGTTAGTGATTGGATATGATATTGAAGCATGCGGAGTATACATGATTGGTCGTCCGGGAATCGCGTATCCTATGATTGGGATCGAATATCTGAAATGGCCTTCTTATAAGGAATGTCTAGCTCTCGAGAATCTTTGCAAAGTGGGAGTAAATGTGTTATTCCGAGAGAGCATGATATCCAGATTATAAGATACGATCGTCTATGTATTGACACTCGAGATACAATCGTATGGATATTAATTCAACGATAGGATTGTAAGTTACACGGTAACTGCTTCACATGAAAGGTAATAGTCATTGCTTTTGACTCTTCCGATGATTGGGGGTCACGGTGTGTTGCTAGACGCTATCCCGTGATCGTTAGGTATGAAGGGGATTTTAGTAAATTGCACTTTGTGTCTACGGCCAACATATTCGGAAGCCTATCGGGTCACACACATATGAACATCGAGTCGGATTAAAATGCGGTTATAGTTGATAACCAAATAATGAAAGTTTATAGACTATAAAGGTTATGGTGGTAAATTAATATGGTGGTATTTATTTATTATGAATAAATAAAATACAAGATATTAATTATATACAAATTATATTAACTAAAGAATATTCCGGAAGCCAATTATTTGGCACATGGGGCGCCACATTTAAGTGTACGAGATACACTTGGATTGTGCACGTTAATTAATAAGATTGCCATAATATTAATATATGATATTGATTGATTTTGGAAAAATAGATTTATGGTAATAAGATAATTATATTCAATATAAGATATTGACAAAATAAATTATAATTAAAGAGATAAATCAATCTAGATGATTTTTATTATTTTATTGGGAAAATGTTTTCTTCTCCTACACACATATGGGGCGCCACTTTTAACTATAAATAAGAGATGGGTGTCAAGCTCTTTTGTACATCACAATTGCAAGAGATCATAGTTCTTGTGTAAAATAGAGAGCAATCCATAGTGAGTTTGTGAGGGAGGAAAAAGGCCGGTCTAGCAACCGGAGTTTTTTCGATAGCAATCCAAGGAGGATTCCGGCAAGGGGTTCGTGTGGATTAGCGATAGAGGCCGGACGCTTGGACGGCTTGCGCACTGAACTACTCTCCGTTGATGGTCAAAGAGACGATCTTATAGATCAACTGAGGTATAACCATCAAACTACTTAACGTGTTTATTGCATTAAACGAAGAACGATCTAGATAAGGAAATCAAATTTTAAATTCCGCTGCGTTAAACTAGTGATTTCCTAACAGCTAAGTTCCTTTTTCATTTTTCATTTCTCATCTTACACATTGAGGACAATGTTTCGATTAAGTGGGGGGGTAAGGGAACATCACTTAGCTTTTTAGCATTATATTCCATGAATTGCGTGATTTTCTTGATTCTCTTTGATGCACGATTCACCACTTAGACTTCGATTCCTTTTCTACAAAATTTTGAAATTTTTTGATATCTTTGATCTTTTTAAGTTAATTGACCTCATCTTTGTTTTACTTTGTACGAGTAAGAGAAAGTGTCCACTTCTGAAGTAGTAGCGTATTAAGCGCATATTCTATTATGAGCCACCATTTTAAGCACGAATAGCTCACTTTCCCTTGGTGTGTAGTTGATAGCATGTTGATTTGACTAGAGTTGACCCTGGCTTCATCATGAATCATGTTTCACTAACGCTTAGAAAGGCAAAGGAATTTTGGATTCGGTAGTTTATCATGAGTGGGGCCGTGAGGATAGTTAAATCAATGATAGTTTACCCGCCAAGAAAGAGAAGTGCAGTGAAACATATACATCTATATTCTCTTTGGCAATATCTTAGTCGATGGAGCGTAAGACGCACGACTTTTGCATAGACCGATAAACGTGAGCCGAAGAGTGACATATGCTCGGTTCTCGATCCGCCTTGCCAGCTCAATTAATTAACAAATACATGTTCGAGACTGGTTAGTTCGACTACAGGTTGACGTAATGTGAAATTGTCTGCATTTCTAAGTGGTTGTGAAAGTTATTGCACACACACATTGGCTCATGACTTGATATGTTACTAATGGATACGAATGGCATGATCTTGATCTTGACTTAATGGGGCATAGTAGTTTTTAATTAACTTGTATACTGATCATAGTGTTATTTTCTTTTCGCCCTTTTGCTCGGGATGATCAAAAGCTAAGAGAGGGGTAGTTGATAACGCTCTAAATGGTACCAATAATTATACCTATATTCATCCTGAATTCTGCTCAAGAGAGGATAGATAGACTCGTTGTTACTTGGAATATATGTTAAATTCTATGTGAGTGTTTCCAGGATCATAATTCTACATCTATGCTATTTTCTCGATGTTTTGGTACTGTTTTGTCTCGTTTTGCATGTTTTGTAGGATGTGCCAAGTCTGGAGCATTGGAGAACGGGTCTGGACCAATAAAAGTACATTGGGCCAAGTGATTGAAGTCTAAGAAGAAGCCTGCTGAAGAAAAGGAAGAAAAGAAGGCCCGGTAACCTGAAGGCTAGGCCCGGTAGATCGGCATCTTGTGGAACACGAAACTGATTCTGCCGTATTATTTAGGTCGGTTAGGGTTTTAGAGAGTCTTAAGTCGGCTATTGTATCTATATAAATCCGCATATACTGAGATAATTCATATGCTAATACAATCTTCAATTTATATATTACATTACAATTATTATTATGCAATAAAGTTTTCTTGAGCTTTGGAGAGTTACTTTCGGTTTCCTCCCTTCTTCCATCATCTCTAGCTTGAGTAGATCGAGCTACATCTCCATTGTTGAAGATATGAAGTTTTGAACGTTCCGTTTTGTCTTCAATATGGTAGATCTGTTCGTATTCATTTGTTTTAGTTAATCTGCATGTTTAACAACCCCAAAATTTACTTATTTTGATCGTAGTGAGCAATGTAGATCCATAAATTAGGAAAATCCGCCCCCGGTAAACCGGCGGTCTATACCGGTTTACCGAGGCATGTTTTAGAAAACCTAAACTGGGATTCACTACAGCTACGTTGATCGGCAGGAATAATTAAAACGAGTAGTAGGTCTGGCCAATCTAATATTCGTAATTCGTAAATTAACATGAAGGACTGTTAGTGAAGTGTTAATTAGGATATTGTCTTGAATGGACCCTAGGAACGTGCTGGTTAATGTCGACAGCTGTCTAGGCGGGTTAGCGGTATGAGTTAGCGCTCAATATCGGCAATTCTAGTTCTTTATGCGTATGGGCTATTACAGACCAATTATGGAGGGTAGCTTGCATATAGATTGTCTGCTGCCATTGTCAGAGTAGATAGGGTTAGGAATTGCACCCGTAGCTGATAAATATAATAATAATCATTAAAAGCTTGTGATTAATCTAAGGAAATTATGTGGGGAAGTAAACATAACGATTAACTAATCCAAGTTAGTAGATCGGTGAGGAGAGGGAGAGGTAAACAATGTTTGTTTTCTTTTAAGTTACTGTTGGTCAGTGACCGCCTTTATGTTGCTTCTTAATTAGGTTAGAATCATTTATACTTATAAGTTGCATTGTCTCTGTGGGATCGACCTTGACTCACATTTACTATACTGCGATGTACCTAGTATTCTTGCTAGTATTATCGACGTTAGTGACTTACACGTGATCACCTACGTATCCTGTAATTGTTCAGAATCAAGTCTCTCGTAGTTCTTTGGGATCGTTTATATAGAGGACTCTTCATCCAGTTTTCTTGTCCCCTAACCATTAGGGGATTCTTTCCGTGTCAATCCCTTGATTTTAGGAGATATATACGGTTATACTGGAATGATAGGATCAGAGTCCTAATGGAAAAATGATCCTTAGGATTTTTTCATAGTTATCGCTTGTTATAAGCACATGAGCTATTTTTTCAGATGAGGGGAGCTCTGGCCGACCTGTGTAGAGCCCCTAAGGCCGTATCGACCCGAGTTGCACTGGCCCAGCTCCATTGCGACCTAGTCGACCTGCGGTGGTCTGAGGAGTGAGCCTGACCGATCTCCCACCTGTGGTTTAGATCTGCCTTTAGGCATGAAGTGAGGTTCCTGACCCTTAATGTTATAATTTCTCTGCCTTCATTTAATACTTAGCCAATATAAATATGACACGTGACGAGCTTCAGTTCGACCATCATCAACTAGATTTCTTGTTTTCTTTCTTGTGGATTCATCTCTTCATATTAAGTACTTAGAGTAATAGCAACAAAATGACTAAACAATGGAAATGACAAATAATTAAGGCAAAGCAAATAAAAGGATAGCAAAAGAAAATGACAAAGAGTAATGCTTTTAGTATTTCTTTCTGAACATCTCGCTACAACACAAAGGGGGGATATGGGTTATGATGATACATAGGCCCATTGGGTCAGATTATACGTAGTTGGGCCGGGTCCGTTATGGAAATTAGAAAATTGAGATAAACAGACTGGTCAAGACGCAGCACTGAGATCATTCTCCATGCAGAATAGTCGTCGGGCGCAGACTCCACCATATTCTGTGCAGGAGTATACCTGGACAGAATAATCAGATGAGCAAGACGAAGACCAAGTCAGTGGTGTTTTAACTGTCTATAAACGTGGGTAGATCCCGCGCTTGATCATATCCAAGATAACCGACGATAACTCCCCACCATGATAGAGGAGGTTACCAACACGATCTACAGATATAAAAAGAAAGACTCTGAACTACGAGAGGGACTTGATTCCAATTTGATACTCGAATTGGATACGTAGGCAACTCTCTCAAAGAGTTCAGTCCAAACTTATAGACCAAACTCATTGTTCTTGTATTATATTCCTAACTCGAATCATCCAATTGCCAGATTGTAATTTTGAGCAACATCATTTGGCGCTAGAAGGAGGGCTGATTCTAGTTAGTGAGTGAGTATTACAGTAAAATGGCAAGAAATCAAGGAAATGCGAAAAAACAACAGCACCAGCCAGAAAAGGAAAATCAGACTGGGGGGAAAAGAGCCAGGACAGGAATGATCAAGAAATCGGAAAGAAAATCCTGGAAGAAGGACAAACTAGCAATCCATACGCAGTCAAACAAATGCTGGTGGAAAACCTTGTCAATCTCAATGCTGAAGAGATAAAAGGCATATTTGAAGAAGTCTTGAAAGCCAGAAATCAGGATAACTATGTTTCTGAGACACCTACTCCGCTTCAGACCGCTAAGAAAGAGAAACACGAAGCAGAATCTAGCATAAGGGTGGTAGTTACTCACCTAGGTGGTGATAATGCCAGAGCAGAGTTAGATGCTATCCTTAAGCCTAAACAAGATGAGTTTAGGCTGGTATCCCCTTTTACTGAGGACATTGATGCATTTCCTTGTCCTCCAGGATTTAAGATTCCCAAGATCCAGGCATATGATGGTACAAAAGATCCATATGATCATATGCACCGGTATATTCAGCATATGAATCTATACAACGCACCAGAAGAGATGAAATGCAGGGCATTTGCAACTATTCTCCCAAGAAAGGCAAGAGATTGGCTCAACAAGTTGAACCCAAGATCCATACCAGATTTCCTCACTCTGACCAGGAAATTCATGCATGCATTCATCGCAGCAAGACCTTTCCAGAGAAACCGAACATATTTGCTAACCATCAGGCAGAAAAGTGATGAAACAGTATTGCAGTTTATCAAAAGATTCAACGGAGAATCATCCCAGATAGCAGATCTGGATGATAAATTCTTAGTGGCATCCTTCGTAGCAGGTCTTAGAGAAGGCCGGTTACATTGCAAGCTGATCAGCAAGAATCCAAGTACGATGGAGGAATGTCCGGAAATTCCTTACAGACATTGTCAAGGTGAAGAAGCTAACAGAGCCAAGAGAGAGGAATCCCACAGGGATTCTAAAAAGGGAAAAGCTGATGATAAGTCTGACAAGAAGAGAAAATCTGTTTGGGATAGGGTAACCGCTCCCATTTCTGAGAGATTAGGAAAAAAATATGCATTGAAGGACAGAGACCTTATTCCTCTGAACAGATCCCGTGACCAAGTTCTAACAATCATGGAAAAGAAAGGCATTGCCAAGACCCCTCCTTCTTTGAGGGGGCCCAGAGAAAAGAGAGACCATACCAGATGGTGCAAGTATCACAAAGACATTGGACATGACTCTGAGCAGTGCAGAGACCTGATCAGATATATAGACGCAGCGGCAATGGAAGGAAAGATCGATGAATGCATCGATCGAACACAGGGAGATAACCCCAGAGGAAGGAGAGAATATAAAAAACAACACAACAATCATGACAGGTGTTTGCGGTTTTATGCAAAGCAGTGATAAAATATAATAAATAAAACCGATGTCAACCCCAAGTGCGAAGGTTCGCAGCTATAGTGATGAAACCGGGTCGTATCCACAGGGACTTGTACGAAAAATAGTGTTTCCGCCTTCGATTTCTTTTGTAAGGTTTATAAATACGATCTTGGATTAAAGAACGAAATAAAGGTTTCAAAAGCGAAAAGAACAACTACTACTTATCAAATCTTTTTCTAACAACTATGATTAAAACAACTAGAACACACCTTTGATCCACCACCTCACCAAAAATTAACAAGAAAATCGCATATTCATTCGTAAGTCTTGGATTATTATCTACTAAAGCGGCGTTTCCTCTCTCGATTCTACACCTTTAATTAGTACACCTCTCGGTTTGACTAAAGCTCTACGAAACAAGGATATGGATATAAAATCCTAATCTAACAATATCCTCCTCAACTATCGCTTGTTAGAAGAGATATTATCACTCTTCTTCACGGTAATCTATGAATTTATCAACTATCGTATGTCTAAATTCAAATCAAAGATGCAACACACGTATAGTTCATACACATTGCACAAAAACAATCAAAAACATGAAGGAAGAACAAGAAACTTACTAGAACGAATAAATGCAAAATCCTTGTTTAAATCCGTGATGGTGGCTTCACATGGTGGTCCTAGCCTCGTGCCTTTAGCCACTCATCTTCATAATAAAAACCATAATTGCTTTGAATCGAAATTGAAAGAAAAATAAAAACCTAATTATGAATCTAATTTATGCTAATGTATTCTTGTGAATATTTTTGACTCACCTTTCCGCTCGAACGGATGTCGCTTATATAGGAGTTTGTGGCCGACATAGGGGAAGGATCTAGAAAACGCGTCGATTTTTTTGCCTCGGGTTCGGTCAACCGAAGATCACGTTCGGTCGACCGAGTGTCATGGCTCGGTCGACCGAACCTCACATTTTTACGCTGCGTTCACACCTTGCTTCGTATAACGTGTTCCCTACTCCACTCCTTCGATCGATCTTCTTTATCCTCTCTTCAATGCTCCGATTTTCCTTTTTATTTCAAAATCCTTTGATTGAATAACATTGATCTCTTGATTAAATGAGATTAATCTTCTCCATAAATAATATCCCTTTGCATTTCTTTATTTTCTGCAAAAATAATTGTTACACCAAGTCATCGAGTAATAATAATAGAAAAATGTGTAACGAAATAACATTTAAACTCAATATTTCCTCATAATTAAATTATAAACCCTCAATGAACATTATATGAATTTATTGGTTAAAACATGCTTTTCACATTTATTCCTCGAAAACAAGGTAAATTGTTTAGTGATTAAGCCGAAAAATATAGTAAAATATACCCTAAACAACTCCCCACACTTAGCTTTTTGCTTGTCCCCGAGCAAAACAAACAACGACAAACTATCAAAACCCACATAATTTGACACGAGATGTAGTCATGCTCACATCAAGCTAGTATCTAGCAAATCGAACTCACTCAGTGATTGTGTGTGTTGAACCCGCTAAACTTCCACCGATCCTCTCTTGATGTATTAAATCAAGCACTAACAGTCATCCGGTTAAATAAACGAAGTTCGTTCTGTCTACAACACTTACCCTACAAAAACTATTTATCAAGAACAAAGTAACCAACTCACATTTAAATTCCTTTACTTGGTGCCAAGAAAATACCTTTCAGGTCTCTACTGGGTTTAGATCAACTCGACTTAGAGTTCCAAAAGGCCTATATTTTCTTCCATCGTCGCGTCTCAAAAGTATAACACTCTCCCCTACTTTAGAGGCAGTCACCCTGAGATCACTCAAACCTATACTGTCCAAGGTAAACCACACTCCCCAATTGGGGCAGTATCCAAGTGGACTCGAGGTGATAGTCGCAAACAACTTCTGCAATTTAATTTTTTCAAATTTTTCAAATTTTTCTTCTTTTTTTTCAAACTCTTTGGAAACTCCCGGTCATGTATCATTTCTAACACATTCAAGACTTTTAAGGTTCTCAAGACACTAAGGTGCTTAGATTCTAACTGTGAGTATAGTACGAGTTCTTAACTTTCATCAGCACTAAGTAAGTGGTTATCTCTGCAGGCTAGAATTGGCTATCCCTTAACTAACCGGAGACTATTTTATATTTTTGGTTCCTCATCTAACAGAGTTAGTAATTGAGGTTCAAGTGAGTATCCGATCTACCAAACCTATTCTTAGAACATGATATGACTAATGATAACAATTAAAGGTGCCAAATTACAAAACTAGCATGTCATTGAAGTTACTCGGGACTCACAAATATTCAAAAATTTTATCAAATTTTCAAAGGAGCAAAACTAGATAACATGTAAAACAAACCAGTAAAACAAACCAATAAACCCTCCCCCACACTTAAGTTACATGATGGCCTCAGCATGTGCAAAATAAGAAAACTTAGCTGGTTGTAATTCGAAAGTTGCAATTCTGGAAGTGGTCCGGAGCCAGATTCAGAATTGCTTGATGAAATCAGTAGTCTGTGGACCATCCACCGGTAAACTGATATCATCTGAAAGCTCACAATCGCTATCGCAAATATCCTGGACACATGGGGAAAACAAGACGTACCTCGGGGATAGGGGCACAAAAGATGATAGACAAGGCAATATCATGGAACAAAGCAGAAGCAATGCAAAAATTGATAATAACCGAATCTATGTGAAATGTAGTGCACAAATGTAATATCGAGAGATACTGGGGTACATGAGGAAATAAAAAGAAACAAACAGGGGTCATGATGTGGGCAATCGTCGGTAAGTACGTATCCATAGTCGAAATCGCTAGGTGGAAAACATTAGCAACCAACAAGAGAAACAAAGCAAAAATAAACTACAAATAAAAATAAAAAGATATCTAGGTTACCGTCCTAGTAGGGCTTAATTATAGTCGGGAGCTCGACTAACCAATAAAAACTCAACCGGGGTCAGGCCAGTGAAGCCTCATCCCGGAATTATTCTCGACCTTCTCGGGGTCAATAGGCAGGAAACCACAGGAACAAAGTCTCGCCAACGTCTTGGCCATATCATCAAACTTCTGTATCCACTTCGTACCTATGATTCGTCTCTTCTTCTTTTTAGGTTTCTGTTTCACAAGCCGAGGTGCAACATCAGGGAGCACAACATCATCAAAGAACTCACAAAGATGTAAATCATCGGGTGCCGAAGGATCGGAGCTGGTTTCAGTAGGGACGTCGTTCAGATAGAGAATCACCGGTCGTTCCTTTTGTTGACCAATATAGTGCTTTAACCGATGACCATTTACTCTGAACAACCCGCCCTGCTTATCTTTCAAATCGATCGCTCCACTAGGGAATACCCGAAGATTTCAAAGGGGCGGACCAGCAACGGTGCGTAGCTTACCAGAAACAGATGTAACCTGGTGTTATACAAGAAACCCACTCGCCCGATTTGAATTCCCTAATCTTGATTTTCTTGTCGTGAAGCGCTTTAGTCCTTTCCTTACTAATTCTCGAGCTCGTAGGCCTGGAGTCTGAACTCATCAAGCTCCTCGCAATCGCAATAATCGCTTTCTCTGCATAATCGGCTATCGAAATTCAAGAATTTAATAGCCCGTAACGCCTGCGTGCTCAAGCTCGATTGGCGGTGGCGTGCCTTTCCATAAACCATCTCAAACGGAGACGTGCCAATAGGAGTCTTGAAAGTCGCCTCAGTAGGCCCAGAGCACATCATCCAGTTTCGACTCCAAATCCGTCCCTATTAGAATTCACCGCCTTCTCAAGAATGCTCTTCGTGCTTCGGTTACTCACTTCAACTTGTCCACTGTCTGAGGGTGATAGGGGTAGCGCTTTTGTGTTTCACCCCATATCGTTCTAAAATCTTGTCTAGTGGGGTATTGCAAAAGTGAGTTCCCTCGTCACTGATGAGGGCTCGTGGACCGCCAAACCGCGTGAAAATATTTTTCTTCAGGAAGTTCTTGACCACCTTGTGGTCGTTCCGCGGCGTTGCTATCGCCTCTACCCACTTTGACACGTAGTCGACGCAGACCAGAATGTACTTGTTCCCATACGAGGATGGAAACGGTCCCATGAAATCAATACCCCATACGTCGAAAACCTCGCATTCTTGGATGGGGTGGAGGGGCATGTCCATTCGCCGAGAAAGTTTACCGGTGCGTTGGCACCGGTCACACCCTTTTACAAAGTTCTCTGTATCCTTAAAAATTGTTGGCCAGTAGAAACCGGACTGAAAAATCTTCGCAGCAGTCTTCCCAGCTCCATAATGACCTCCCACAGGTCCACCATGGCATTGCTCCATAATGTCCCTCTGCTCGAACTCAGGGACACACCTACGGAGCAATCCATCCTTGCAACGCTTGAAGAGAATGGGATCGTCCCACACATAATAGTTCACATCCGAAAAGAATTTCTTCTTTTGCTGATATGTCAGGTCAGGGTCCAGATATCTGCCGCTCAAGAAGTTTGCAAAAGGTGCAAACCAAGGAGAACCTTTTCCAACGAGGCAGGAGCAACCTCGCACACATCAATGGTCATGAGTTGCTCAGTTGGAAAATCGATTCCAATCTCATCCGACTCTACCTGAGGATCGTCGGTCAGCCGAGACATGTGGTCAGCTACCACATTCTCGCTACCCTTCTTGTCCCGGATATGAACATCAAACTCTTGTAAAATCAAGATCCATCTCAACAAACGAGGCTTGGCATCAGCCTTGTTCAACAGATATTTCAATGCAGAATGGTCTGTCCAGACCGTGACCTCCGACCCAAGCAAGTAGCTTCTAAATTTATCCATGGCAAAAACTCACGCCAACAACTCCTTCTCGCTTGTTGCATAATTTACTTGGCGCTGGTTTAAAGTGTGACTAGCGTAGTAGATGGGTCGGAACCTTCCGTCCACTCTCTGACCTAGCACCGCGCCGACTGCATAATTAGAAGCATCACACATAAGCTCGAAGGGAGCTTCCCAGTCGGGTGCTATAAGAATTGGCGAGGTAACCAACTTGTCTTTTAGTTCTTTAAATGCTCTTTCACACTCAGGGGTGAAAATAAACTTCACATGTTCTCTTAAGAAAGATGACAAAGGCTTGGCTATTTTAGAAAAGTCTTTGATGAATCGCCTATAGAAGCCGACATGACCCAAGAATCCTCTTACTTCTCTTGCATTTTTGGGGTATGTCATTTTTCAATAGCTTCTACCTTCGCTTTGTCGACCTCAATACCTTCTTTGGACACCTTGTGTCCCGAACAATTCCTCTTCCACCATCGTGGCACTTCTCCCAATTTAAGACTAAGTCTTTCTCTATGCACCGGGACAAAACTTTATCAAGATTGTGTAAACAAAGGGTCAAAGCCGTCCCGAACACGAGAGAAGTCATCCATAAAAATCTCCATCACCTTCTCCACTAAACCATCAAAGATAGCCAGCATACATCTTTGAAATGTAGCCGGTGCGTTGCAGAGACCAAATGGCATTCTTCGGTAAGCGAAGGTGCCTGAGGGACAGGTGAAGGTAGTCTTTTCTTGATCAGTGGGGTCGATAGCTATCTGAAAGTATCCTGAATAGCCATCCAGAAAACAATAATATTGCTTGCCACTAAGCCTCTCAAGGAGCTGGTCAATGAATGGCAAGGGGAAGTGGTCTTTTAGAGTTACCTCATTTAGTCTTCTCCATAATCGATGCAAACTCAGACTCAAAGTGACTTGCCGTAGGGCAATCTCTTCCCCCTTTTCATTCTTCTCGATGGTGATCCCTCCTTTCTTTGGCACCACCTGAGTGGGGCTCACCCATTCACTATCGGCTATTGGGTAGATGATACCCATGTCAAGCAATTTGATGATTTCCTTCTTAACGACCTCCTGCATGTGAGGGTTTAGCCTTCTCTCGAGGTCAGTCGCACTTTCTTCGATCCTCAACAGCCCCGATCTTGTGCATACAGAGATATCGTGGCTTATCCCTTGATATCTCCCACTTGCCAACCAAAGGCGAGGATATTATCTTGCAAAGACTTTGATAAGCTTTTCTTCCTCCTTTGGTTCTAACTTAGATGAAATAATCAAAGGGAGCTTATCACCGTCCCTCGAGAAAAATGTATTTCAAGTGTTGAGGCAAGGGTTTCAACACTAAATCGACGGTGGCTCCTCCACACTTGGTCTTAATTTATCGCCTTTAAGCTCCAGATCTCCAAGCTTATCATAAGGGCTCTCAAGCATCTTGGCCTCCCAAAGACACAGGGTTTCATCCCTTTTTCAAATCTGGCCATGTCACCATGCCTCTTCCTCATTTTCTTTCTTACCATCTCCTGGTAATCGAACTTTCCTTTTCCTCCTTCTCAATTTCTTCTAAAAATTCTTCCACTCCTCATCACCCAAGTTGCAGATTGTTTATTGAATTCTTCCTCATCCCAACCGCGCCCATGAACACTTGTTCATCATACTCATCGCTGAAATCGTCCTCAATAGCTAAACAAGTGTCACCGGATGCGTGCTTCACTGCATTGCCCACATTGAACTTTACACTCTCATCCTCCAAATGTAGGGTTATCTCGCCACTGTAGGAATCTAGTAAGGCACGGGCGGTTGCAAGAAAAGGTCTTCCAAGGATCAAGGGTGTTTTCTCATCATTGGTCATGTCCATGATTACCCAATCAGCTGGGTATATGAAGTTCTCAACCTTGACCAACACATCTTCTACAGTTCCCCTTGCATACTTCACACTTCTATCTGCAAGTTGAAGAGAAATGGGTTTAAGAGTAATAGATTGATCCAATCCAAGAGATTGGAAGATTGAAGTAGACATCAGATTGACTGATGCTCCCGAATCGCATAAAACATTGTGGAAGTCCCTGTTCCCGATAGTACACGAAATCGTAAATTTACCAGGGTCAGGACACTTCACAGGAAGTTTAGTCTGACCGATTGCGGAGCATTCTTCATTCAACACTATGTGCTCGAGCTCTTGAAGCTTCTTCTTCGAACTCACTGCGTCCTTTATAAACTTTGTATACTTTGGCATCCCTACCAAAAGATCAACTAATGGAATGTTTGCCTCAGTATTCTTGAGCAAATCGATAACCTTCTTATACTCCTTATCGATTTGTTAATGACAAATTGTTCTTGCTAGGTGGGTAAGGGAGATCAAAGAAAGTCCTCCTCGGTGAAGGTCTTCTTTCTTTGTCTTATGATTGATTGCTTTGTCTTCCCTATCTTTCCACCTCACATGCTTCCCAGAACTCAACTTAGAATCCGACTTCTTTTCAGCAGTATTCTCAACTCTCACATTTCTTTCAAAATTTCCTTTTTCACTTGGCTCAACAGACGTCCTAGCATCCTTCTGAGGAGAAAAAAATCTTCCTCCCTCCTCTCTCTCGTCGCGAGAGGGGCTATTCGTTTCTGGTTGGCCTGACCGCCAACCGCTTTCCCACTCCTCAGATTTACGACATTCAACTCATCTTGACCATAGTTCCATGGTGCAGCCAGATCGGTGCAAGTATTCTGGTCATTCTGGACCACGTTAACCCCTCGGGGGTTCTTCTCAGTAAAACTCGGCAGCTGAACCTTGAGGTCGACTTGCTTGCTGCCCCGAAATCTGTCCCATTTGCACCTCTAAATTCCTCACTGTACTGGTCAAAGTACTCAATGCATTTGCCAACTGAGTGTTGGCCGTGGCTTGCTCACTCAACTTTTGTTCTAAGATCTGAAATGATTGATTCTGATTTTGATTTTGATTGACCGGTGGATTATTGTTCCATGCCGGTCGAGAGTTGGATTGAAAATTGCTCAGATTAGGCCTAGGGGCCTGAAACTGATGGGGATTTGCTACCCTAGAAGGTCACTACATAATTAAACCCTTGAGTGTTCTCGATTCGACCCAAAGGTCGATAATTTTGAGAACTGAATGCACTCACCTCCTCTGAATGCAGCAATAGAGGACATTGATGGAATGTGTGCCCAATAGTATTGCAATTTTGGCAGACAACGTTGTTTTGCACAGCTTTGACCTGAGGGATCGGGTCAAGGCGCCTTTCAATTCTTGCGATGGCCTTGGCCATGGCAGTTGTCACATACAAGACTTTGAACATTCATTGCCGCCACTTGCTTCTGTAGTGCGGCTAACTGAGCCTTTAGAAGTGTGGTCTCATCTACCTCATACTTCCCTGGAGTCGAGCTCTTCTGACTGGATGCACCTTTATAGGTAGGGGCATAATTATACTTTGCAATATCTTCAAACAACGTCCATCCCTCTTCAGGTGTCTTTCTCAGAAATGCACCTCCAGTGAGAACTATTCACCATTCCTTGGTCAATTCAATCAAACCACTATAGAAAGTGTTGACCAACCTTTGTTTATCCAAATTTATGGTGGGGCACTTTCTCAAGAGAGATTTAAATCGTTTCCATGCATCGCAAAACGATTCCTCTCGATTTGCACAAAAGTGAATATCGATTCGTAAGATGAGCCGTCTTTGCGGTGGAAAGTAATCGGCTCGTAAATTCTTTCTCCAACTCCTTCCACGAAGTAATGGAGTCGATCGGGTAAAGATTTATACCATTCTTTCGCTTCTCCCTTCAAAGGAGAAGGGAAAAGTTTCATCTTCGGGCGTCCTCGGTGACCCCTTTGATTAAAGTAGTCCCACACGATTCTAGAAATGAGTGAATGTGATCGCGTGTGGGTCCTCGGTGGAGAAGCCATGGAATGTGGAACCTCTCACTAAGTTGATTAAAGAAGTTTTGAGTTCGAATTATCACCGTGATTTGGGAATCACGATCGCAGGATTTACTTTCACGATGAGACGGCATGGCATAGTCTCGCCAATGTCCTTTGATCTCGCCATTTCCTCAACTTGGGCTTCTTCCTCAACGTATTCTTCAGGATCGTTTGCCTCGTCCGTCGATCCGGCGAGTCGAGCCAAACGTCTATTCGGTCGAACGATGGTTCGCTCTAGCTCTGGGTTATATAAAAGTGGTCCCCCGTGAGTTCGAGTTTGCATAAACCACGTTCGAACCAAATGTTCGTGTCAAAGTAAATTAGACTCAACAACTAAAAACTAAACTAAAATGCACTCAAACAGTTCAAAAACGCAAATAAAATGCGAATGAAATCTTGTAAGACTATCACGAGCGAAAAAAGAGAAAAGAAAAATAAAAATAACTCTCGGTCGATCGAGAGGTCGTTCGTTCGATCGAACGAATTTTTTTTTTATTTTTTTTATTTTATAGATTAGTACGCACCGGAATTAGCGACCGTCCGTAAAATTCGTAGATCGAAAGCGAAAACTTTCCGTGCAAGTCCCCTGCAACGGCGCCAAAAACTTGTTTGCGGTTTTATGCAAAGCGTTGATAAAATATAATAAATAAAACCGATGTCAACCCCAAGTGCGAAGGTTCGCAGCTATAGTGATGAAACCGGTCGTATCCACGAGGACTTGTACGAAAAATAGTGTTTCCGCCTTCGATTTCTTTTGTAAGGTTTATAAATACGATCTTGGATTAAAGAACGAAATAAAGGTTTCAAAAGCGAAAAGAACAACTACTACTTATCAAATCTTTTTCTAACAACTATGATTAAAACAACTAGAACACACCTTTGATCCACCACCCCACTGAAATTAACAAGAAAATCGCATATTCATTCGTAAGTCTTGGATTATTATCTACTAAAGCGGCGTTTCCTCTCTCGATTCTACACCTTTAATTAGTACACCTCTCGGTTTGACTAAAGCTCTACGAAACAAGGATATGGATATAAAATCCTAATCTAACAATATCCTCCCTCAACTATCGTTTGTTAGAAGAGATATTATCACTCTTCTTCACGGTAATCTATGAATTTATCAACTATCGTATGTCTAAATTCAAATCAAAGATGCAACACACGTATAGTTCATACACATTGCACAAAAACAATCAAAAACATGAAGGAAGAACAAGAAACTTACTAGAACGAATAAATGCAAAATCCTTGTTTAAATCCGGTGATGGTGGCTTCACATGGTGGTCCTAGCCTCAGGCCTTTAGCCACTCATCTTCATAATAAAAACCATAATTGCTGAATCGAAATTGAAAGAAAAATAAAAACCTAATTATGAATCTAATTTATGCTAATGTATTCTTGTGAATATTTTGGACGACCACTTCCTGCTTTCGAACGGATCTGCTTATATAGGAGTTTGTGGCCGACATAGGGAAGGATCTAGAAAACGCGTCGATTTTTTTTTGCCTCGGGGTTCGGTCAACGAAAGATCACGTTCGGTCGACCGAGTGTCATGGCTTTCGGTCGACCGAACCTCACATTTTTACGCGCTCACACCTTGCTTCGTATAACGTGTTCCCTACTCCACTCCTTCGATCGATCTTCTTTATCCTCTCTTCAATGCTCCGATTTTCCTTTTTTATTTCAAAATCCTTTGATTGAATAACATTGATCTCTTGATTAAATGAGATTAATCTTCTCCATAAATAATATCCCTTGCATTTCTTTATTTTACGCAAAATAATTGTTACACCAAGTCATCGAGTAATAATAATAGAAAAATGTGTAACGAAATAACATTTAAACTCAATATTTCCTCATAATTAAATTATAAACCCTCAATGAACATTATATGAATTTATTGGTTAAAACATGCTTTTCTCATTTATTCCCTCGAAAACAAGGTAAATTGTTTAGGGATTAAGCCCGAAAATATAGTAAAATATACCCTAAACAACAGGTACAATCAAAAGAGACACAGAGATCCATCCCCTGATGCTGATGGACATAGAGAAAATGCCCCAATCAACACAGTGAACACAATTGTTGGAGGGCCAGGAGAAGTTAATAAGGCTGGTCAGCAAGAAAAATGTGGCAACACAGGAAAAGACGGGGAAGCAAAGAAACAGAAAGTGATGGGAGCCGTTCAATACGGCCCAAGAGATGCACTACCAGCTATCGTGAGCAACGAAGGACTGGTAATAGAAGCGGTTATTCAGAAAAACCTGGTCAGAAGAATCTGCGTAGACACGGGAAGCGCAGTAAACGTGTTGTACTATAGTGCGTTCCAGGCAATGAAGTTAACAGACTCAGAGTTGACTCCTGTGTCAACTCCTCTTTTTGGATTTACCGGGCCACCCATCCATCCTGTGGGTATGTTGAAGTTATTGACGACTTTCGGAAAAGGACCACAGAGCAGGACTCTGATGGTCAATTATGTGGTAGTAAAAGTTGCATCGGCGTACAATGTGATTTTGGGAAGACCAGCATTGATTGATCTCAGGGCAGTGATATCACCGGCGCATAACATTATGAAATTCCCAAAATTTGAAGGAGAAGCTACGGTTAAAGGGGATGTGGACGCTGCCAAGAACTGCTACACAGCCACAATCAGTGGAAAGATGAAAGTGCAGCAGGTAACAATGGAAGATTTCGTTCCAGAGGAAGAGAAAAGTTGGCAGTCTATTGACCCCGTAGACTCAGTAATGCTAGATGAACTAGACCCTGAATCCACGGTCAGCGTAGGATCATGGATACCTGCTGAACAGAAGCAGATGCTGGTCAGAATTTTGAAAGACTACAAAGATGTGTTCGAATGGAAAGAAAGTGATATGCCTGGACTGTCAACAGAGTTGGCTGTCCACAAGTTCAACATCGACCCAACAAAAAAACCTGTAAAGCAAAAGAAGAGATCTTTCGCCCCTGAAAGGATACAGGCTGTCCAGCAAGAAGTGGAGAAACTGTTGCAGGCCAACATGATTAGAGAAGTCATATATCCAGAGTGGTTAGCACATCCGGTGCTAGTCAAGAAGCCAGATGGCAGTTGGAGGATGTGAGTGGATTTTACAGATCTGAACAAAGCTTGTCCTAAAGATAGTTATACTTCTCCTAGAATTGACAGGCTAGTAGATTCTACAGTTGGATATGAATTTTTTGCTTTCTTAGATGCTTATAAGGGATATCATCAGATTATGATGGACCCTGTAGATGCTGTAAAAACCGCTTTTATTACTGAGTTTGGTTCCTACTACTATGTGTTTATGCCTTTCGGATTAAAGAATGCAGGGGCTACCTACCAAAGAGCAGTCAACACCATTTTCAAACAACAAATTGGAAAATCCATGGAAGTATATGTGGATGATCTATTGATCAAGAGCAGGACTCTTGACCAATATTTGAAAGATGTAGAAGAAGTTTGTCAAGTATTAAGACAAACAAGGATGAAGTTGAACCCCAAAAAATGTACTTTTGGAGTAAGATTTGGCAAATTCCTTGGTTATATGATATCTAGAGAAGGTGTCAGGGCCAACCCTGATAAATTGAAGGCTTTAAAAACAATGCCCGAACCGAAGAATATTAAAGAAGTCCAACGGCTGACAGGGAGATTAGCAGCGCTAAACCGCTTCCTGTCAAAATCTACACAGAATTCATTGCCATTTTTCAAAGTTCTCAGGAAGGCCAGCCCATTTGAGTGGACTGAAGAATGTAAACAGGCTTTTCAGGATCTAAAGGATCATATCAGTCGCCTACCAACTTTAACTCCTCCTCAGGAAGGTGAGGTACTATTTTTATACTTTTCTTTTTGCAACGAAGCAGTGA
This sequence comes from Gentiana macrophylla, assembly GCA_026214975.1. NCBI lineage: Eukaryota > Viridiplantae > Streptophyta > Magnoliopsida > Gentianales > Gentianaceae > Gentiana > Gentiana macrophylla. The sequence goes on from CM047812.1 coordinate 57,293,598, forward strand.
GTGCTGTGTTGGTAAAACAACATGGCATGTCACAAAGGCCTATATATTTTGTAAGCAAAGCCCTGCAAGGGCCTGAGATCAGATATTCTGAGGTGGAAAAATTGGTTTTAGCCCTAGTACATGCCACAAGGAAACTAAGACCATACTTCCAAAGTCATCCAGTGATTGTGTTGACAAATCAACCCTTAAAGTAGATTTTGGATAGACCAAACAAGTCTGGGAGATTGGCAAAGTGGGTAGTTGAATTAGCAGGGTTTGACATCGAATACATGCCAAGAACAGCAATTAAAGCTCAAGCATTAGCCGATTTCTTAGCAGAAGAAAAAACTTTGGCTGTAGAGCAAAAGGCTAAGCAAAAAAAAAGCTGAGCAGTGGCATCTGTATGTAGATGGAGCTTCAAATAATGAGGGAGCAGGAGCAGGTCTCCTACTCATTAGCCCAAAAGGTGAAGAATTCCCGTATGCCCTTCATTTTGAATTTCAAGCTACTAACAATGAAGCCGAATACGAAGCTTTGATAACTGGTTTAAACCTAGCACAGAAGTTAGGTGTGCAAAATCTGAAAGTCTACACGGATTCACAGCTTGTAACAAATCATATCAAGGGAGAATACGAGGCAAAAGAAGGCCCCATGAAGAAATACTTAGCAGCTGCGCAAAGGAAACTACAAAAAAATTTGATGGTAGAAGTAGAACAGATAACCAGGGCCCAAAACACCAGAGCAGATGCATTGTCTAAGTTGGGGTCAAATTTCCAATCCAACAAAAAGGTGTTAATTGAGCAGTTGAAACAGAAGAGCTGTGATGAGATTGAAGTACAACCGATCACACAGGTAGAAACTTGGATGGATCTCATTGTGATGTATCTGAGAGATGGAAGGCTTCCTGAAGATAAAGTACGCGCCAGAAAACTGATAAGGCTCTCAGCCAGATATGCTATGTTCAACGAAGTTCTGTATAGAAAATCCTATGCAGCACCCTGGTTGAAATGCGTCACTCCAGATGAAAGTGATTATGTGCTGAGAGAAATCCACCTTGGGATTTGGGGAAATCACTTGGGAGCAAGAGCTCTGGCCAGGAAATGTAAGCTCTTTGGATATTACTGGCTAGAAATGCAAGAAGGTCCAGAGAAACTAGTTAGAACTTGCAAGACATTCCAGGTGCATGGCAATTTGTCACACAGACCTGTATAAGAGATGATACCAATTGTATCGCCATGGCCTTTTGATCAATGGGGAGTAGATCTTGTGGGTCCATTACCCAGAGCACCAGGAAATTTCAAATTTCTTGTAATAGCAGTAGATTACTTCACCAAATAGGTGGAAGCAGAACCGTTGACAACCATCACAGCCAACCAAATACAGAAATTCCTGTGGAGAAACATTCTGTGCAGATATGGCATTCCTAAGATCCTCATCTCAGATAATGGCACGCAATTTGAAGATCAAGGAGTGCAGGCCTGGTGCACAAACCTAGGAATCTCTCAACATTTCACTTCAATAGCACATCCCCAAGCCAATGGACAAGTTGAGCAAACCAACAGGCAAATAAAACACGGCTTGAAGAAACGTTTAGAGCAAGAAGGATCTCACTGGGTGGATCATCTTCCAAATATCTTATGGGCGTACAGGACTACCCCGAATGCTGCTACACAGGAAACTCCATACTCCTTGGCATACGGATGCGAAGCAATGATACCAGCAGAGATAGGACATAAATCTCCCAGGACGGAATTATACAGTCCAGAAACACAAGAGGTAGATATGATGCACATCAAGGATGAGTTGGAACACAAAAGGGACATAGCGTTGATACAGATGGCCAAATTACAAGCAGAGGATTGCTCAGTACTACAACTCCAGGGTTAGAGGTACGTATTTTAAAGAAGGTGATTTAGTTCTGAAGCGAAATGATGCTAGCAAGCAAGGGCCCACTGGAAAGCTAGACCCAAATTGGGAAGGTCCTTATAAAATTATTAAAGTACATGGAAAGGGATCTTATCAAATAGCTAATGCCTCCGGAAAAACCATTCCTAGAAGCTGGAATGCTATTCATCTCAGGCAATTTTTTCCTTGAAAAAGTTTATTTTCTTGAGTAATGTTACTTTGAATTATTATTCTTTTTTACTTTTGTGATTATATATTGAATATTTTAACTGGTGTTCAAACATGAAAACAAAAGGCAAAATGCCTGGAAATCAAACATTTAACTTACAGTGCAGGAGAAGTCTGGGCAGAAGACCCATTAAAAAATATAAGTGCCAAACTTGCAGCGCAAGAACACTTTGGGCAAAGGACCCATTAAAAAATATAAGTGTCAAACTTGCAGCGCAAGGACACTCTGGGAAAAGGACCCATTAAAAAAGCTAAGTGTCAAACTTGCAGCGTAAGGACACTCAGGGCAAAGGACCATTAAAAAGCTAAGTGTTGAACTTGCAGTGCAAGAACACTCTGGGCAGAAAACCCAGTTAAAAACATAAATGTCAAACTTGCAAGAACAAGGACATTCTGGGTAGAGATCCAATCGAAAAACATGAGTGTTAAACTTGTAGTGTAAGATACTCTGGGCAGCGGACTCAATTAAAAAGCTAAATGTCAAACCTGCAGTGCAAGGTCGTCCTGGACGGAAGACCTACTACAAAATTTTACAGAGAGGATCACTAAAGGAGCATTTCTGTGCAGCGCAGACAACAATATAAAGAAGCTAAGGATAAAAAGTCCTAACTTCTTTGCAGCGTAATGAGAATAAGCTATAAGCTAGAAAATACGAAAACAAAAAGCCGATTCAAAAGGCAAACCAGAGTATATCATACATCAAAGACAAGTTACATAAAGTGTTGAAATAGTGTCCTAAACCCGATCGGGTTGGACCGGATCCGACCGGGTCGGATCATTTCTACTATTTCTTTATGTTTATACATATATTAAATGGCTTTTATGTTGTCATATATATGTTCTTTTAAAGAACCAATTATGAATTGTTATATGATAACGTCCTTAGTATTAAACTGTGATAGAGAAACCATGATAGGCGATTATGGTTGATGAGATCTCTAATCACTTTAATAAGTTTGATACTTAAATGTCTCTAGGCCGATGTACTATTAAACAGGGCATTGATAGTATGAACAAAGCAGCACGTATTAGATGTCTTCTGCCTTTAAGGCGTAGATAGATCTCGCTCTATCGAAGTGTAGAGACACTTGGACCGTGACGTGGGCGTGTATTAGAGAATGCGTCGTTAGGATCGACCCACTTACACGAGATAAGTGTCACACTATGTGGCGGTTGTGTAATTATCCTTTTGACCGGAGTCTTCATGGCATCACGGTGTGGATTGTCATGCTTTGACACTATTGAGGTTTCCCCTAGCCACGGGGCGATCATGCGGTAGTGATTGGGTATGATACTGAAGCATGCGGAGTATACATGATTGGTCGTCCGGGAATCGCGTATCCTATGATTGGGATCGAATATCCGAAATGGCCTTCTTATAAGGAATGTCTTACTCTCGTGAATCTTTGCAAAGTGGGAGTAAATGAGTTACTTGAGAGAGCTTGATATCCAGTTATAAGATACGGTCGTTGATGTTTTGACACTCGACTAACGACCGTATGGATATTATTACAGCGATAGGATTGTAAGTTACACGGTAACTGTTTCACATGAAAGGTAGTAGTCATTGCATTTGACTCTTCCGATGATTGGGGGTCACGGTGTGTTGCTGACGCTATCCCGTGATCGTTAGGCATCTGAGGGCATTTTCGTAATTTGCACTTTGTGTCTACGGCCAACATATTCGAAGCCTATCGGGTCACACACATAAGAACATCTAGCCGGATTAAAATGTGGTTATAGATGATAACCAAATAAGGAAAGTTTATCTCGAGACTATAAAGGTTATAGTGGTAAATTAATATGGTGGTATTTATTTATTATGAATAAATTAAATACAAGATATTAATAGTATTATATTAATTAAAGAATATTCCGGAAGCCAATTTGTTGGTCAAAGGGGCGCCATATTGAAGTGTATAAGATACACTTGGATTGTACAATTTAATTAATGGTATTACCATATATTAATATTAGATATTAATATTTATAAATATATGCATACATGCGTGTTGCACATATGATGTGCATGTGCACATTTGTTTCAAAGTATATATATTTAATAGATTTATTTGTGTAATATATATATATATATATATATATATATATATATATATATATATATATATATATATATATATATGTGTGTGTGATATATACATATGTATGTAAATTGATTTATGGTAATATAATAAAAGATAAATATTGTCAATATAAGATATTGACAATATCTTGGAATTATTCAATATAAGATATTGACAAAATCCTAGATTTATTTAATATGAGATATTATAATAAATGAGATAAATCAATCAATTATATTTTCCTTATTTTATTGGGAAAAGGTTTTCTTCCTTTCTACTCTACTTGGGGCGCCACTTCTACTATAAGTAGGAGGTGGGTGTCAAGCTCTTTTGTACAACACAATTCCAAGAACTAATAGTTTCTTGTAAAATAGAGAGCATCATATGTAGAGTTGAAGAGAGGGGAAAAGGCCGGTCTAGCAACCGGAGTTTTCCAATAGCAATCCATGATGGGATTCCGGCGGGCTGTTCGTGTGGACTAGCGGTAGAGGCCGAACACTTGGGCGGCTCTATGCAGAACTACTCTCCTTAGACGGTCAAAGCGTCGATCTTATAGATCAACCAAGGTAACCACCGTCTTTAGCTTATTTGTTTATTGCTTAAACAAAGTCGATCTTGGGTCGATAGGAAATAAATTTTTGAATTCCGCTGCGTTCCCGCGTAGATTTCCTAACATAAAGGCTATCCAAAAATTGCAGCAAAACTATTAACTATGTGTCAAAGTTCCAAAAATAGAATACATGGAATCAAGATGAAGAAGGAGCAGAAGACTGTGGAGCAGAAGACTGTGCAGATTTCTTCTTCGCATATTTGCGGATGATGTCTTCTCAACTCTTGTACTCATCTTACCGCCTGGTGAAGATTTCGGCAGCTTTCTTATCATATAACTTGTGATTAGGAAAATTACTAATCACTAGATCGGCTGGCTTGGCTTCATCAACACTAAGGGTATATCCCCTACGCAGAGCGGGAGCTAAGATGATCTGAATCTCCTCATAAGTCTCAGGGGCAGCCTTATATCCCGCAACAACTTTCTGGATGACATTCTGAGCAGGAGTCTCTTCCATCTGCCTCATCAAAATCAATTTTCATCTTCTTCACGGTAGCAAGATGTTGTTGATTCTCCTCAATCATTTTCTTTAGCTGCTGGTCTCTAAGCTTTAGTTGCTCCTCTTGGGTGAATATCAAACCCTCAGCTTTCGCAATGTCAGCTTTCAATCGCTCAATCTCCTGGCGAGCAGCAGCCTCTGAAGATACCAGTGCAAGATTGGTTTCTTCCAAACTAGCCACCTTAGCATCAGCCTCTTCCAGGTGAACCACTTTTTGTTTCAGGGCAGCGATATCCCTAGCCATGCTAGAGGTTTTCTTATGTAATGACTTACCCAGGCGGTAGCACTGCAAAAGGCCCAATCTTAGAAGATAGAGATTAAAGAAAAAATAAAAAATCTTATAAAAGGCTACTTACAGAATCAGCAAAGTTTTCAGCAGACATGTCCTCAAAGTTGAAGGAGGAATCACTCGCAGAACTACCATAGGAGGTGGACATGTGCCTTTTCTTCTGTCTTTGGGAAATGGTCCTTATAAGCACAACATTCAAGCCGGCAGATTGACCACCGGGGAGATCCTCTTCGACAGGCAGATCCACAGGATTAACTATGCTCAGAATGTTATGGTCAGAAGCGTTTGCAGTGGAATGGTTTCCTGCACAGCATTACGGGAGTCAATGTTTATCTCCGCAGCTTCTTGCTGGCCAGAAGCCTCACCACCTTCAGGAATAACAGACAAGGTCTGTTCAAAATCTTCTGGCATTTGTTTTGTCTCCTCCTCCTCGTCAACGTCAATGTTAATCAAATCGTCCACATTGGCCACTACAAAGATAAAAGATAATCAAGATATATTCAAAAACAAGAGTAGAAGTAAATTCAGACATACATTTTCGGTACTACTCCTTGGTGAATTCTACATAGCCAATAGGACCCGTAGTGAGAAGCTGGGCAGCATCCACCAACGCAGAGCTTATAGTGTTCAAAGTCAAAGAAATCTTGTTGCTGGTAAGATAGTTCACCAGAGTTAAATCTATATGATCTTCCAGTTTGTCCTTCATGGAAGAAGTATTCCAGCGACCAAGATTCGCTTCAGTGTTGTGCTTCACAAAGAAGAAGCGCTCTGACCACTTCTTCTTGGTCTTATCCTTACTGGATAAAGGAATAATATGGCTTAACTTACCGGCTCTATGACAAAAATGGTACCACCCCCCACTACCCTGTGTTAACTTGCACTGGTAAAAATTCCTAAATAACTTTACAGAAAAAGGGGTAGTGTTCAGACGACACCAAATCATGAAACCTACAAGGAATTTGACGATGTTTGGGTGTATTTGACCAACTCCCAGTTTGTAATACTTCATTACTTCGATATACCCAGGAGAAAGAGGGAATCTTAACCCACTATGAAGCTGATCAGCGTACACTGTACAGAAACCCGCTGGAGGATTATAGGCATACTCAGTGGATTTGGGGAGAACAACTTCGAAAGGATCAGTGCGAATCTTATAAGTTTTCAGTAGACTGGCCATTTCAGTTTTGGTCATTTTGCTAGAGACACCATGGGAAGCCATTATAGCCTTGGTTTTGTCAAATCGAATGATTTCTCTTTTCAAAGTATTTAAGAAGGTAGTATGGTCTTCTGGATATTGATGAACAATTGAAGTAGGAGTAAAAATCCCGGGAGGAAGAAGGTGAGAAAGAAAAAGACACAAGAGATTATCCCCAAAAGTGAAAGTATTTCTTAGATCAATCTAAGAAGATGGATGATCGATATTTACTACAGTTTCAGGACAAGGAGTGGGGTTAGAGGAATTCACTTCTTCACTCTCTACTGCGATAGAAATCTATTCCGGAGATTGAAACAATTTTTCTACAGAATCGCTATAGGCAGTATCGGCTCTCAGACTCATGAATGAAATAAAGATTCAAAAAAAAAATAGCAGAATGACATAAAGACAGAGACTTACTTGTAATTGCAGAAGGGCGGTTCCAAAGGTTTGAAATAGAAGAGTCGTGTGGAAAGAGAGATAATTATGTGAAAAGAAGGGGAAGCAACGCAAGGGTTCAATCCGGAGTTATGATAATGAACGGGTGTGACTTGGCCTCGATTCGTGATATATTAATAACAAAAGTTGCACCGTCGCAGACTAGGGCAGCTGTAAAGCAGTCCACCCCAGTCTGGGGGGACTTATGATGATACATAGGCCCATTGGGTCGTATTATACTAGTTGGGCCGGGCCCGTTATGGAAATTAGACTATAGAGATATACAGACTGGTCAAGACGCAGACCAGATCATTCTCCTGTACAGAATAGTCAGCGGAGCAGGACTCCACCATATTCTGTGCAGGAGTATACCTGGATAGAATAATCAGATGAGCAAGATGAAGACCAAGTCGGTGGCATTTTAACTATCTATAAACGTGGGTAGATCCCACGCTTGATCATATCCAAGATAACCGACGATAACTCCCCAACATGATGGAGGAGGTTACCAACACGATCTACAGATATAAAAGAAAGACTCTGAACTATGAGGGGGCTTGATTCCAATTCGATACTCGAATTGGATACGTAGACAACTCTCTCAAAGAGTTCAGTCCAAACTTATACACCAAACTCATTGTTCTTGTATTATATTCCTAACTCGAATCATCCAATTACCCGATTGTAATTTTGAGCAACATCAGGTTATATATATATTGAGAACATGGAAAATGAAACATCATGTAACCAATATTAAAACATTGTTATTATGATTATGGTGACATCACAGATGATTAAAAGCCATTAAACGGTGTTAGTATGGGCGTCCGGTACGGCCAGGGCCGAAAAATTACCTCAGAGCAAATTTAACTTTTTCTCCTAATTTTCCTGTTTTTCCCTTAGCATAAAGTATTTGTAACGGGTCCAAACACACTGACACAATTTCCCATACTTTGCATACTGACGTATTTTCTTTAGAGTATTGATACATCCACTACTCATTTTACCACTACATCCTACACAACACAATCAACACCGCATATTTTGTTAGGACCCACCACAACATTTTACTACTCATTTTAATCAAAGGCCACACACATGTAGTGGAAAGTGTACTACACACTTTAGTGCACATATCATTTCTCTTTTCTTTATTAGTACTTTTTATTTAATATTTGAATTGTACTTTTTATCCACAAATAAGAGGATACGTAGTGGTTAAAAAGAAAAAGGGCCCTCCAAATCCTATGTGGAATTGTGTCGGTGCGTTTAAAAGCTTCTATATTGTTAACTAGTGTTTTTACACTCTGCAAGGCACAATGCATGCCCACTGCAGGAAATGTTTAGACATATTTGATTTATTTATGTCTTTATTCTATAAATAAGACCATCAAGAAAAGTTAGGTTGATGCAAGAACACTATGAAAGTGAACATAACAACAGTAAGAATACAAGAAAAATATATTTAATACAAAATGTTCCAGTGTTGATAATAGAAATCCAGGCCAGTGTTTTGATAGTCATGTTATTAAACAAAAGATCATACATACTACGGTAATACCAGAGATGCGTGACACATGGTTGACTTGGACTATTAGGGAACAAAGGATTGTTTATTAAAAAAATAGTAATTGCTAGTAAAAAAGGACATACTCTTCGTGTATCACAACAAAGTCTCTTACTGATGTAGACCGATCGGTATCTTGAATTGGTAGAGCATGGATAACCAAGGCTTTGGTACCTAAGTAAAAGATTACTCCATTTGGTTGATCATTTGAACAACACTATCTGACTGTAGATAATTTTTAAAAGATACTTTGATGAATACTTACAGACTGGACGATCTTGGTCAGCAAATGACATGTTTTTTCTCGATTGCAGCTTCAACTTCTTTTGTTAATGGAGTATTCTGTTTTTCAAATATAAACCATATCAGGGAATGATTTGACAGGTTGTAATTGGTATATAGCCGATGTAAACAAACGATTCCAGCTAAGATAGGATAAACCAAAACATTCAAGATGCTCATCACAAAAATTAAACGAACTCCTAGCTAAAAAATTTGGAAACGCTTTGAAGCACCAAGAGGAGATGGAGTAATGAATCAGAATTCCTAGAACTGATTTTTTTTTTATAAAAAAAAATTGAACTTACAGACTGAGGAATTGCATATCGTTCGTGCTTTCAATGGATCCGATTGTCATGAAAGAGAGGATTATCACCAGTTAAGATCGCCACCTCCACCTGATCTGTCGTCGCCGTCGTCTATGTCTCATCTCGCAAGACATCTTCCAAAGAGTATTATTGTATTTTTTTCTTCTCCAAAAATGATCCCTTTATTAGCAAAGCTAGTGGCAACCTAAAAAGCTCAAACAAGGCACATATACAAAAAGGAACTTAAAAGACCACCCAAAAAACTAATCATCTATATGCTATGCATTGCTAGACGGAGGTTCCTAGCTCTTTCAACAGCAGTAGCCACAAACACAAACGCATGGGGGAGCATTCCTTCTCATGGCCATGTAATATACTATTTCTCCAAAGCCATATTCAGCATCGGTATAAAGTTATAGATCAATTTAATAGCTTCCATTATAAAATTGCAACATTGGCCAACTGTTTTCTTATACTCAATAGTAAGTATCCATTTTCCCTCTAAGATACCCATCAAAACTTTGAGGGTTCTTTTGCAGGTTTCATCCTTGTTTGTAGAAGCAATGATATGGGTGATGCTCGGATCCCAATTATTCAATATTCTGACTTCACATAACTTCTCAAATTGTGAAAGAACTTCCTGAAATTCATGGGGAAAAAACACTTCATTTGAGACAAAGTAATTGAAATCCCTTATTACTCATTTGGTCTTGTTTTAGTTCCAGATGGCAAGAGCATGCAGATGAATATATGAAGGCATGTATGAAATCATAGATCTTTCCTAAGAAAGGGTAAATAATGTCTACCTTTTCAGTGTCAATAAGACCTGAACAACACAAAACCAAGTTCATGGACTCCATGTGAGACTTCCATTATGAACAAGCTATTTTGTCATCTTTCGGCACTTCTTTTTGAATGCCATTGTTCCTATGAGATAAAGTAAACAACTTCAATGAATCCATAGGGAGTAAATAAATTTCAACTCAGTGAAGAAACTGACTGACAAACAAAAGAGGAACATGAGGAAGAAATTTTTTCCCAATAAGAGAACACACCTTTCGAGAGCAGATTTCATTTTCTGGCTAGATTGCAGCCCCGGTAGCTCACATGGCAGTTTACAGGAAGCATGAAGAGGTCAGAGCATAACAAAATTATCATTCAGAAAGATGAAGCACATACGTTATCACATCTACATTCCGGAGTCATCAAGGCACAAGGAACATGAAAACTCTTGTGGAAACTCTTGTGGTAACTTTCTGTATCTTTATAGCTGTACATGTTGATTTAGTTTCAAACTTAGGAATAAAAACATGGCGACCCCCTGTCATCAGCATGTCCTATAGCACTACAATCTAAGCAGCACCAATTGCCTTCACATATGATGTATGTATACTCATGTCGACGAGCACGTTGTTTTAACACAGAAGATTATGTCATCATAAAGTAAAACGTAAACTCAAATTTTCAAATAAGTTTCAACTTCCCAAACTATGTAATGTGAATAGGAGAAGAAATATGTTGCCACGATTATTAGAAGGTTGTACCGTGTGAATGGATGTGATGCATCCAAAGTGAAATGCATCACATCCATCCATTTGGTACAACACTTATAACAACTATTTAGATTCTTTCTCCTGACCTTTTTCTGTAGCATCCTTGGGATCTTTTGGAAAACGTTTAACAGAGCTATAATCAATGGAACGAAAAATCTGCACATTAAATGAAGAATTTATATACGAATAAGCAGATGAAACATAGTTTAAATATAGCAAATTTTAGTAATACCTACGCATTCCAGCTTTCAAAGTCATTAACATGAACAAAAGGGCTCATTCTATTTTTAATATATGAGGAATTCTATCAAGTATGAGCAATGGATCGTCGTGTGAAGCTTTAATCTTTTGAACTACATGACGTTTTGCAGCCCTATTCCGACGCTCTTCGAAGTTTGTTAAGATATCGTATGCAGCACGACCATCAACACGACAATGTAGATCATGCCATGGTTCTCTTGGGAAACCAGTTGTAGGACCCTGTAAATGAGATATGAAACAATAACTTCAAACGAACTATATTATATGTCACACATCTAAAAAATTTAACTGCACAACCCGAGTGATCCAAGTCACACGATCCTTGCATGTGCATTTATACCCCCACATAGTATTTTTTTTTAAAATGAAGTTCTTACCGTGATGTCAACAAAATCAAAGAATACAAAGATGTCAAAATCGATAACACCGAGCTTTTGCCAATAATTGCTGCTATATAAGCTGATATCTAACAATAAAGAAGGTATAATTACCATGCAAGTGAAATTCTAAAGAGCCATTGTGCATCAATTCATACAGAAGCAGCCTTGTTTCACAGCTAATGATATTTCCTAACTACGAAATGATATCCGGATGTTGAATTTTACCAACAATTGTACCTCAGTCTGCAAATAGACAACCACATCGAATCATCAAACACAATATCTGTCTCGGATTTTATCAACGGAAAACAACAAGTAATAAATTATAAATCCGGTATACCCCAAGTGTAGGGATCGTAGTATAGCAACTAATACCGGGTCGATCTCACAGGGAATCGGGGTTGTTTATTCTAGTTTTTATTAACTAACCTAAGGGTGCCACAATTACTAATACTAAGAAGATTATAACAAAATAAAACAATTAACAAGTAACAAAGCTAAAAAACAATAACAACGAAAGTAAACTGGACAGAAGATCGAAACCTTAAGCCAGGAAGATATGATTACGAACAAGATAACAAACCTAAGTTTATTTTAACCCTAATACGCAATAAAAAACTATAGCTTTACTAGGCAATTCTAGCACGAGTGATTTTAGTCAATAATTTAACAAACGAACGAGCTATTGATCCACCAATCCTACAACAATCAATTTCTACCTAGATTGTCTCGTGATTTTTAACAAAGTTGTGATTCACCTAACAAATGTATGAACTCCTAATCTCTTAGAAAAGTTCTCCTATCAATCTTTTATCTTTCGATCCTAAAGATTAATGCTTTCAAATCAAAGGTGTAAGATTTCTCAATCTAGCAACCTAGAAATTCAACCTAATCAACTCTCGTTATTTTTAGGTTAAAGATCTAACCTTTATCATGGTGATCTAAGGTTTAACATGACTCTCATCAAAATTAAACAATCAAACATGCAACGATCTCTCGATATAATTGCATAAAAACGAACAAAACGATAATAAAGGTACAACTTTGATAAGAAAAACTCACAAGATAATCAAGAAACGAAACTTAATTGTTGATAGGATGGCTTCACAATGCTTGTTCCAAGAGCTTTTAGCCTCTAAACATCACTTGAAATCTTGAATGTGCTTGAATAAAGTACATAAATTGAAAGATCTAATCTAGAGATTGAAAAGCATAAAATTTGATCTAAAATAAGTATAAAACGCAGCTAAGCCGCCCCTTAGGGTATATGTGGCCGCCAAGATGAATTAGGCCTCGTAATGATGTGAAAAACGCGACTATTTATAAGAAAATAAGTCGATTTCAAAGAAAGCGGCGCTTGGGCGCCCGTCCCAAAAGAGTGAACGCCCGTCGGTCCATGCATAAAAACTTGAGTCGGGCCGAGCCGATCAGACGCCCGTCCTTTGTAAAAATAGACGCTTGTTCATCAATTTTGTCAAAACTTTGATCTGATTTCTTCAGCCTGGACGCCCGTCCAGCAGGCGGAACTTCAAACGTGCGTTTAGTTTACTTCAAATCCGATTTTTACATCTCTATCTTCAATCAACTTCATCCTCATCCTATATAAATCCGATCTTTAACACCTCTTAATCCTCTTTTAAACCAATTTCGTGCATCTACAAGATAAATAAAACATTGCAAAGTGTAATAACATTCAAATCAATAGAAAATCAACAATAAAACCTCATAATTCAACAACTTTGCGATAAACCGTTTCAAACCTCACTTGCTCAATAAACCAATAAAACACTCAACTTCTATGCAAATTATATAAATATGGAGGAAATTATTACGAAATATAACATTATAAATCACATAAAATCACCCTAAACAACTCCCCCACACTTATCTTTTGCTCGTCCCGAGCAAAACAAAACAAGATCTAGGCTCGGAAAAGGATAGACATTTCAGCAAGTATAAAGCATATTCAATAAATCAGAAGTTCACCCCTGTGTGTGTGCAAAGCCATAGTAAACTTCCACTAAGTCCAAACTTGAAATTTATTCCAAGCAACTAGCAAATACCCCTTTCAAACTAGAAATAAATGATACTTATAACATGCACCCTACAAAACGTAACATATCTCGAAAAGGATGATAGAATACATTTAGGACATACTCAGAGGATAATCCCTACAACATATCTGTCGGTTTATACTGGGGATAATGTAGACGATAACTAAGTCTTTTACTCATTCATACCAGATTCCTTATATAAGTTGATTTAATAATCTTCACATATACGCACGTCAGAATGAGCTATTGCCCGTCAAAGCAGAATAGGACATTCGAGATATACCCTACCTTACTCAAATCATCAGGCAGCTTTTTCTGACTGTCGTGAGCTTTTGGTCATCATAGTGGTATAGGACATTCGAGATATGACCTACCTCACTCCAATCATCGACCAGCTTCCGACACACCCAATTAATTCATATATTTTTCTTAAAACCACTTTTCCAAAGCACAGTAGTTACGTTTCACTTATCACATTCAAACCTAATATATTCACAGTATGTCATACTCTGGCTATAAACACAAACTATTATAATTCCCACGATATGTACATTAGCACTAAGCACAAGATACTTATAAGATAATCAAAAATCACTAATCCAAATGGGTATAGCTTTATAATTTAGCTCATCATTCAATATGGCTCGTGAAATGTATGTCGGGTGAAACAACTAACTTACTAAACATACGGTATACAGCATCAATGACTATCAAAAGCCGAACAAAAGTATGCATTTGCTCACTCGGGACAAAACAAAAATTTGAAAAATTTAGCTCATTTCAGCATAGAATCATAATATAAGCAAATGATAGATACACATAACCATCCCCTCCCCCACACTTAAACCACAACATGTCCTCAGGTTGTGCAGAATTAAAAAGGAACAAAGTACTTAGCTGATTGTAACAGATACTCGAATCGTTGGTCAGGCCGGAGCATGAAAAGGCCAACGCTTGTAGTGACAAATAGAACTCGTATTAGCACGATGTAAAAGGTAGCTCGACAACACAGCTAGAAATATTCCTTCACTACTCGATAAACACGGAAAAATCTCGGGGAAAACGGGGAAATTATACCATAATGAAAGAAATGAAAGATAACGAAAGGATAAGGTAAAGTCGAATTATATCAAAAGATAAAACATTCAATACAATGAAAATCGAAAGCATAGTAATGTCAAATACAAATGAAAGTACGAAATGCCTTAAGGCTTACATGATTCATCGAGAAAAATATAGCAACGAGAACCGACAGTAGCTAACATGAAAAGTACAATGAATCAAGTAAGGAAAAGTAGTAGGACAATACAATCATCTCATCAAAAATACAGAAGCTAGAATCAGAAACATAAGAATCAGGTCTGCCCCGGTGCTGTAGAATCACCAACAGGAGGTGCTCCACCCGTAGGAGTATCAGAAGGTCCATCTTGTGTAGTGGTAGTCCTCCCTACCATGTCAACTTGCTCCTCATCAGAAGACGACTCAGATTCATGAAGAACATCCGCAATGGCTTGCTCGATGTCGTCAGAGAAAACGTAATCCATCGTGCTTGCATTGTAGCATCTCTGATCCCTCGGAGGACGGCCCTCACTCATGCAACGTAAGATAGTCAGGATATTGTTCTGGGACGTTCTCATGTCCTCCATCCAGTTCCGTATACTATTAGCCATACTCAGACGCATCCGAACCAATGGAGACAAAGAATGAAGGGAAGATGCTTGAGGTGGTACGGAGGATGAACCGGGCTCATGTGCTGCATCCTCCTCAGACTGACCTGTAGACTTCACTTTCTCACGCTGCAGGTACCGCGGATTCTTAGGCTTGTGATCCGTCTTATACTCGGCAACTCCAGCATCAATGCATAAAATGTGGATCAGATGGGGGCAAATCAAACACCTAGCATACGTCTTCTGATTCATCGCAATCTCATCAAAAATTGCTTGTCCTACATCAACATTCAGCTTGAAGTTTAACGCATACAACATCCCAAGGTCACCAATGTGAAAATGAGTCAGGTTGTTCTTAGGTAACAACCTGTTCTGAATAAAACGACATTGGACCTTCCAATCCTCCGTCCAACTCGTCGTGACCAACTCCTTTCTATCTCCGCCCGGTCTGAGTGTCCACGGCACATCCGGGCACACTAACAATGTTAAATCCTCCAACGGATCCTCACCGGCATCCTGCTTAGCTTTGATCACTTCTTTATAGTCTAACCCCTCAAAAGATGCCAACTGATATTTATCATTAATAACCTTAGGCGTAAACGGCACCTTTACTCCTCGAACCATAACAACTCCGGTTTCCAAATCCATTTCCGAGCAATTTGCATAAAACTCTCGGACTAACGTAGCATTGACTGTAGTCCTCGGAGTCCTCAACAATGCTCCCCACTTCCTATCCGTAAGTAGTTTCACAAAAGAGGGATCAACCTTGGTCTCAAGGACGGCTCTCTCGATCAACATAGTCCTCGTAACATAATGCTTATTATACACCTCAAAAGCCTTAGGATTAATGAACCTACGAGCCAATGGAATAGGGATAGGGGGTCTCACATTCTGTCTAGCCGGCTCCACTCTCTCAGTTGCTTCCTCGGTTCTAGTCCTAGGTTCATTTTCATCTCTCTCAACTTGAGCCTCCGACACCCTAGTCTTCTTCCTCACTAATGTCTCATCATTAGTTTCAAATCCCGACTCAGACTCATCTCTTAAAGGAACCCTAGGTTGACCTTGAGCAGCCCTAGGAGGATTTTGACGTTCACCAATACGGATGCCTTGGTTCGGATTTACTAAAGTGGGGTCTACAACCTTTTTCTTCTTAGTAGGTTCATTGGCAACCCCCTTACCATGCCGTTTATGTACCACTTTACGTACCATCGTAAACTCAGGCTTTACAAACAACAATCCCAAACCACAATCCAATTCAAAACCACCTGTTTATCGTCCAAACGGGATTTCCCAAACAATTCAACACCAAACCAACATCAAAACCACAATGCAATCCATCCATTATCATCCATTACCATCCCAGATCACCAACAAAGGAAGAAAGATAACCAAAACAAGAAGAAAAAAACAATTAAGGTAGATTTCATGTAAAAGAGTCGACTCGAAGATCGAACTCGAAACAAAAAAATGTGCAATAATCTAAGAAAAGCTTATAGAATCTTACCAATTACGTTGAAGGGATGATGATGATGATGACTAGAAGTCCTAACAGTGAAAAATCGAACCCAAAAATCAGATTTTTCTTCAAAGAAACCGCACTAGCTAGGTCACTGAATCGAATTAACGGTTGTTTGTTGGAGGATTTGGTTTGAAGAATCAAAGAGAGGGGTTTGAGAGGTGATTGTAGGACTTTAAATCGCTCAAAATGGTGTAGAATCAAAGATTTTAGGGCAAAGGGGGGCAAAAGTCGGGCTTTTCTCTTTTGGAATTCTGGTGCGAATGGGGTTCATAGGTTGGGAGTATATATAGAAGCAGGATTGGACGGGCGTCCACTGGGGATCCTATGAACTGGACGGGCGTCTGGTTGAACAGACGTGCGTCCAGGTTTTCAAATTGAGTACAAAGTTGGAGGGAATTGCGCAGATGGGCTTTCAAGCAATTTGGATGCTCGTTCAGTATTTTCAACGGACGGACGGGCGTTTAAGTAAGCAGACGCGCGTCCAAGACAAAATTCGAGCAAAGACATAAAATTTTCATTAATTCCAATTTTAACCTTTTATTTCAACATAAAACAAATACAAAAACTCAAAAATGAATAAAAACAAATAGAAAATAGTGGGTTGCCTCCCACCGAGCGCTTTTGTTTAACGTCGTTTGCTCGACGAAAACCCTAATGAAGCTAGTCCTCAAAAATCTCCGCCCAATCCACAATCCGGATCAGACGACGGAGCATATCAATCGTGGGAGGAAAATCGTACTCATCCTGTAAAGCCCAGTCCTCTCCAGCGACATCCACTCCTCTGAAGTGTTCAGCACGCATCACTAGCATCAAGTCAGTCAGCATCGGGTCATTAAGTATTGTGTACGGTCGTCTTAAAGCGCGCTGCAGGTCCTCTGTACTAAACTCTCCACCTCCCATAGCTTGGGGGTACAATGATAACATAGGTAACGGTCCTGATGCGGGTGCTAATGTCATAATCTTCATCCAGAATGATCGTCCCTCCAGGTCCGTCATCTAAAGTGATAAGTGGGATCCTACTAATGTATGGGAACTCGTGCGGCAGAACTCCGTAATCCATTTTTAAAAAAACAAAGCTAAACTGAGGCATATTCAAACAAAAACATAATTAGGCTTAAAATAAATGAATCAAAGAAAAGAACAAAAACGAAAATAACTAAAATAGAAAAGGATATCTAGGATGCCTCCTAGTGGCGCTTTGGTTTATGTCGTTAGCTCGACAATCTTTCAATTCAGCCTGGATCCGGCCACTTAACCTTTCTCCCAGCCACTACATCGTGTAAGCTCTAGTTAGTAGTGCGGCTATAGAAACAGCATCTAACGCATGGGGTCAAGTTTCTGATCGCTTTCCAAACGCTTTTAATCCTCCCCATTGTAGACTTCTTCTTTCTCTGTCTTTTCTTCAACTGTCTCTCCCTTTCAAGCTCTTCCATATCCCAACTATCAAAGTAGTCTCTAACAATTTTCATGCATTTCAAATCATACTCGATATGACTGTGTGTAATCCAAGCAAGACATGGACTCAAAACGAATCGACACATAGACTCTACCTAAGTGACTTTTATTGACCCTAAGACAAAAGACTCGAATAACAACCAAGGAAACTACACTCATCTAACTCATGCAACTGCTGCAGACGGTGTTCACCACATGATTGGGTATCGAAGTTTAAGAACTTAGTGGCCCAATATGCTCTATGCTCCAACTCAACTGGCAGGTGGCATGGTTTTCCATACACCATCTGGTAGGGTGATGTGCCCATGGGGGTCTTATAGGCAGTTCGGTATGCCCATAGTACATCATCCAATTAAAACTCCACCCATTCAGTGGTTCAAGTGACTACTTTTTCCGTGGATCTTCTTCAAGCTCGATTGCTTCGCTCGACCGCCACTAGTCATAGGGTGATATGGTGTGCCAGTTTTATGCCGGACACCATATTTCTCAAGTACTTTTTCTAGTGGTCGGTTGCAGAAGTGTGTCCCTTCATCACTTATCAAGGCACGTGGACACCCAAATCTCACGAAGATGTTCTTCTTTAGAAAATTCATGACCGTTTTATGATCATTGCGAGAAGTGGCTTGAGCCTCCACCCATTTCGATACATAATCGACACAGGACTATGATGTATTTATTTCCACAGAAAGATGGGAACGGGCCCATAAAATCAATCCCCCATACATCGAAGATTTCACATTCAAGAATAGGCTTCAATGGCATGTCAAAACGCCTTGTTAGAGCTCCGTTTCGTTGGCACCTATCACAAGCTTTACAGAAAGCTTCTGTATCCCTGAAGATCGTGGGCCAATAGAAACCAGATTGAAAGATCTTGGCAACGGTTTTCCAGGGACCAAAGTGACCACCAGTAAGGTCCACTGTGGCATTGTTCAATAATGTCACGTTGCTCGATTTCAGTACACATCTCCTTAGCAATCCATCCTTGCAAATCTTGAAGAGGTAAGGTTCATCCCATACAAATGTTTTCAAATCGAGAGAAGAATTTCTTCTTCTCCTCGATATGAAAATTCGGATTAAGATATTGGGAATGAAGGTAGTTGACGATGGAAGAATACCATGGAACATCCGAGCACAATCGTCTATCAAAGATGACATTCTCAAGAGGAAAGTAAAGATCTATATCGTCAGGGTCTTCCTTTTCCTCATTCAACATTCTCGAAACATGATCAGCCACTACGTTTTCACTGCCCTTTTTGTCTTTAATCTAGACATCAAACTCTTGTAGGATCAGTATCCAACGTAGTAAGCGTGGTTTAGCCTCCTTCTTTGTCATGAGATATCGCAAAGCAGCATGATCAGTCCACACAATCACTTGAGCACCCAACAAGTAACTATGAAATTTGTCCATAGCGAAGACTACGGCTAGTAATTCCTTTTCAGTCATCGTGTAGTTTACTTGGGTAGGATTCAGTGTGTGGTCGGCGTAGTAGATAGGCGGAATTTTTCCTTAATCCGTTGTCCTAAGATCGCACTGTGACAGATAGTTTGATGCATCGCACATAAGCTCGAAGGAAGATTCGGTCAAAGCGAGATAAGAATCGGTGCAGAAATTAATCAACTTTTAAGCTCCTCAAACGCTTGCTTGCAACTATCATCGAAAGTAAAAACAACGTCTTCTTTGAGCAAAGTAGATAGGGTCTTGGCTATCTTGGAAAAGTCTTTAATGAATCTCCTATAAAAACCGACGTGTCCAAGAAAACCTCTAACTTCAAGCACATTTCTAGGATAGTTCGACTTCTCGATAGCTTCAACTTTTGCCCCTGTCTACTTCAATACCTTTGGTGAGATTTTGTGGCCAAGAACTATTCCTTCATCTACCATGAAATGGCACTTTTCCCAATTTAGGACTAAGTTCTTTTCCACACATCGGGATAACTCCTGGTCAAGATTATCGAGACAATCATCAAAGGATTTACCAAAGACCGAAAAATCATCCATAAAAATTTCCATACACTTTTCAACTAACCCATCAAAGATGGCGAGCATACACCTTTGGAATGTAGTCGGGCATTGCAAAGACCAAATGGCATTCGCTTTGTAGCGAATGTACCATGAAAGCGGTGAAAGTGGTCTTTTCTTGGTCAACCGGATCGATGGGTATCTGGAAATATCCTGAGTATCCATCCAGGAAACAGTAGAATGCATGTCCCGCCAGGCGCTCTAGCATCTGGTCTATGAATGGAAGGGGGAAGTGATCTTTCATTGTAACCTCATTGAGCTTTCTATAGTCGATACAAACTCTATAACCAGTAACGAGCCTCAATGCTATTTCTTCTCCAATCTCATTCTTCTCAATAGTAATTCCTCCTTTCTTGGGAACTACCTGAGTAGGGGATACCCATTCACTGTCAGCAATTGCGTAAATGATACCCATGTCTAAAAGCTTGATAATCTCCTTTTTGACCACTTCTTGCATATGAGGGTTGAGCCTCCTCTGGGGCTGTCTAACACATTTTGCACCCTCTTGAGTCTTGATTTTATGCATACAAATGTCAGGAGATATCCCTCTGAAGTCTCCTACTTGCCAACCAAAGGCTTTCTCATTCTTTCTCAAGACGTTTAACAATTTCATCTCTTCCAATCGAGATAGCTTGGCAGAAATAATCAACGGAAGCTTGTCACCTTCTCTTAAGAACACATATTTCAGATGCTTAGGTAACGGCTTCAGTACCAGATCTGCAGGGGGATTTTCTAAACTTGATTTAAGATCTCCACTTTTCAACTCAACATCACTGAGTTTACTTAGTGGTCCCACTGCCAAAACCTCTCCTTTCAATAATCCTTTATCAAACTCAGCTTCTAACTGTTCTAGATTCACCACCCATGATTATTCAGATTCTCAACTAATCGCTCATATTCAATTGCAATAGCCATGACTTGCTTTTCCATGTAATCATTGAAATCATCTGACATATCCTCAATGGAGAAGCCGGTAGGGTAATCAGAGGGTCTCGAATAGCTTTAGAGACACCGTGTAGCTCAACTCCCGATCACCGACTCAGATAGTCACTTGCCCACCATCACAATCAATGAGGGCCTGGCCGTAGAAAGAAAGAAAGTCTTCCAAGTATCAAGGGACATTCTCATCCTTCTATGTGTCTAGGGCGTACTAGTCAACCGGAAAGGTAAATCTATCAATTTGAACTAATACGTCCTTTAATATTCCCGCAGCTTTCTTGGAAGATCTATCAGCAAATTGAAGGTTCATGGTTGTGGGTTCTAGAAGATCATTCAATCCAAGCTGTTTGCAGACAGACAATGGCATCAGACTTATGGATGCACCCAGGTCACATAGAGAATTTGGGAAGACTAAGCCTCCCATCAGCAATGTGAGCACAAATTTCCCAGGGTCACCCCTCTTGATTGGTAGATCATCATAAGTTACCATAGAGAAATCCTCACCAATCAACCGATCCATGTCTTCTAACTTCTTCTTAGAGGAAACAACATCCTTGATGAACTTGGTATACTTAGGCATCTCAACCAAAACATCAGATAGTGGAAGATTAACCTGAGTATTTTTCAGAAGGTTTAGCACTTTTTCGTATTTCTTGTCCTCATGCAAGGGGATGTTGATTTTTCTAGGTGGAAATGGAAGTTTCTTCAAATAATTCTCAGAAAAGACTTTCTTCGAGGATGAACTGACAGCTTTGTCTTCCAAATCTTTCCATCTCACCACTTTCTCATTTTTCTTACTAGTCGTGGATCACCACACCGAGTACTCTCTTCTGCGAAAGGGGCGTAGGTGCTCGACTTCCCCTCCCGCCTTATCACTGGCGGGGAGGGGTTAGTGGTTTCTAGTTCGGGGACCACTTGGTTGAGTACCAGATCTCGATTCATTGCACCGGCCTCTTCTCTACCATACGGAATTGAAGGTACCAGTCGATTGCATTGGCTATGATTTAAATCGGTCCGAGCTACCCGACCGCCTGTTAGGGTTTCTTCTCCGTAAAGCTAGGCAACCGCCACGAGTGTCTGGAAGCTAATCGCTCGGCCAATTGCCCGATTTGCCTCTCAAGATTTTTCATTGTTCTATTTTGCTCCTCCCGAAAGGAGTCCAACCGAGAGCTCGATATCATTTGAGTGCGAGGGCCTTGAGAATTTTGGAAGTTACGGGAAAATGCTTTGGCTAGACCGACTCTGCAATGCGAGATTAGAATTGTTAGGCCAATTCTGATTGAACCTTTGATTCTGATTGGAAAATTAGTATTCGTTCGATTGAAATTAGGGTTTCTATTGAAATTCGACTTTGGTTAAGATTCAATTTTGATTTAAATTTTGATCATGATTGAAACCACTGGTTTTGAAGATTACTTTGGCGAAAAATTGATTATTAAATCTCTGGTTTCTTTGGCCAAAGAAAGCGTTTACTTGAAAGATTATGTCCATTCATAGGACGAAACAAGATGTATGCCCCATATTGTCATGCTAGCTCGACATGTGACTTGATTGTACTGTCCATAATCATGAACAAACATTAACTTGATGACTAGAAGGGAAATGAATTGACATTGGCCAACCATATGGCCACCTCGATAAAGAATATTCTGTCTACGAACTTGAGAGTTACGTGGGAATGATAGATTCAGTTAATCGGATTAGAAGACATTTGAGAAGTCGCCATCCGCTTTGCGGCATGGCGATCGACTTTGCATATTTACCTCCTCGATCCTGGGAGGAGAGGAGGTTCTTGGATAGCTTGAGAGGAGGCGTAATTATACTTGGCAATATCCTCAAATAGTGCCCATCCTCTTCAGTGTCTTTCTCAAGAATGCCCCACTGTAAGAACTATTGACCATGCCCTTAGTGAGCTAGGTCAATCCACTCGAAAAACGTATTGACTTGCCTCCTCGCAAGTCCAAACCATGATGGGGACATTTACGAAGAAGAGACTTGAACATCTTCCATGCATCAAAGAACGATTCGTTTTCCTTTTGGCAGAAAGTGAAAATGTCACTTAAGCATTGGGTTGTCTTGGATGGCGGGAAATATTGACTTAAGAACTCTTTTTCTAGTCCAAATTCAGGTGGTGATGGATTCAAAGAGGAGAGAGTTGTACCACTCTTTTGCCTTCCCCTTCAAGGAAAACGGAAATAGTTTCAGCTTCATCGCGCATCCTCACTGACTCCTTGGATGCGAGTCGTACCACATATCTCCAGAAATGTGTGTACGTGCGTATGAGGGTTTTCAGATTGAAACCCGTGGAAGATGGATGCATGTTTCATCATTTGAATGAGCCCAGGCTTGAGTTCAAAGGTCTGTGCATTTATGGTTGGTAAGACGATAGCCGGGTTGACCTTGACTTCGCCAGGCATGGCGTAGTCTGCCAACGTACGTCTATCTTCAGCAGCCATAATGATGAAATCTTCGATCTCTTCAGCTAAGCGATCCTCAAGGTCTTGATCGGCCCTGTCAGAAGGAACCGCAGAACGGATTCTCCGCCTGTTTGGTCGGACTATGGTCCGCTCGAGGCCAGGGGTATAGAGTAGTGGCCCCTGTTGACTTCGAGTTTGCATAAACCGAAACCAAAATCAAGTGGTTTAACCTTTTAATCAAAGGTTAAAACCGAGAAAAGATTTTAAAGAAAGGAGGTCAGACGGGCGTCTGCCTGAAGAACTAGACGGGCGTCCGGATTAATCGACGCCTTCTGATTTCGAAAAAATGCAAAGCGAAAAAGCGAAAAGAAAAGATAAACTAGAAAAATAATAACTACGAAACCTAACGACGAAAAACCAAATAACATAAACTATAAATTACCTAATAATAATAGATAAAATAAAATAAAAAAATAGAAAATAAAAAGAGAAATAAAAGTAAAATAAAACAAGAAAATAAAAACTAGACAACCGTCCGGTTCCCCGGCAACAGCGCCAAAAACTTGTCTCGGATTTTATCAACGGAAAACAACAAGTAATAAATTATAAATCCGGTA
Source organism: Gentiana macrophylla (assembly GCA_026214975.1). Lineage (NCBI taxonomy): Eukaryota > Viridiplantae > Streptophyta > Magnoliopsida > Gentianales > Gentianaceae > Gentiana > Gentiana macrophylla. The sequence continues at coordinate 57,317,860 of CM047812.1, forward strand.
TACCCCAAGTGTAGGGATCGTAGTATAGCAACAAATACCGGGTCGATCTCACAGGGAATCGGGGTTGTTTATTCTAGTTTTTATTAACTAACCTAAAGGTGCCACAATTACTAATACTAAGAAGATTATAACAAAATAAAACAATTAACAAGTAACAAAGCTAAAAAAACGATAATAACGAAAGTAAACTGGACAGAAGATCGAAACCTAAAGCCAGGAAGATATGATTACGAACAAGATAATTAATCTAAGTTTATTCTAACCCTAATACGCAATAAAAACTATAGCTTTACTAGGCAATTCTAGCACAAGTGATTTTAGTCAATAATTTAACAAACGAACGAGCTATTGATCCACCAATCCTACAACAATCAATTTCTACCTAGATTATCTCGTGATTTTTAACAAAGTTGTGATTCACCTAACAAAGGTATGAACTCCTAATCTCTTAGAAAAGTTCGCCTATCAATCTTTTATCTTTCGATCCTAAAGATTAATGCTTTCAAATCAATGGTGTAAGATTTCTCAATCTAGCAACCTAGAAATTCAACCTAATCAACTCTCATTATTTTTAGGTTAAAGATCTAACCTTTATCATGGTGATCTAAGGTTTAACATGACTCTCATCAAAATCAAACAATCAAACATGCAACGATCTCTCGATATAATTGCATAAAAACGAACAAAACGATAATAAGGTACAACTTTGATAAGAAAAACTCACAAGATAATCAAGAAACGAAACTTAATTGTTGATAGGATGGCTTCACAATGCTTGTTCCAAGAGCTTTTAGCCTCTAAACATCACTTGAAAGCTTGAATATGCTTGAATAAAGTACATAAATTGAAAGATCTAATCTAGAGATTGAAAAGCATAAAATTTGATCTAAAATAAGTATAAAACGCAGCTAAGCCGCCCCTTAGGGTATATGTGGCCGCCAAGATGAATTAGGGCTCGTAATGATGTGAAAAACGTGACTATTTATAAGAAAATAAGTCGGTTTCAGCAAAGGCGGCGCTTGGACGCCCGTCCAAAAGAGTGAACGCCCGTCCAGTCATGCATAAAAACTTCGAGTCAGGCCAAGCTGGATCAGACGCCAGTCCTTTGAAAAAAAAAAAGACGCTCGTTCATCAATTTTGTCAAAAATCTGATCTGATTTCTTCAGCCTGGACGCCCGTCCAAGAAGGTGGACGCCCGTCCAGCAGACGGAACTTCAAACGTGCGTTCAGTTTACTTCAAATCTGATTTTTACATCTCTATCTTCATTAAACTTCATCCTCATCCTATATAAATCCGATCTTTAACACCTCTTAATCCTCTTTTAAACCAATTTCGTGCATCTACAAGATAAATAAAACATTGCAAAGTGTAATAACATTCAAATCAATAGAAAATCAACAATAAAACCTCATAATTCAACCACTTTGCGATTAAACCGTTTCAAACCTCACTTGCTCAATAAACCAATAAAACACTCAACTTCTATGCAAATTATATAAATATGGAGGAAATTATTACGAAATATAACATTATAAATCACATAAAATCACCCTAAACAATATCCAATCAAGAAACTAAATCAGTAGCATAAAAATTCAGTTGTTAAGCACCTCAAATTATTTAATTGCATCACGAGTCCCTCCTTCTAGCGTCTTTACTGCAACATATAAGTTATCCCCTATCAAAGCCTTGTACACACATCCAAGCTACAGCGAAACTAACAAGCCTTGCACAATCAAAGCTACAGATGTTGGGGAATCATCTTCTGAATGAAAAAAACTAAATAAGTATTTATGTCCATAAAATTGGGATTTCTTTCTCTGTATTTGCTGTGTCTGTTTCTCTATAGATTGCAACATAAGTTTGTAAAGATTAATCAGCTAGTGCTACAAAAGATCCCCAGCAAACATTAGGTGCTTTCTCAGCAAAAAAAAAAGCAACAGCTAAAAAGTGGTCAATCAGCATCTAACTGAAAATTCAGCAGATAGAGAACTACTTGCAGACTCCCATACAGTTATCAATTGTGTATCAATAACAAAATTAGGTTGTTGAGCTCTTAACATCCTAATTTGAACATATTATCATGAGAAATACTTATAAAAAATAAGGAAAAGACCGTAACTCCATCTGCACACAATTCCAAAGCAAGATCCGTTAATACCAAATCCAACTTTGATCAAAAATCATCAAAAGATGCCAGCTTTCGAATAGGAAAAAATAAAATAAGAGAAAACAACAAGAACAAGAACAATCAAATATTACAAAAAATATCGATTATTGTAAGGCTCAGATAGGGGATAACAATTTTCAAAAGATCAATTGTGTTCAAACATCACTCCATGGCTGCGAACCAAGAAGCAAAACCCAAAAGGGCTTTCGCCATTTTCAAGGTCACAGAGCCATGATATTGATGAATTTCTTCAAGAAAGCGATAGTATGTTATCATCGCAGCCCTACAACCAGTTGTAGGGCAGGAATATGCCTAAGTAATCATTTTCGGCATTTGGGTCATATTAAATCATCAGAAAATCAAGGGTCATTACTTCCCTGATTTCCTTTGCCTAACAGAAAGCATAGAGCCACGAATCAGAGCAGAAATCCATTCAAAGCAGCATAAAACCAGCAGAAATATGACTGAGTAATCATTTTCGGCGTTTGGGTCATATTAAATCATCAGAAAAGCGAGGGTCATTACTTCCCTGATTTCCTTTGCCTAACAGAAAGCATAGAGGTATGAATCAGAGCAGAAATCCATTCAAATCAGCATAATAAATGATAGATAAATGAACTGATACGGAAAGAATGCACCTTGGCATGAAATAGATTCGAAATCATTCGAGTCAGAGCCTTTGTGTATAAACACGTTGCTCAAGGTCAATGAGTCGGCATAAAGGTGGAACCTTTACAGCAGCAAACATTTCATTGACGGTTCAAACACAGAATAAAGGCAGATATCAAGTTCAAATCAGTGTAATAAATGAAAATACGAGCTATAAACAGAAAGGTTTCACCTTGCCATAAGTTTGACTGCAAAACCTTTAAATCAAGGATTAAATGCTCGAATCGAAGCCTTCTTTCTATGGGTTGCTCGTATCTCTGCATAATTGAAATCGAATCGGCATTAAAGCAGAGGTTTTTTTGAGCCTTCTGTTAAGGGTGATTTTGTACGTTCTATAAGGATATATTTTGTAACAATTCTCTCCATATTCGTATGTTTTTCAAAGAAATCGAACTTTATATTGAAATATTGAGCAGGTGATGTTTTTAATGGGTTAGTTGCAAAATTGTATGATTTATGTGTAAAATTGATGGTTTTATATTGATTTGGATGATATTACATTTTGCAATGTTTTGATATGTTGTAGGTACGTGTTTGATGCTCAAATGAAGATCAAAAAGAGATAAGAGTCGGATTTAATTGATGAAAAAGAGATAAGGATGGAATTGGCTAGAAGAAAAGAGATAAAGTTGAAGATTTGAATTTGGATCTAGTGAATCAAGCGTCCAAGTCCCGTCCGGCTGGATCAAGCGTCCGAAGAGGATTTTTGATTCGAGAGGTTTGGATGCTTGGAGTGGACGGGCGTCTGAAGCAAGTCAAGACATCTGACGGGCGTCCACAATTCGGACGGGCGTCCACGGCCGACATCTTTGAAAACCGACTTACTTTTCTATAAATAGCAGCCGCATGATTTCAACCACTAAACACACATTATAAATACATTATTGAGACCTATTGACACACAATCATTATGAAAACCTTAGGCGGCCCCACCCCTTGTGGAGAGCTTTGGGATTGCGATTTTTCTTGTTTCTTTTCCGCTTTTTATTTCGTTTTGCTGTTTTTATGCTGAATGCTTGAGGCTGAGCAATTGTTCAAACCATGTGAATCCGTTTCAGCAGGTTCTTTCTTTTCAATCTAGATTTGTTTTGTGAATTTGATTCAAGTTGTATTTTTCCTATGCTTATTGTTTATGCAATCGATATCGAGAGATGTATTGCTTATTGATGTTTACCGTATGATGAGAGTTGGTGTAAACCTTAGATCACCATAGGAAAGATGGGATTTTTAACCTTGACATAACGAGAGTTGATAGGTTGAATATCTAGGTCGCTAGATTGAGAGATCTTACACCTTGTTTTGATAGCGTCAATCTTATATATCGAGAGATGAGAGATTGATAAGCGAATTATCTACGAGAGTAGAAATTCATACCTTTGATAGGTGAACCACATCTTTAATTAAATCATCACAAGACAACTTTAGAGAGGAAATAGAGGGTTGCGGGAACGGTGGATTATTGTTTGTTCGTTGTTTAATCACCATGATCATCTTCTTTACTGTTTATTTTATAGTTGATAGTTTAGATTTCGTTTTTGCTTTTATCCTTCCTGGCTTTGGACTGAAAATCCTCTGTCTAGTTTATTTTATCATTTTTAGTTTCGTTTTAGTAGTAACAACCTTAGGATAATTAATGAACTAGATACCCCGATTCCCTGTGATCGACTCCGGTATTAATCGCTGTACTACGATCCCTACACTTGGGGAATACCGGATTTATAAATTTTATTACTTGTTTTTTTTGTTAGATAAAATCCGTGACAAGTTTTTGGCGCCGTTGCCGGGGAATCGGTACGGTCGTCTAGTTTCTTATTAATTTTTTTCTAAAGTTGTTCTGTTTTGTTTTTCGTAGGTAGTTTGTGTTATCTAGTGATTATTAATTTTTTCATAGGTTTGTGTTTAGGTTCCAATTAGGGTTTTGTTTAGTTTTCGTGTTTTGTTTGGACCTGTTTTCGTGTTTAGCAGCGTTTATGTGCTTGATTTGAACGTAAGCGGGCGTCTGAGCTATTGGGCGCCCGTCCGTCCAAATCGATCGTCTCCGTTGTGTTTTGCCCGAGCAGACGAGCGCCCAAAGAACTTGGGCGCCCGTCCCGTTTTTTTTCTAGCGCGACGTCCATCCAGTAACTTGGACGCCCGTCTGGCCTGTTTGTCACCAGTTTTTTTTATTATTTATTTTTGTTTTAGGTAGATATTTTGGTTTGTCTTTCTTTTGCTTATTAAATAAATGTACTAGGGTTTCTGTTTTTCGTAGGTAGGTTACTGTTTCCGTATCTTTTTAGGTAGTTTTCAATAAAAGTAGCGTTAAATAAATTGAGAGTTTTTTTTTTATTTTTGCCGTGTTTCGATGACCGTTGGGTTAAGAATGTGCAAAAAGTTTTTTTAACTCGATTTGTGAAACGTGAATTAGGTAGTTTTTTTTACTAGGGATTGTTCATTAGGGTTTATTAGGTTCTTTTTCTTCTAGGGTTAGGTTTTCTTTTCCTAATAAAAACTTGGGTTTCTTAAAGCTTCTAGGGTTTATGATGTATGAAGTGTATCTAAGGTTTATGATATAGGTCGAGTTTCTGTTTGGTGCGCATTACTCTAGTGCCGGACGGCGTCGCCTACTTCTGTGAACGCCGTCCACTCAGTGTGGCCTCGGACGTGCGTCCGCAGAAGAAGTGAACGCCCCCGTCCATCCAACCCCACTTATTCTCGGATATGCTTTTACGAAACCTAGACGTGCGACCATCCAGCCCATAAATCCCGCACTGCACGCCCATCCATACACATGAACAGCCGTCCAACCACCCAGTTTTTTTAAAATGTTAAGGGTTTGTGATGAATATAGTAATAAGAATTTGCATTCTTTCACCCCTGACCTGGATGCTTTACTTTAAGCCTCTGTGGCCTTTTCCATCTATCATGGTCCATGTTAGAGTGACTGTTTGTGTTTCGACGTTCTTTGTTGTGCCATGGCTTCTTTATCTTACACACCCATTTACCTCTGATTCTTGGGATGCACTTATAAGAGGGTGTCATGAAATTCATTCACACACACTTAGTTGTTTTATAAGTTGAGTGTTAGGTAAGTCGTGATTGTGAGATGCTTAGTTCAAATTTTTCTTAACTTGATTTTTAATGCTTTATTTGACGTGGATACTCCCATATGAGCTTCTGTGGCTAGTTATTTTTACGTAGATGTTCTGAACTTGCCTGTTTACATCTTTCCATCTACCGATCCATGTTAAATAATTGATTAATTTTTATTTACATGATTCATCTATGCATGTTATAGTTAAGGTCGGTTCTCGTATGCTATAACTGTTCTTATTGTTGTTTAGTAGCTAATGTCGGTTTCCGTATGCTACATATCGTTGTGATGAATCCTGTGAGCTTTGAGACCTATGTGTTTTCTTGTTATTTTTGTAACTCATATGGGTAGCTACCGCCGGTTTTCGTTGCTACTATCTTTGGCTTATGAGTTATATCTGTTTTAGTATAGCTAAATCGTTGGTTTTCCATAATGCTATCACCTTTGATGAGTCTTAAGCTGCGCATACACCGTGCATATAATGAATAGTAATGCTCGTTTATCGTAAACTATCATTATTTGGTAGACGTTTATGATATACATGTCATGTTGCAAATGAGTGGGCTAGTTTTTTTTCTTTTATTTTCTTTTATTTTTGCATATCATTTAGTTGCATGTCATCTAGTTGCATTGTTTTTCTATTTTTATTTTATTTTTCTTGAGGATAGTTACTGTCGGCTTGCCGTACGCTACCACTTTTATTTTATGCCCTTCATTTTCTGATTCTGCACGGGGCGTACTCACTGTAGAGTTGTCTACCCAACTTGCTCAGCCTGAGCCTGTCAGCTTTTTATTTTATTAGAATTGCATATCATGTAGATTGCATTGTAATATATTTTCATGTAGTTGCACCTAGCCTACTATTTTGTAATGTTCCATGTATATGTTCCATCTTTACATGAGCTTAATCTGAAAAAATCTCTCTGACTTCTTTTCCATGTGTTTTACATGTACAATCCTGCTATTTTGTAGTGTCCTTAATCTCTATCCTTATTTCTGTATGCACATGTTGGGCCTTATTTGTATTATGAGCTTCTGTGGCTCTTTTGACGCTTAGATGTCCTGTACTTTCCCCGTGTGGTAATTTTTCCATCTGAGCCATTATATCATGTGCTTATTTCTTGTCTATAATTATTTTTGCCATGTTATATTCCCCCGTGTTCCCCAAGATACTGCCATGTTTTTCAAGTGGTACATGCACATTTTTAGCTGTTTTTGTTAAGCTAGCCTTGGAAGTGAATCTGGAGAGGAATACCTATGACATCTCGTGCCTCGGAAACGCGGATCGATTATCTATCCTTCTTCAGCCAATCTTCGGATCATTACCAAATCAGCTAAGTATTTTTATCCATTCTTTAAATTCTGCACAACATGAGGACATGTTGTCATTTAAGTGTGGGGGAGGGGAATGGTTTGGTGTATCTACATATCATTTGCTTGATTTATTATGTTTCTATGCAAAAGAGCTAAATTTTTCGACACTTTTGTTTTTTGTTTTGTCCCGAGTAAGCAATGCATAATCTTTGTTCGTTATTTTTATAGTCATCCAAGCTATATATCATATGTTTGATAAGTTAGTTGTTTCACCTGAGATCTATTTTTCACAAGCCATAGTGAATGATGAGTGTTAAGGGTGATTTTATACGATTTATAATGCTATATTCTATGACATTTTTCCCCGTATTCGTACTAAATTGCATAAGAAGCATGTGTTTAATGAATATATTGAGTAAATGATATTTCAAAAGAGTTAATTGCAAAATAGGTTGATTTATGTGCTTTAATTATGTTTTTACGATTATTTGAGCGATATTACATTTAGTGGTGTTTTTATATGATGTAGATGCACTTTTCAAGGCTCAAATGATGATTAAAAGAGATAATGAAGGCATTGACAAGATGAAAAAGAGATAGAGATCAAGAAATCAAAATTCAGTCATATTGGACTGGCGTCCAGGTCCCGTCCAGTGGACGGGCGTTTGCTGAAATGGAACGAGCGTCCAGAGATGAAAAGTTGATTCAAGAAGTTTGGACGCTGAGGTGGACGCTGGTTGGACGAGCGTTTGATCATGACTCGGCCCGATTTGAAGTTCATATGAAGGTTGGACGGGCGTTCGAGGATCCAGACGGGCGTCCGGTAGCCGACTTGCTGAAACCGACTTTAAAATCTATATATAGTCGGCTGTTTTCTCCACACAAGGACACCATACACTCATTATTCAAAACCCTAAACCTAGGGGCGGCTTTAGGCTGCGTTTTTCTCCTTTTTATTCCAGTTTTTATGCACTTTAGATCTAGATTGAACTAGTTACTTTTTATGCACTGTTTATACAAATTTGAGTTGCTGAGGATGTCCAGAGGCTAAAAGCTTCATCAAACGAGTATTGTGAAGCCATCCAACGATTGTTGATTTCGTTTTCTTCGGTTATACTGTGAGTTTTTATTTAAAGGTTGTTTCTTATTCATGTTTATTACGTTTAATTGCTTTTATATCGGAAGATCGGCATGTGTGATTGTTTATTGTTGATGGGAATCTTAATAAACCCTAGATCATCATGAATAAGAGTAGTAATTTGAATCTATCATAACGGAAGTTAATAGGTTTAATTGCTAGATTATAAACATAAAGTTTACACCTTTGGTTAGAAAAACGCGTTAATCTTGCATTGGAAGATAATAGATTAATAGATGAGCTTTCTAAGGAATTAGGGTTCATGTTTAGATAAGGTGAATCACAACCTAGATACAAACCACAATATAATCGAGATAGGAAATCAATGCTTGTTGGATAGGTGGATCAATCCTCGTTTCTTCATTACACACTTGTATTAATCCTTAAAACTTGAATTTGTTTAGTTAGTTTACTTTTATTTGCATCTTAGTTTAGTTTAGTATTGAATTGGTTCATGACCCGTATCCTTCCTAGCTTTGGATTATATCCTCTGTCTAGTTTTATTTTCTGTTTTGTTTGATGTTTATTCACTGTTTAGATTAGTTTCGTGACATAACTTAGGTTAGACAAAAAGCTAGAATCACAATCGTTTAGTTCCCCGTAAGATCGACCCGGTATCAACCTCTTTACTACGATCCTTATACTTGAGGGAAACCGGATTTATAAATATTTATTACTTGTTTGCTGTGCTAGATAAATCCGTGACAAGTTTTTGGCGCCGTTGCCGGGGAACCGGACGGTTGTCTAGTTTTTGTTTTCTGTTTTTCTGTTTGTTTTTCCTGTTTTATTTCGTTTTAAATTCATGTTTTTAGTTGATAATTGTTTTAGGTAGTTGTTAAGTAGATAATTAGGGTTTAAGACTGTCCCTTAGTAGTTTCCTTGGAGATTAGATCTTCTTTCTTTCCGTTTTTCTGTCGTTCTTTCTTACCTTCTTTTATTCTCTGCAAATTTCTGCTTCTGTTCTAGTTTTCCCGTTAGCAAACGGGCGTCTGGGATATTGGACGCCCGTCCGCTGGAAAATTATCAATTGTTTTTGTTTTATTCACTTAGACGAGCGTCCCATAATAGTTGGACGCCCGCTCGAATTATTCCGTCTTTCGACGACGGCTTTGAATCACTAAACGCCCGTCCGATCTCAATTTCATCTGGGCGCCCGTCCAAACTTTTGACGTCCGTGCGGTCTGCTTTCTTCAACACTTTTGTTTCCTTTTGTTCTTTCCCATTCTTTTCTTTAGGCTTTTAATTTTAGTTTAGGCTTTTACTTTCTTAGCTTTTAAGTTTCGTTCCACTTGTTTTTGGTCCGTTTATGCAAACTCGAGTCAAAAGTGGACCGTTATTATACACCCACGACCCGAAGCGAACCGTAGTCCGGCCAACAGCGGAATTTTCGTTCATGGTTCGCGCAGACAGAGCCGAGCGAGATCTTGAAGAACAACTAGCTAGAGAAATCATCGATTTTGTGATAATGGCGGCTAATAGTAGACGTCGTTGGCGGACTCACGCCATGCCAGCGAAGTCAAAGTCAACCCGGCTATTGTTATTCCAAATGATTTCTTGCACAAACCTTTGAGTTAAAACCAGGACTTATTCGATGATGCAATGCATCTATTTTTCATGGTTATCAATCGGAGGATCCGCGATACCCACTTACATACATTCCTAGAGATATGCGGGACTACACGCATCCAAGGAGTAAGTGAGGATGCCATCAAGCTGAAACTTTTCCCATTTTCTTTGAAGGGAGAGGCTAAAGAGTGGTACACCTCTCTCCCCTCTGAATCTATCACCACCTGGGCTGAACTTGAAAGAGAATTTCTAAGTCAATACTTTCCGCCTTCAAAGACGGCCCAGTGTTTGAACGACATCTTCACATTCTATCAGAAAGAAAATGAGTCGTTCTTTGAATGTTGGAAGAGATTCAAGTCTCTTCTCAGAAAATGTCCCCATCATGGCTTGCTGTTGGGGAGATTTTGCATCATTAAAACAAAAGAAAATTTATAAAACCTATACTACCATGCAAAACTACCTCCTAACCGGCCGAATACCGGGTAGTTGCTAGTAAAGTTGGATAAATGCAATTATCGATCCTCGTGGAATTGGGTGTCGAATCTAACTTATTAATTCTTCTTTATTAACCTAAACCTAAACTAAAACGGAAAAGTAAATCGACAGAGGATTGTTAATCCAAAGCCGTGAAGGATAATTGCGATCAACATAAAATAAATCTAAACTACAACAATAAATCTATCTAACGAACATGATAATGATCAAGCGATCAAACATGGAACGAACCATAATCCACCATCCATAACCCTTAATTTCTTCCTAGATTATCTTATAGTGATTTAATTCAAGTTGTGGTTTCACCTATCAAACGTATGAATTCCTACTTTAGTAGATGAATTACTTTATCAATCTCTATCTTTCGATTTACGGAGATTAACGCATCATAAAATAACCCAAGGTGCAAGATTTTCTAGATCTAACAACCTAGACATTCAACCTATCAACTTTCGCTTGACATAGATCAAAACGTCTATTCTTTCCTATGGTGATCTCGTGTTTACACCGACTTTCGCCCCACGGTAAACATCAATCGCAAACATCTTTCGATATAAATTTGCAATAACAAATAATCATAGAAAAGATACGAACTTGGAATTTAAACTTACAAGATATCCGTAAAAGAAAGTAAAAACGCACTGCGAAAGATATCCATGGCTGCTCCATGTTTATTCAACCTCAAAACATCATCATGGTTCAAGAAACGAAGGAAAAACAAACAAAATAAAAGACCTAATCTAACCCGATCACCCGAGCACAAGGCTCGGGTGATCGGCCTTGAAAGCTCGAGCAAAGCGGCTGCTGCGTGCGTGTAATTTTCGTATGAAAAATCTGATGTAATTAGGGTTGGAATCGCAGCTGCTTTTATAGAAAAATCAAGTCGGTTTGCTACAATAAAGGTGCCGGACGCCCGTCCATAATGTCGGACGCCCGTTCACTATTTTCAGCAACAGTATCCAAACTTCTAACGCTCATATCTCGGGCCTCGTAAGTCGGAATGAAGTGATTCAAAATCCTGTAGAATCCTCTCTTCAAGCCCTACAACTCTTCTCTTGAGGTCCAGAGTCAAATCGGTTGTTATCATATCAAGAACTGCGTCGGAAGGTCGTCACTACTCGGAATCCTGATTTTCCGACATTTATCTTGCTTGATTTCTTTCCTTATATCTTTCAATCTTCCATAACTTTGATTGATCCTTTCCAAGCATGAATTTGGCTCTCTAAAATCCTCTCTCCCATCATCAATGAGTATCTACAACAATAGGAAAACATACCAAAGCGTAACGTATTTCCAAAATAACATAAAATCATCAATTACGCACATAAATCGTTACGTTTTGAGATTTAACTATTAAAAACACTATTTACTCAATTAATCGATTATAAGCTCGATTTCTATGAAAAACATCCATATACGGGGGAAATTGATGTAAAATATATCCTTATAAAACGTATAAAATCACCCTTAACAACTCCCCCACACTTAAACCTTGCTCGTCCCGAGCAAGACAAAACATAATCATCACTCGAGACAAATAAACACTTATGCAAATATAAAACATATTCAAGTAGTTTAGAGGTTCACTCAAGTGAGTGTGTGCATAGCCATAATAAATTTCCACTAAATCCACATTTGAAAAATTTAGCACTTTTCCATAGAAATATAGTAGTATAGCAAACGAATGTAGATACCACATAAACCATCCTCTCCCCCACACTTAAACGACAACATGTCCCCAAGTTGTGCAGAAATAAAGAAAGAAAATACTTAGCTGATTGTAGTTCGAAAGTGGCAAGTCTGGAAGTGGTAGCGAGTCAGATCCAGAAATGCTCGATTTAAAGCGATGATCGTATGGACCATCCACCGAAAACGGCTTCATCTAAAATCTCACAATTGCTAATGCAAACACCACGCACACTTGACAAACATGAAATACCTCGGGGAAAGGGGGAATAGAACATCTGAGCACAAAATAGAATCGCTTGGATGGAAAAATCAAACAGGAAAGTACAGAACATCTAAGCGTCTAAATATGGAAGTTTGATATAAGCACAAAAAGAAATAATAGCTCAGATGGAAAGATCAACACTTAAACTCAGGACATCTAAGAATAAAGCCACAGAAGCTTGTGGAATAATATAGACCACATGTGCAAACAGAAACATCAAACTCCAACTAATAATGATAGAGGATTATACATGGAAAAGAAGTCGAAAGATTTTTCAGATTAAGCTCATATAGAGATGGAACATATACATGGAATATTACACAAGAGTAGTAGGCTAGAAAGCGACTACATGAAATTATACTACAATGCAACCTACATGATATGCGATCCTAAAAATAAAATAAATAAAAATAAATTACGACAGGCTCAAAATTTGAAAGCGTGTTTCGAGAGACAACCCTACAAAGACTACGGCCTATCACAGAAACTTAAAAACGAGGTAGTATTACGAAACCGACATTTAACTACACTCGGGAAAAATAAAAGAAAAATAGAAAAACAATGCAACTAGATGACATGCAACTAAATGATATGCAAAAATAAAAGAAAATAAAAGAAAGAAAACTAGCCCACTAATTTGCAACACGACATGTATATAATAAACGTCTACCAAATAATGACAGGTTACGATAAACGATAGTCTTTGTTCATTACATGCAATGTAGACGCGCTTTAAGACTCGTAAAAAGTGATAGCATTATGGAAAACCAACGATTAGCTATTCTAAACAGATATAACTCATATGGAAAAGGACGTAGCATACGGAAACCGACATTAGCTACCCATATGAGTTACAAAAACAACAAGGAAGCACATAAGTCTCAAAGCTTAAAAGATTCATCGGAGCGGTATGTAGCATACGGAAACCGACATTAGCTACTAATTAACACGAAGACCAGTTATAGCATACGAGAACCGACAGTGACTATAACTTGCATAGATGAATCATGCATATAAAGATTAATCAGTTATTTAACATGGATTCGTAGATGGAAAGGTAAAAACATATAAGTTCGTGACATCTACGTAAAGAGAGATAGCCACGAAGCTCGTATGAAAAATCCACATCAAATAAAAGCATTAAAATTTAAATCAAGAAAAATTCAGAACCTGGACTTGCGTCCTTACTGATCAGACGGGCGTTCACCTCAAAATGCGACAGATCGACGGCGGCGTTCATCCAAACAAACGCTCGTTTGACTTGAAAACCGGCGTAACGGGCGTTCGAAAGTATAGGCGCTCGCCTAGTCCTTCAAACCGAGCGAGTTGAAACTTTCGGGCGAAACGAACGTCCATCCAACCAGGCGCTTCGGTTACTGCATGTTAGAAGATCGGGGCGGGCGTTCACTTACGTGAACGCTTCGTTCATCATCAATTTGCACGTAAAACAAAGGGAAAAACACGAAACCCTAATTATCCTAAACAAAATCATCACAACGAATGATCACACATTAAAGCACAGAGAGGTCGATTAGATAACACAAACATGTAATTCACGTGTCATAAATCGAGTAAAAAAACTTTTGCACATTCTTAACCCAACGGTTATCGAAACACGGCAAAATAAAAAAACCTCAATTTATTCAACGCTACTTTTATTGAAAAACAAAAACAAAAAAACACGAACGAAATAGAAAAATTAATTCAATTAGATTCAACAAAACACCGATTCCCCGGCAACGGCGCCACTTTTGTTGGGGAGATTTTGCATCATTAAAACAAAAGAAAATTTATAAAACCTATACTACCATGCAAAACTACCTCCTAACCGGCCGAATACCGGGTAGTTGCTAGTAAAGTTGGATAAATGCGGGTATCGATCCTCGTGGAATTGGGGTCATCGAATCTAACTTATTAATTCTTCTTTATTAACCTAAACCTAAACTAAAACGGAAAAGTAAACTGGACAGAGGATTGTTAATCCAAAGCCAGGAAGGATAATTGCGATCAACATAAAATAAATCTAAACTACAACAATAAATCTATCTAACGAACATGATAATGACTGAAGCGATCAAACATGGAACGAACCATAATCCACCATCCCGCAACCCTTAATTTCTTCCCTAGATTATCTTATAGTGATTTAATTCAAGTTGTGGTTTCACCTATCAAGCGTATGAATTCCTACTTTCGTAGATGAATTCGCCTATCAATCTCTATCTTTCGATTTACGGAGATTAACGCATCATAAAATAACCCAAGGTGCAAGATTTTCTAGATCTAACAACCTAGACATTCAACCTATCAACTTTCGTTTGACATAGATCAAAACGTCTATTCTTTCCTATGGTGATCTCGTGTTTACACCGACTTTCGTCCTACGGTAAACATCAATCGCAAACATCTTTCGATATAAATTTGCAATAACAAATAATCATAGAAAAGATACGAACTTGGAATTTAAACTTACAAGATATCCGTAAAAGAAAGTAAAACGCTGCAGAAAGATATCCATGGCTGCTCCATGTTTATTCAACCTCAAAACATCATCATGGTTCAAGAAACGAAGGAAAAACAAACAAAATAAAAGACCTAATCTAACCCCGATCACCCGAGCACAAGGCTCGGGTGATCGGCCTTGAAAGCTCCCAGAAAGCGGCTGCTGTCTGTGTAATTTTCGTATGAAAAATCTGATGTAATTAGGGTTGGAATCGCAGCTGCTTTTATAGAAAAATCAAGTCGGTTGCTACAGTAAAGGTGCCGGACGCCCGTCCATAATGTCGGACGCCCGTTCACTATTTTCAGCAACAGCATCCAAACTTCTAACGCTCATATCTCGGGCCTCGTAAGTCGGAATGAAGTGATTCAAAATCCTGTAGAATCCTCTCTTCAAGCCCTACAACTCTTCTCTTGAGGTCCAGAGTCAAATCGGTTGTTATCATATCAAGAACTGCGTCGGAAGGTCGTCACTACTCGGAATCCTGATTTTCCGACATTTATCTTGCTTGATTTCTTTCCTTATATCTTTCAATCTTCCATAACTTTGATTGATCCTTTCCAAGCATGAATTTGGCTCTCTAAAATCCTCTCTCCCATCATCAATGAGTATCTACAACAATAGGAAAACATACCAAAGCGTAACGTATTTCCAAAATAACATAAAATCATCAATTACGCACATAAATCGTTACGTTTTGAGATTTAACTATTAAAAACACTATTTACTCAATTAATCGATTATAAGCTCGATTTCTATGAAAAACATCCATATACGGGGGAAATTGATGTAAAATATATCCTTATAAAACGTATAAAATCACCCTTAACACTTGCCACTGGAAAGGCAAGTCAATACATTCTTCAGTGGATTGACCGAGCTTACAAAAGGCATGGTCAATAGCTCTTCTGGTGGGGCATTTCTGAAGAAAACGCCTGATGAGGGATGGGCATTGTTTGAGGACATTGCAAAGTATAATTATGCCCCCTCTTATCAAGCAATTCAAGCACCTCCTCCTCCCAAGGTTGAGGAAGTCAATTTACAAAGTTTGATCGCCATGCTACAGAAGCAGATGGTACCACCTCAAGTTTCAAATCCAATGAATCAAACTTCTTCTTTTCCACAGAACCCTCAGGTTCTGTACTATGAAAATTGCTGTCAGACGGGCCATATGAATGGCCAGTGCCAATTTAATCCCCCTGCACCTTATCAAGTAAATGATGTTCATGACTATGGGCAAGTACAATCAAGTCACATGTCAAAATTGTGACGAGGTGGGGCACACTTCTAAATTCTGCTTATGAACGGACGAATCGCGAAGTGAATGCATTCTATGGCGAGAACAATCAAAGGTTCAATCAGTTTCCTGGCCAGGGCAATTTTCAAAACCAAGGGTTTAATCCTTCTTTGAATTTCAATCCTAATTTGAATTTTAATTCGAATCAGAATTTCAACAGAAACCCTGGGTTTAATCAGAATCAAAACTCGAATTTTTCCAATCCTACGCAAAAATTCAATCAAAGTTGGCCTTCCAATTCAAATTCTCAATTTCAAAGTCGGCCCAGCCAACCCTATGCTCCAAATCTCCAAAACTCTCAAAGCTCCTCCCAATCCAACAATCTTGAAGCCAAGTTAGAGGAGCAAAGCAGGTCAATGAAAAATCTCGAGAGACAAATTGGGCAACCGGTGACGAGCAGCTTGCCTTAGACCTCAGGCAGGCACCGCTGTTTCACTGAGAAGAATCCGAAGGGTGGTCAAGTTGCTCAGGCTGACTTGAACAAAGGCCCATGTACTGACCTCGTGCCATCAATTCAATACGGTAAAGAGGAGGCCAGTGCAATGAATCTGGAGGCGCGTACTCAAGTTAGTGGTCCTTCCCATCGTGAAACCACTAGCCCCTCCTGCCATTGATAGGGCGGAGGGAAGCCGAGCACCTACACTCCCTCAACCGCAAAGCGAAAACTCAGGTGGCTGATCCCCTGAGAGGTGAAGAAGTTGGTGATCCTCAAGTGGCTGATCCTTTGAGGACTGAAAAAGCAATCGAAAGTCAGGAGGCTGATCCCCTGACTACTAAGAAATCTGAGAAAGCTGTTCGATGGAAGGATCTGGAAAACAGAGTCAAGTGCATCCTCAAAGAAATTTTTTCTCGAGATCGACCTTAAGAAACTTCCATTTCCACCGAGAAAGAAGCGAGATTCCCTTGATTGAGGACAAAAAGTACGAGAAGGTGCTGAACCTTTTGAAAAACACTCAGGTAAATCTTCCACTATCAGATGTCTTGGTTGAGATGCCTAAGTATACAAAATTCATCAAGGATGTTGTATCTTCGAAAAATAAGTTAGCAGGCATGGAAAAGCAAATTGGTGAGGATTGCTCCATGATTAATTATGAAGACTTACCAATTAAAAGAGGAGACCACTGCAAATTCAGACTTACAGATTAATGGGAGGTCTAGTCTTCCCTAATTCTTTGTGTGATCTAGGTGCCTCTATAAGCCTTATACCAATGTCTCAGATGCAAGCAAATTCGGTTTACAAAGCCTTCTAGAACCCACTACTATGAGTTTACAATTCGCTGATAGATCCTCTAAGAAAGCTTCAGGGATCCTAAAAGACGTTTTGGTTCAGATTGATAGATTTACCTTTCCAGTCGATTGGTATGTTTTAGATATGGAGAAAGATGAAAACGTCCCCCTGATTCTGGGAAGACCTTTCTTATCTACAGCTAGGGCCCTCATCGATTGCGATGGTGGGCAAGTGACTATCCGAGTTGGTGATCAAGAGGTGAGTTACAATGTCTTAAAGTCCATTCAAGTACCCTCTGGACCCCCAACCGGCTTTTCCATTGATTATATGACGGATGATTTTACCGATTATATGGATAGCCAAGTCATGGCTGTAGACGCAGAATATGAGCGATTGGTTGATAATCTGAATACTCATGGTGTGGTGATTCTGGATCAATTAGCGGCTGATTTTGAGGAAGAATTGTTGGAAGGAGAAGCTTTGGCAGTGGGACCACAGAGTAAACTTAGCGATGTTGAGTTGAAAAGTGGAGATCTCAAGTCTAGTTTAGAAGACCCCCCTGCGGATTTGGTGTTGAAGCCGTTACCTAAACATCTTAAGTATGTGTTCTTAAGAGAAGGCGACAAGCTTCCATTAATCATATCTCACCAAGCTTTCTCGATATAGGAAATGAAACGATCAACGTCTTGAAGAAGAATGAAAAAGCTTTTGGTTGGCAAGTAGGAGATATCGAGAGGAATATCTCCCCGACATCTGCATGCACAAGATCAAGACGAATGAGGGTGCAAAATGTGTTAGACAACCTCGTAGAAGGCTCAACCTCATATGCAAGAGGTGGTTAAGAAAGAAATCATTAAACTTACGGACATGGGAATCATTTATGCCATCGCGGATAGTGAATGGGTTTCCCAACTCAAGTAGTTCCCAAGAAAGGTGGAATTACGATTGAGAAGAATGAGAAGGAGAGGAGATAGCATTGAGACTCGCATCGGTTACAGAGTCTGATGCATCGATTATCGAAAGCTCAATGAGGTAACCATGAAAGATCACTTTCCCTTCCGTTCATCGATCGGATGCTTGAGCGTCTGGCGGGGCACGCATTCTATCTGCTTCTAGATGGATATTCGTGATACTTCCAGATACCCATTGATTCAAATGACCAAGAAAAGACCACCTTCACCTCCGCCTTTATGGTACATTCGCCATCGACGAATGCCATTCGGTCTCTCTGCAATGCCCCAGCTACATTTCAACGATGTATGCTAGCTATTTTTACGGGCTTGTAGAGAAGTGTATGGAGATCTTTATGGACGATTTTTCGGTTTTAGTCGATCCTTCGATGATTGCCTTGACAATCTTGATCAAGTGTTATCCGGATGTGTGGAAAGAACTTAGTCTTGAATCGGGAAAAATGCCATTTCATGGTAGATGAGGGAATAGTTCTTGGCCACAAGATCTCCGCCAAAGGTATAGAAGTTGATGGGCAAAAGTAGAAGCTATCGAGAAGATGAGCTACCCTAAGAATGTGCGTGAAGTTATAGGCTTTCTTGGACATGTCGGTTTTTACATAAGGTTCATTCAAAACTTCTCCAAGATAGCCAAGCCCCTGTCCACTTTACTAAAGAAAGACGTTGAGTTTAATTTTGATGAGAACTGCAAGCAAGCGTTTGAGGAGCTCAAGGATCGTTTAATATCTGCTCCAATTCTCATATCACCTGACTGGAACCTACCATTTGAGCTTATGTGCGACGCATCAAACTATGCTGTTGGTGCTGTTCTAGGGCAAAAGATCGAGGAAAGTTCCAACCTATCTATTACGCAAGTCACACATTGAACCCTCTCAAGTTAACTATACTACTACCGAAAGAAACTATTGGCGTAGTCTTTGCTATGGACAAGTTTCGTGAGTTACTTGTTAGGAGCTCAAGTGATCGTGTGGACTGATCACGCTGCTTTGCATTATCTGATGACTAAGAAAGAGGCTAAACCGCACTTGTTGCGTTGGATACTGACCCTACAAGAGTTTGACGTTCAAATTAAGGACAAAAGGGCAGTGAGAACGTAGTGGCGGATCATGTTTCTAGGATGTTAAGTGAGGAAAAGGGTGATCCTGACGATATAGATCTTTACTTTCCTCTAGAAAACATCATGTTGATAGACGGTTGTCCTCCTGATGTTCCATGGTATTCTTCCATTGTGAACTACCTTCATGCCCGTTATCTCGACCCGAAATGTCTTATCGGAGAAGAAAAAGTTCTTCTCTCGATTTGAAATATTTCGTTTGGGATGAACCTTATCTTTTCAAGATCTCAGTAAAGATGGTTTGCTTAGAGATGTGTTCCGAATCCGAGCAACGCGATATTATTGAGCAAAGGCCACAAAGTGGACCCACAGGAGGTCACTTTGGTCCTTGGAAAACCGTTGCTAAGATCTTTCAATCCGGTTTCTATTGGCCTACGATCTTTAAAGATACGTGAAGCTTTCAGAAAGCTTGTGATAGGTGCCAAAGAACCGGTACTGACTAAAGGCGTTTTGACATGCCTTTGAAACCCATCCTCGAATGCGAAGTCTTTGATGTATGGGGTATCGATTTTATGGGACCATTCCCATCATCTTGCGGTAATAAATACATCTTAGTCTGCGTAGACTATGTGTCTAAATGGGTGGAGGCCCAAGCCACTCCTCACAATGATCATAAGACGGTGATGAAATTTCTAAAGAAGAATATCTTCGTGAGGTTTGGATGTCCACGTGCCTTGATCAGTGATGAAGGGACGCATTTCTGCAACCGACCCCTAGAGAAAGTACTTGAGAAGTATGGTGTTCGTCATAAAACTGGCACACCATATCATCCGATGACTAGTGGTCAGGTTGAAAGGAGCAACCAGAGCATTAAGAAGATCCTGGAGAAAACGGTAAACAGTCATAGAAAGGACTGGAGTTTGAAATTGGATGATGTACTCTGGGCATATAGAACTGCCTATAAAACTCCTATAGGGACATCTCCATATCAAATGGTCTACGGGAAACCATGTCATCTGCCTGTCAAATTAGAGCATAGAGCTTATTGGGCTACAAAGTTTTTGAACTTTGATTCCCAATCTTGTGGGAAACATCGACTGCAGCAGTTACATGAGCTAGACGAATTCAGACTCCAGGCCTATGAAAGTGCCAGGATTAGTAAAGATAAGATGAAGCTACTCCACGATGCTAAGATTAAGAAGAGAGAATTTCAAGTCGGCGAACAAGTTCTTCTATATAATTCTAGGTTACATTTGTTTCCTGGAAAGTTGAGGACACGTTGGTCCGGCCCTTTCGAGATTCTCCAAATCATTCCTGGAGGCGTTCTAGAACTTCGTGGTTATAGTGGTGACCCGTTTCGAGTAAATGGCCAGAGGTGTAAGCACTATATTGGTGAACCTAAAGAGAGACCTTCGAATGTCCGTTGCCTCGACATCCTAGGGTGTGGTGCTACGGAAGTCGAAGAATTCGGCGAGTCTTCACTCAACCTGTTTTCAGAGGATGGATGTAGTGATCCTTCTGAAGAAGTTCTAGCTGGTAGTTGGGATATGGAAGAATTGGAGAGGGAGCGTCAGTTGAAGCGTCATCAGAGGGCTCAGAGAATGAAGAGGTCACCCATGGGGAAGTTTAAGCGTATGTGGAAAGCTATTACAGATTTCACCCCATGTGTGAGATGCTGTTTCTGCAGCCACACTACTGATCAGAGCTTACACGAGGTAGTGGCTGGCAGAAAAGTCAAATGGCCTGACCCAGGCTGAGTTTTCAACGGTGTCGAGCTAACGACATTAACCAAAAGCGCTACTAGGAGGCATCCTAGATATCCCTTATTATATTAGTTAGGTTCTGTTCACGCTGTTAGTGTTTTATTTATTTAAGTTTTAGTTTAATTTAGTTGTAGCTGATTAAGTTTTTGTATTCATATCTGTCAGTTAGTGTGCTTTTTAGATATGGATTACGGAGTTCTTCCTGAGGAGTTCCCCATCATTAGTCGGATCCCACTGATTACAGTAGCTGATGGACCAGGAGGCACTATAGTCTTGCACGTAGATTTTGAGCTTAGTACCCGTACGAAGACCATCACTTATGTTCTCATTGTACCCATGTTCGGGAGGTAGTGACTTCACCGGCCCGAGGAGCTACAGAAGCTATAGGGACGCCCCATATACGATCCTAAATGACCCTATGTCTTTGACGGATCTAGCGGCTGGTACTCCAAGATTCACATTTTAGAGGTTTAGAGATAGCTTGAGATGACTCCAGGCGTACAAGACGACTATGATTTCCCTCCTGCTATTGATATGCTTCGTCGTCTCATCCGTTTGGTGGATTGGGACGATATTTATGCAGAACTAGCGTTAGTTAGGTGTGTTTAAATCGAGCAAACGACGTAAAACAAAAGCGCTTAAGTGGGAGGCAACCCATTTTTTTTCTATTTGTTTTTATTTATGTTCTAGGAATTTTATGTACTTTATTTGATTTAAGGGTGTATTTTCGAAATTTTAATTAAGTTTAATAAGAGATGTACTTTTAAATTTGGGTTGTATGGAATTTTATGATTTTTGCATTTTTGCCTGCTGGGACGCCCGTCGAAAATGGACGCCCGTCCGCTATGACAAATCCTTAGACGGACGTCCACTACGCCTGGACGCCCGTCCGATATTTTCCCTCCAATCCTGTATGTGATTTAAATTCTTGGGCGAAGCTCATCAACCAGGCGCCCGTCCCAGCTTCATCTCGATTTTCCAGTGAACGCCCGTCCACTGAGTTGGACGAGCGTCCAACATCTGCCTATATATACCCCCTGCTTCGATGAACCCTCATTTTTCACTTTTTCAAATCGAAAAAACCGTTTTCTCTCCCTCTTTTTGGCCTAAAATCTTCATTTCTAAACCATTTTGAGCGATTCCAAGTGCTATAGACCGCTATTGATACCCTCTTTTCGATTTTCATAACCAAAACTCCCAACACGCTTTATTTTTGGAGACTCAGCACCCTCCTTAGTCCGACTTTTCAGAAGAAAAATCCGATTTTTGGAGCCTAATTTGTGTTGTTTGGACTAATCTTCACATCAATCTGCATCTACTCATCCTCCTTGGTAAGTTAGTAACAACTTTTCCAGTTTTTATTCACGTTTTTGTGAGTTCGATCTTTGGGTCGGCTCGTTCCCTTGAATGTCATCTTAATTCGTTTTTTTTTCTGGTTTTGTGTTTCTTTCTGCTCTGATATGGTGATGTGGTGTTGTGATGAATGTTGAATGGGTTGGTTGGTGATGATTGTGGTTGTGGTTTGGTTGTTTTTAAAATCCCGCTTTGGATGTTAAACTGGTATCTCTTGTTGTGAATTGGGATTGTTTTCGTGTAGTCTAGGTTTAGAATATGGTTCATAAGAAGGGAGTGGTTAAGAGGCATGGTAAGGAAGTGGCTAGGGAGGCCGGAAAGAAACGCAAGGAGTTTGATCCTACTTTAGTTGATTCTAACCGGGGTGTGAGTATACGAGAAGAACCTCCTAGAGCCACCCAAACTAGGGCTACTTTGAGAGATGAGCCGACTTCGACTCGAGGGCCGATGACGATGTGCCTTTGGTATGGATGCCTAGAGTTCGTAGAAGGTGGAGCCTCGTCTGCAGGGTGAGGAGACTATAGAAACTACCCGGGAAGAGGAACCGGTTGTACCTGAGGCTGCCCCTCCTAGAAAGAAATCTAAAACAGTTGCCCCGATGCCATTGCCTCGTAGATTCATAAACCCTAGAGCTCACGATGTGTATAAACAGCATTATTTCTTGAGGACGATGTTGATTGAGCGGGCCATTTTGGAGGCCAAAGTCGATCCGAGGTTCGTTAAGTTGCTCAAGGATCGGAAATGGGAAGCTTTGATGACAATCCCGACTACCCGGTAAATAGCTCCTAGTTCGGGAATTTTATGCGAACTGCTCGAAACCGATTTGGGGACAAAGGTAGTTGTGGTTCGAGGGGTAGTTCCTTTTACACCGAAGGTGATCAATGCAAAATACAACTTAGCGGCTTTTGAGGGAAGGGATTATAAGGAAGAGATTGTGCATAGGCAGAGTTTGGGGCAGGATCCTTTGGAGGAGTTGAGATTACGAGTATGTCCGGATGTGGCATGGACATTAAGACCGGGAGGCGACCGGAAGGAGTTGGTTACCACGACCTGGACGGAGGACTGGAAGGTCCAGTGTCGGTTTATTCAGAGTCGGTTGTTGCCTAAGAACAACTTGACGCACTTTCACATTGGTGACCTAGGCATGTTATACGCATTGACATTTGGCCTGAACGTGGATGTGGGGCAGGCGTTATATGATGAGGTGGCTATTAATCAGAAGATCTACACCCGTTGCTTGATTATCCCTCACTTAATCCACAGTCTCTGTATCGATGCCGGTGTGCCTGAGTATGGGGCTGATCACAAACTGAAGAATCCGAGGCCGATACAACGTGAGAAGGGTAAGCCTTCAGGTCCGTCTGAGATGGAGACACCACAGGAGCCTGGTTCATCTTCGGCACCACCTACAGCATCTACGGTTCCTGCTTTACCGTCTTCGGTCTGGATGCGGCTAAGTATGGCCAACGATGTGCGGGGTGGTGGCCGGAGACATCGGGGCGTCTCGAAACAACATTTTGACGATCCTGAAGTGTATAAGTGAAGGCCGGCAACCGAGGGATGACAGGATTTTCAATCCAAGCCTCATTGATTTCCATTATTCTTCTGAGATTGAGCAGGCCATTGCCGATGTTCTTCACGAGTCTGAGTCTTCCGATGAGGAGCAGCCTGATTCGGCAGCTAGGGCTACGTCACCACCTTCTGATCCTCCGGCTGATGATACTCTGGTTCCGGGCCAATCTTGATTTTCTTTGTCTATTTTTCACTTTTGATTTGCACTAGCTACTGTGATTGTATATTTTTGCTACTTTTGATTACGTGGTTCATTGTATTTCGTATTTGGCTACTATTTCTTATTTCTGATGGATCATGTAAGCCATAAGGCACCCGTACTTTCATTTCGACTTTGTTTATACTTTTTGGTTGTATTGGATGCTTTACCTCTTGTTCATCCTTGAATTTGCTATATCTTTTCATTTTGGTATAACTCCCCGTTTTCCCCGAGATGGTTCCATGTTTGTCAAGACGTGCAGGTCTATTTTTAGCGGTTTCCTTGAGCTACATTGGCTGGTTACGCATTCTAAAGTGTCATTATGTAGGCTCCGGCCTGACCGACGATTTGCATTTCGATTTAAATCAGCTAAGTCTTTTTACTTTTTCTTTCGTTCTGCACAACATGAGGACATGTTGATTTTTAAGTGTGGGGGAGGGGAATGTTCGATATGTATCTACATGTTTGCTTAATTCGTAGTGTTTCTATGCACATGAGCTAAAATTTTCGAATTCTTTTTCCAACACTTTTGTTTCTGTTTTGTCCCGAGTAGGCAATTCGATTCGATGTTCGCTATTTTTATAGTCATTTAAGCTGTATATCATATGTTTGATAAGTTAGTTGTTTCACCTGAGATCGATTTTTCACGAGCCATAGTAAATGTGAGCTATTTATAAAGTTATTACCCCTTTTGGACGAGTGATTTTTGATTGTCTTATAAGTCATGCGCTTAGTGCTACGTATATATCTTGAGATTTATGATAGTTTGTATTTAGATCTGGAGTATGATATACTGTGAATATCTGAAGGTTTGAATATGATAAGTAACACGTAACTCATTGTCAAATGAAAAAGTTGAAAAAATATGAATTAATTGGGTGTGTCGGAAGCTAGTCGATGATTTGAGTGCGATAGGGTATACCACGTATGTCCTATACCACTATGATGACTAAAAGCTCACGACAGTCAGAAGAAGCTGCCTTATGATTTGAGTAAGGTAGGGGATTATCTTGAAATGTCCTATTCTGCTATGACAGGGCAATAGCTCATTCTGATGTGTGTTTAAAAGTGAAAAAGTTAAATCAACTAATGAAGTATTATGAAAAGTATATAAGACTAAGTTATCGTCTACCTTATCCCCGGTAGAAACTGACAGATATGTTGTAGGGATTATCCTCTGAGTATTTCAAAAAGGCCCTAGATATATTCTATCATCTTTTTCCGGGATATATCACGTTTGTAGGGTGCATCTTATGAGTGTCATTTATTACTAGTCTACAAGGGGGTATTAGCTAGTTTTGCTTTGAGTTTCTCGAGTTTGGATATAGTGGAAGTTTTCTATGGCTATGCACGCACACAATGGTGAACTTCTGAGTTATTGGATATGTGTTATGTATGTTTAGATGTATGTTCTTTTCTCGAGCCTAATTTTTGTTTTGTTTTGCTCGGGACGAGCAAAAGCTTAAGTGTGGGGGAGTTGTTAAGGGTGATTTTATACGATTTATAATGCTATATTCTATGATATTTTTCCCCGTATTCGTACTAAATTGCATAAGAAGCATGTGTTTAATGAATATATTGAGTAAATGATATTTCAAAAGAGTTAATTGCAAAATAGGTTGATTTATGTGCTTTAATTATGTTTTTACGATTATTTGAGCGATATTACATTTAGTGGTGTTTTTATATGATGTAGATGCACTTTTCAAGGCTCAAATGATGATTAAAAGAGATAATGAAGGCATTGACAAGATGAAAAAGAGATAGAGATCAAGAAATCAAAATTCAGTCATATTGGACTGGCGTCCAGGTCCCGTCCAGTGGACGGGCGTTTGCTGAAATGGAACGCAGCGTCCGTGAGATGAAAAGTTGATTCGGGAAGTTTGGGCCTGAGAGTGGACGCCGGTTGGACGAGCGTTTGATCATGACTCGCCCGATTTGAAGTTCATATGAAGGTTGGGCGGGCGTTCGAGGATCCAGGCAGGCGTCCGTAGCCGACTTGTTTGAAACCGACTTTAAAATCTATATATAGTCGGTTTGTTTTCTCCACACAAGGACACCATACACTCATTATTCAAAACCCTAAACCTAGGGGGCGGCTTTAGGCTGCGTTTTCTCATTTTATTCCGGTTTTATGCACTTTAGATCTAGATTGAACTAGTTACTTTTTATGCACTGTTTATACAAATTTGAGTTGCTGAGGATGTCCAGAGGCTAAAAGCTTCATCAAACGAGTATTGTGAAGCCATCCAACGATTGTTGATTTCGTTTTCTTCGGTTATACTGTGAGTTTTTATTTAAAGGTTGTTTCTTATTCATGTTTATTACGTTTAATTGCTTTTATATCGGAAGATCTGCATGTGTGATTGTTTATTGTTGATGGGAATCTTAATAAACCCTAGATCATCATGAATAAGAGTAGTAATTTGAATCTATCATAACGGAAGTTAATAGGTTTAATTGCTAGATTATAAACATAAAGTTTACACCTTTGGTTAGGAAACGCGTTAATCTTGCATTGGAAGATAATAGATTAATAGATGAGCTTTCTAAGGAATTAGGGTTCATGTTTAGATAAGGTGAATCACAACCTAGATACAAACCACAATATAATCGAGATAGGAAATCAATGCTTGTTGGATAGGTGGATCAATCCTCGTTTGTTCATTACACACTTGTATTAATCCTTAAAACTTGAATTTGTTTAGTTAGTTTACTTTTATTTGCATCTTAGTTTAGTTTAGTATTGAATTGGTTCGCAGCCCGTATCCTTCCTAGCTTTGGATTATATCCTCTGTCTAGTTTTATTTTCTGTTTTGTTTGATGTTTATTCACTGTTTAGATTAGTTTCGTGACATAACTTAGGTTAGACAAAAAGCTAGAATCACAATCGTTTAGTTCCCCGTAAGATCGACCCGGTATCAACCTCTTTACTACGATCCTTATACTTGAGGGAAACCGGATTTATAAATATTTATTACATGTTTGCTGTGCTAGATAAATCCGTGACAATGAGCTATAATATAAAGTTATACCCTTTTTTGGACGAGTGATTTCTGATTTTCTTATAAGTCATGTGCTTAGTGCTACGTACGTATCTTGAGATTTATGATAGTTTGTATTTAGATCCGGAGTATGATTTACTGTGAATATCTGAGGTTTGAATGTGATAAGTAACACGTAACTTATTGTCAAATGAGAAAGTTGAGTTAATATATGAAGTAATTGGGTGTGTCGGAAGCTAGTCGATGATTTGAGTGCGATAGGGTATACCACGTATGTCCTATACCACTATGATGACTAAAAGCTCACGACGGTCAGAAAAAGCTGCCTTAAGATTGGAGTAAGGTAGGGTATATCTCGAATATCCTATTCTGCTATGACAGGGCAACAGCTCATTCTGATGTGCGTTTAAATGTGGAAAAAGTTAAATCAACTTATATAAGAATTGTTATGAAATGGATATAAGACTAAGTTATCGTCTATCTTATCCCCAGTAGAAACTGACAGATATGCTGCCTCTGAGAATTTCAGAAAGGCCCTAGATATATTCTATCATCCTTTTCGGGATATTTTACGTTTGTAGGGTACATCTTATGAGTGTCATTTATTGCTAGTCTACGAGGGGGTATTAGCTAGTTTTGCTTTGAGTTTCTCAAGTTTGGATTTAGTGGAAGTTTTCTATGGCTTTGCACACACACAGTGGTGAACTTCTGATTTATTGGATCTATGCTATATTGTCTGAGATGTCTATCTTTTTCCGAGCATTGGTTTTCGTTTTGTTTTGCTCGGGACGAGCAAAAGCTAAGTGTGGGGGAGTTGTTAAGGGTGATTTTATACGTTTTATAAGGATATATTTTGTAACAATTCTCTCCATATTCGTATGTTTTTCATAGAAATCGAACTTTATATTGAAATATTGAGAAGGTGATGTTTTTAATGGGTTAGTTGCAAAATTGTATGATTTATGTGTAAAATTGATGGTTTTATATTGATTTGGATGATATTACATTTTGCAATGTTTTGATGTGTTGTAGGTACGTGTTTGATGCTCAAATGAAGATCAAAAAGAGATAAGAGTCGGATTTAATTGATGAAAAAGAGATAGGGATGGAATTGGCTAGAAGAAAAGAGATAAAGTTGAAGATTTCGAATTTGGATCTAGCTGAACTGGCGTCCAAGTCCTGTCCAGCCTGGACTGGCGTCCAGAATATTGGACTGGCGTCCAGGAGAGGATTTTTGATTCAGAGGGTTTGGACGCTGGAGTGGACGGGCGTCTGAAGCAAGTCCAAGACATCTGGATGGGCGTCCACAATTCCGGACGGGCGTCCACGGCCGACATGCTGAAAACCGACTTACTTTTCTATAAATAGCAGCGCGGATGTCAACCCTAAACACACATTATAAATACATTATTGAGACCTATTGACACACAATCATTAGGAGAAAACCCTAGGCGGGCCCAGCCCCCTAAGGGGAGGCTGGGGTTGCGATTTTTCTTGTTTCTTTTCCGCTTTTTATTTCGTTTTGCTGTTTTTATGCTGAATGCTTGAGGCTGAGCAATTGTTCAAACCATGTGAATCCGTTTCAACAGGTTCTTTCTTTTCAATCTAGATTTGTTTTGTGAATTTGATTCAAGTTGTATTTTTCCTATGCTTATTGTTTATAAAATCGATATCGAGAGATGTATTGCTTATTGATGTTTACCGTATGACGAGAGTCGGTGTAAACCTTAGATCACCATAGGAAAGATGGGATTTTTAACCTTGACATAACGAGAGTTGATAGGTTGAATATCTAGGTCGCTAGATTGAGAGATCTTACACCTTGTTTTGATAGCGTCAATCTTATATATCGAGAGATGAGAGATTGATAGGCGAATTATCTACGAGAGTAGGAATTCATACCTTTGATAGGTGAACCACATCTTTAATTAAATCATCACAAGACAACTTTAGAGAGGAAATAGAGGGTTGCGGGAACGGTGGATTATTGTTTGTTCGTTGTTTAATCACCATGATCATCTTCTTTACTGTTTATTTTATAGTTGATAGTTTAGATTTCGTTTTTGCTTTTATCCTTCCTGGCTTTGGACTGACAATCCTCTGTCCAGTTTATTTTATCGTTTTTAGTTTCGTTTTAGTAGTAACAACCTTAGGAAAATTAATGAACTAGATACCCCGATTCCTTGTGATCGACTCTGGTATTAATCGCTGTACTACGATCCCTACACTTGGGGAATACCGGATTTATAAATTTTATTACTTGTTTGTTTTGTTAGATAAAATCCGTGACACCTTCCTTAACCGATTTCATCACGTGGTTGCTCGATGGTAGCATCGGCTTCTTACTATAAAGGAATTCGCCATGTGGAGAAGGAGACACAGAGAAAGCGATCGTATCTGTAATTGATTTGCAGAAAAACGGGACCAAGAAACGGAGTAATAGTAGAGTGAATTCAAATGCGGGTTTCAAGGTAGGGGCGTTTCATAAAGGAGCAGACATTGAAACTGAGGCTGAATTTGGAGGAGGTGCTACTATGGGGCTGATTTTGGGGGTTCAATCGAACCCTAGAAGCCATTGCCGGAGATTTTGGGGGTGGGGATGCAGGGGCACGAACGAGAGAAAGTTGAAGATGAGTCATTTTCTATCCATGCTATAATTATCTGGAAAAAAACGAAAAATAAAAATAAAAATAAATGAATAAACGAATGCATTAAAAAAAATTAATAGCCGGACCAATCAGGGGGTGACACATGGCAAGCCCACAATGATCCCTGTAATATTCTGATTTTCGGGAAAGGGCAGACGTGTCATTTTGCGAAAACGAAATATTATTATTTCTTTTCTTTTAATGGAGTTAAGTATTTTATGGATTTTATATATGTGGTTTTCGAAATTATGTATATGTAATTAAGGGATTATTCTGATTTTGGTAGTTAAAGGGCAATTAAGGAAAAAGGGATTTATGGGAAATTGGTATTTAAGGGAAAATTAACACACAATAATCCCATAACCTAAACACAAAAAAATCTGAAATCAGTTTTTCATCTCCTTCTCTGCGCAATCAAGAGGAAGAATTAGGGCTTGGTTAGTTTTTCAGAATTTTGAAGCAAAGCTTGACCGTTTGCAGATCAGAGTAGAGAATTGAAAACGTTGTGAGGAGCACATCGTTTGGTCATCAGAGCTTGGGAGTTGCAGCAGATTTTCTAAGGCTGTTTGGATCGGTTTTGTGCAACAATTAGGTAAGAAACTCTTCCTATGATCTCAGTTATGATTCGTGAAGCGTAGATTATGTTTTAAGACGTGCAGATGTTAGTAAAAGATGTGTTTTTCGTTGATTAAGGATCATAAGTGTCCTTGGGATGTTTAGATATGTTTTCTGTGTTTTTCTGAGTTTAATTCGATGCCAATTAGGTCAGAAACGGATTTCAAATCGTGTTTAGAAGATTTAGCGTTTTGGGAAAAACCCAGGCGGACGGGCGTCTGAATTAGGCAGACGGGCGTCCGAGACCCTAGTAGCCCAGACGGGCGTTTGCAATAGGCAGACGGGCGTCTGAGGTGAGATTTTTGATTCAGGATGTAGTTGTTTTTGGCAGACGGGCGTTTGGGGTTTAGTGGACGGGCGTCCATAGGGTTCAAACGGGCGTCTAGCCTGTTTTACCTTGTCTGTACGGTTTTATCATTCTAGTTTGGTTTCAGGTTTCATAATCATGTTATAATTGTTTTAAACCTTAATTTATGATATGAAAATATTGGATAACATAAACAAGCCTGAATTGAGCTTCTGATTCGTTCAGTTAAAACACCGAATGTACTCTTAAAGGGAGTTGAAGTTCGGATCCGTCGGAAGAGCATGATAGGCTTGTGCTTTGATTAATTAGTATACATCAATGTCTGTGTAATTGCTAGGCCTCGTCTATGTCTAGGGGTCTAGGAAGAGAGTAGTCAAGGTGAGAGAGATTAATTGAAAACACATAGGTGGTTAGTTAATCATCCTAATAAAACATGTATTTGACAAGTAAAAGATTAAACAACATGTCTCTCTTGGATAGGCACCAGTCTATATCGCGATGTGTGTGCTACCTCTGAAGGTGGAAGAACTCCGCAGGTCAACAAAACCCTAAGTGCGGAGGGACTCCCGAGGTGTCTTGTACTATCGGAGCCTACCTAGTCAAGCCTCCGTGGATATTGGTGTGATCCACTAATATGTCGCAAATCGATATCTACCGGTGGATATACATCGCGTAGTAGTGCCCTTTGAGTGCGGTTGTAACATAGATAAGTTAAGTAGAAACGTTTAGTCAATTCATGTTGATGGACATGAGATGAACTCTAGATTGAATCAGTCAAACATAATCAACTAAACTTTTAATTATCTTATCTTTATAAATTATAACTGTTGTCATAACTTCTCTTTCTTATTAAGTACGTTGTACTTACCTCAAATGCATGTTTTCTATGTGTTTGGGGATGAGAAGACGAACATGTTGATAATGTTTACGAGGAGGAGTTTGATGATGACGTTTGAAGACGCCTCAATGAAGACTTTACTTTTATTATTGGGGAAAACACACTTTACCTACCTGTGGTTTGTCATTTAGACTCTTTACCTCCCTATGGATTAATAATATATGGTTTACCCCCCTATGCTTTTCTGAAAAGCATTTAATCCAATTTCCGGTCATCAGAATTAATTTTCCGGCCAAAGATATTTATAAAATAATGTATTTCCCTATTTGCCCTTTTCTTTCTAAACGTTCCCAACGTTTTCCTGCCAAAGATATTTATAAAAAATGATTCATCTACAATTTCAAGCTTAGATACTATTATACTAAGCGTTGTAAGAAAGATTGGAGAAGACCACCAACCCCCCAACCCCCACCAAAGAAAAGTCGAAAATTATGGTCACTTGCATTAAAGTGCATTTTGCTTAAAGCCCGTAAGTGCAGCTCAGTGTTCGCTCCCAATAGTAACATGCTTCTCATTTACTCCAAATTCATACATAAATACTAATTCAACTCCACACACACAAAATTAAGTCAATTGAATAGAAATCCATACATAACTAGAACTCCAGTTCCATGCATTAAGTTTACTCTAAATCCATACAATAAAAACTCCAAAGTATAGATTTGAATCAAAATAATAGCATGAAATTTAATTGGTACACTCCTACAAGAAAAGTCATGTCTTTCTAAGTGTCATGACACCTCATTCATTTGATTGAGACATTCCAAACTTTTGAGACAAGTTCATAGCAACTCCACTTCGTGTTTGTGTCCGAGAAGATTGATTTTGGATTCTGCCGTTGACCCTCTGGTGACCTTCTTACTACAAAATCTGTTTGTGCATTAACCGACGACTCTCCAAGTCGCTTACCCTTTGCCTTTGATATTACCGGCAACTTTTGTAAAATCTGTGTCTACATTGTGCTTTTGCAGCCTTGGTGACCTTCTTGGTGGCAAAATGGTTGCTTGCTTACGACCATGCCTTTGTGTTGAATGTTGATGTGATTTCCCATTTGACCTATGTTGGTCGATTTGAGTTCCACTTGTAGTTATTACTTCTGCCTTGCATCAACTGTAATGAATAATAAAATAAAATATCACATTGGTTCAAATGAATTATAATATAAAAATATCACACTAGCTAAGTGATGTATTTTTTTCACGTACTGAATGAATAATCGAGGATGAAGCCTGAGACAAAGTAGGGATGGCATGTAATGGTTCTTGATTACTCTCTAAAACAGCTGCAGGCATTGGATTCTGCATAATGACGAAGTTAGTTCAAAAGAATTTACAAAAATCACATTAGCAAAGTAATGGATTTTTTATCACATACTGAAGAGGATGAAGCCTGGGACAAACTTGGGATAGCATGTAATGGTCGATGGTTATTCTCTGAAACAGCTACACGCATTGCATTCTGCATGATGACAAAATTATCAATATTCAAAAGTACACTATGACAAATTAATAGTATACCACAAAATAAGAAAAACATCAAATTCCCTACCTTCCTAGCACTGCATGACCTGATGTTGTGCCCAAGTTGTTTGCAATGTTTGCATGTAACTGTCAATCCTTTCCTAGTTGATTGTTTATTATGTCTGTGCTCATCAGGATCATTCCTTCTTAATTTTTTTGGTCTACCTGGCTGCTTTCTCAATATTGGAGGTATTAGCTCGGGCATGTTTGTTTTCTCCCAATACAATGCTGATGGTACGGGATATATCATAAAAGAGTATGCCAAAATGTACATATCCTTCTTATAGCACCCATCAATATAAGACTCAACTTTTCCTTTCTCAATTTGTATAGCAGGTATGGAATGATGGCAAGGTATGCCACTCAATTCAAACATCCTACATGTACAAGTCTTCATTCTCAAATCAACAACATAAACGGTCTGTCCACTTATAACCTCATATGTCCCTTCCCCGGCATAGGTAGCAAAACAATTTCTGCTTTTCTCTTTATTTTCCTCCAACCTTTGGACAATTGATGGACATATGGTCCCTTCATACTTCATCATATTATCCCTTTTCACTTGAATACTTTGCATCAACTTCCTTCTTATCCAGTTCACCATATCAACAATAGGTAGCTCTCTGGCTGGTAAAATGTAGCTATTAAATGACTCGTTCATGTTGTTCACAAGAATTGGACACTTACTCTGAGTAGAAAAGTGTGACCTACTCCACACTTCAGGGGGGATCTTCTTCAACCAACCAGCTGCATTCTCCTGCCCCTCTACAAAAGGATCAGCTTTCTCAATCATATCCATTGCTCTATTAAACTCAGCTTTATTCCCAACAGATGCAGCCTTCCAAAATAAATCCCTCAACATTTTTCCCTTGAACTTTTTCTTGAAATTTTCATACATGTGTCTCACACAAAACCTATGCTCAACTCCTGGGAAAACCTCTTCAACCGCATTAAGTAACCCTTTTTGTCTATCTGATATTAACACCCAACTTCTTTCAGTCAACCCCCCTATGTCATCTAAC
Organism: Gentiana macrophylla; assembly: GCA_026214975.1. Lineage (NCBI taxonomy): Eukaryota > Viridiplantae > Streptophyta > Magnoliopsida > Gentianales > Gentianaceae > Gentiana > Gentiana macrophylla. Next base: position 57,352,186 of record CM047812.1, read on the forward strand.
AAGTGTTCTAAGAACCATCTCCAAGACTCATACCTTTCTGCCTCAACAATCCCAATAGCTATAGGGAACATATTATCATTCCCATCCCTACCAATAGCACTTAACAACTGACCTCTATAACTACCTTTAAGGAAACATCCATCTAGGCCAATGACAGGCCTGCACCCACTTAAAAAGCCTCTTTTGCTTGCTGAAAAGCAAACATAAAGTCTCTCAAATGTCCTTGAGGGTAACTCACCAAGAATCTGCCCATCACTATTCACCAAATCCCCTACATTGTTTGTTTGTAATGGCATATCTTGCACCTTAATCTTGCATGTACTTCCTGGATTCGTCTTCCTTAAGGTGGCACAGAAATCCCATAACCTTCTATATTGGTCAGCATCATTCCCATATATCATCTCCTTAGCCTTCCTCTTAGCAACACATACTTGAGAGTAACTAGCATCCACATTCAAATCCCTCTTCACATCCTTCAATAAGTTCTTCACAGAACATGTAGGGTCATCCCTCACTTTTTCTACATATTTCTGTGCAATATACCTTGAATTGCAATGCTTATTTGCATATTGCCTACCACAAGTATGTTGTCCATGAAGGGTTTTTATTTGAAATAACTGACCACCTTGTGTAGGGGATGCATGAATCCTCCATGAGCACCCCTGATCACATTGGGCAGTGATTCTACGGTTCTCATTTTTATATACCTTCTTGTGTATCCATGCTTAACATTCCATTCCTTCAATGCACTCCTAAAGTTTGTGGGGTACTAAACTTCATCCGACTTTGAAAATAAAGTTGGGTTGTAAGAAATCTTCTTCTTCAATCACATCATCCAATGGATTCCCAAAACTATCAAGTAGTGACTCTTCCCAATCCACCACCTCATTCCAATTATGTTCTTCATATTGCCTAGGCTCACTTGGACCGGCATGTTCTGCATCTTCAGAACGTGTTGGATCAATTGAACCAACATTTGGTACAATATTCACAGACCTGAATATATCATCTACATCCCCCACATCAACAACTTCATCAAACCAGTCCGATGGTTCATCATCCATAGGAGGTTCACTATTGGATTCATTACCATCATCTTCATCTTCTTGCTCCCCATTAACTTGATGTGCATCAGTATTTTCAACACCAACAACAGGTGGTAACGATTCTGAATTTTCATCGTTGCTTACGACAACATAAAACTCTAGAAAAGGCATCCCTTCATACAAGTATTGCATAACACTTAGGTCTACATCATCCTTAACCTCAGTTAAACCCATATTCATGTTTCCATTTGGATCCCTATAGTAGAATCTAGCATTCCCCCCCGCACTTAGCTGACTATGAAGATTATTGATGACACTCATTTTTAACACATTGTCACTTGATATGTGTTTCATAATGGCATATGATCCATTCACATATTCGAGTTTTGGTTGAAACTTAAAGTAGCCCCCAAAGTGCATCCTAATTTCAAGTTGTCCAGCCATGTAACCTATAACACGCAAAACAAACGAAATTTGACAGTAATAAAAACGGAATCAATTTATTATATTTTTTCAAACTTCCAATAAGATTTTGGTTGATGAGACAAGTGAATTTACAGAAAAAATGTGTAAGCTTGTCATTAAACTCCGATAGATTACATCGTTTTCTTATACTTGATAAGACATTATAGTTGGATTTTTGCATACCAACATTACTCTACTCCTTTTTTCTAACTTTTGCAACCAAAAAAAAAGATAAAATTGAAAGCCTCACCTACGGACATTTTCTTTCTCATCTAAAGAGCTAACAATATTTTTTTCTCATAAAATTCGTTGATAATCTAACATGAATTTGATGAGACCATTATTTCCTTATGCAATCGTATCCAAAGAAAGAAGTCAAAAAGGATTAATTGATGTGTATCGCCAATCACCAATAATCACATAAAAGCTACACAAGAAAACCTAAGAAGCGAAAAATCGAATACCAAAATCACAAAGAAATCGCCTTAATATTTTCTAATAAAATCCACTTCTTGTGGTCATTTTAAAAATAAAAAGAAAATGCAGCAAGAAAACGAAGCGAATGCTTTATTGGCGGCAAGAATGCTTCGGATGAGAAAAATAGAACCTTTAATCGCCCCTCCGATAATAAAAACGAATTGAGCAACAATTCGCAGCAAATTGAGCACCAAAGCGCAGTTGGATGGCTGTATATTGGAACCCTGCTTTGTGAATGGCGTGAAAACGTTGGGAACGTTTAGAAAGAAAAGGGCAAATGGGGAAATACATTATTTTATAAATATCTTTGGCCGGAAAATTAGTTCTGATGACCGGAAATTGGATTAAATGCTTTTCAAAAAAGCATAGGGGGGTAAACCATATATTATTAATCCATAGGGAGGTAAAGAGTCTAAATGACAAACCACAGGTAGGTAAAGTGTGTTTTCCCCTTTATTATTTTGTTATTCTTCATTAGACAGTATTAGACTTTTGGTCTTTCGAGACTTGTAGTACCGTTACATTTCTTTTGGATTTCGTACTTTCCTTGAATGTAATAAATTACATTTCCTTCCTTAGATTTCATTTCTACTCTTGGTTGTTTGGAATTTTATACCCGAGTCTTTTGCTTCCGTTTGCTTATTTATTATACGACATGGTACAGGCTTACGTATAAAGTGAATTTATTTTTATTTTATATGTGCCGAACGTTCCTTTTCCGGATAAGGACTTGGTGTTCGGGAACGGGGCGTTACATTTGGTATCAGAGAGAAGCGTCTTTTAGGCTTCCTTTCTTTTAAGATAAGTTTTATCTAGACCTTTTAGTAACGTTCTGGTTTTCTTTGATCATCAGGATGGTGTTCACGAGAACTGGAGCGGGTGCAGAGACTTCCAGAGTTCGACGGGAAAGTCCAACACCGGTCGTAGGAGGCGGTGTTGTGAGGCAGATTCCTCCGCCACATCGGAGTTTATCACCACCACCTCGTACTGCGACACCCACACCAATGTCTCAGCAGGGTTTGTCGCCGCGACCTCATCAGGAGCAACCTCCACGATGGCACGTGGGGAGTTCAGTTCAGTTTTCTTTGGTGAGTGATGTTCCAGCCGGATTTGTACCACCACCGGTAAGTTACCCTCCGCACCAGCAAACCGTTTATCCTCCACCAATCAGTGTTTACCCACCACCAGTTAGCGTTTACCCTCCACCAATGAGCCACCCCTCACCATTGGTGTTCCACCAACAACAGCAGACTTTCTACCCACCTCCCGCAGGTCATACCCATCGACCTACTGTACCACTTTCACCGCGGTTCGACCATCAGCAAGGATTTGGTTATCCAACTTTTGGTTTTCAACAACCTCAGCCAACCCCACAGCAACACCAGAATTACCATCAAGGATACTACCATTTTCAGCCGGAACCGCAAGCGAATCCAGCCTACCCTCAACAACAGCAGTACCAGCAGCAAGTGCCTTTTGGTTACCCTCCGGTTTACCCACCAGTGAGACTGGTATTTGAGCAAGCACCGGCTGTGGATTGGTATACAAGATTGAGAAGGAATCGGGTTGAGAACTTCTACGGAAACGTCGAACATTCAAAGGCCGAGGAATGGATAAGGAGCTTCGAGAAGGCATGCAGGAACATTCATGTGCCAGAGACAGAGATGGCACAGTTAGCAGTTAGTTATCTTTTGGGTGCAGCTGAGGCATGGATAGATGCGATACAGAGTAGCAATGGCAAGGTCACGGACTGGGAATCTTTCAAAGCTATGTTCTATAATGAGTACTTTCCGGCAACAGTACAGGCAGATAAGGCAAGTCAGTTTTTGAAACTGAAGCAGGGTATTCATCTGACGGTATCTCAGTATACCAATAAGTTTAATGAGTTAGGAAGGTTTTATCCCTAGCTCATGAAAGTGGAAGAAAGGAAGATGGCACTGTACAAGAAAGGACTAGCACATGAGATACAGTCAGGTATGTTGGGATTTACAGTGAAGAATATGGCAGAATTACTGAATAAAGCCTTGGAGGTTGAGATCTTCAGGAAGAAGGCTACTGTTGTGATTGGAAACAAGCGAAACTTTGGGACTAGTCAGGGAAATTGTCTGGGAGCGCCGCAGCAGAACGTCAAGAAGACAACAGCTCCTCCGGCAGCTAAGGCCCCGAACAGTGCACCTCTGTGTTCCAAGTGCAATAGACATCATTCAGGAGAGTGCAGAGCTAGTTCAGGCGGTTGCTACTTTTGCAGAGAACCGGGGCACTTTTCTAGAGAATGTCCCAATAAGGGGAATAAAGGGAGTACGAGCCGAGGAAACGGTAGGAGCGGCCCAAGCCGACCAGTTCGAGTTTTTGTAGCTGATGCTAGGGATGCAAAACCAGAGGATGATGTTATCTCAGGTACCTTGTTGTTAATTTATTCTATTTAGACATTTTTATGGCACGTTTATTCATGCTATAATTTTATTTAAATGAATGAATATGCATCCTAGGTACGATAATGCTAGATAACCTAGTGGTCAGAGCTTTGTTCGATACGGGAGCGTCTAACACTTTTGTGTCGACCAAGGTAGCTAAGAAGTTGAGTTTACCCTCGGAACCTTTAAGAAACACTTTGGAGATAACTACACCGTTAGGGAAGGTAACAAAGGTAACTAGGATGATACCTCAAGTGGAAGTTCGAGTTGGATCGTATTGTTGCAAGAGTGACTTCACGGTTTTAGACTTTTCAGACTTTGACGTGATTCTTGGGAGAGATTGGCTATCCGAGAATTTTGTTCACTTAGATTGCCGGGAGAAGAAAGTGACTTTTAAAGTACCCGGGAAATCAGACAAAACTTATCAAGGGAATGTGTACAAGCCGAGTAAGAAGCGACATCCGATAATTTCAGCGGTTAAGGCAATCAGAGCTTGTCAGAAGGGTTGTGAAGGCTACTTGTTGTACGCAGTGCATGTGGGACAAGTGAAGCCTAAGCTAGAAGAAACTCCGGTAGTGAGAGAGTACCCTGAGGTATTTCCGGAAGAGTTACCGGGAAACATGCCGGATAGGGAAATCGAGTTTGAGATCAAGTTGGTACCCGGAGTGGCACCAGTTGCTAAGGCACCCTATAGGATGGCACCGGCTGAATTAAAGGAGTTGAAGGCTCAACTTAAGGATATGCTTGAGAGGAATATAATTCAGCCCAGTACTTCACCTTGGGGAGCCCCTGTTTTGTTCGTGAAGAAGAAAGATGGTAGCATGAGGATGTGTATCTACTACAGGGCGTTGAAATACCTTACCATCAAGAATAAGTACCCCTTGCCGAGGATAGATGATTTGTTCAATCAGTTGCAAGGCAAGAAAGTGTTCTCTAAGATTGATCTTAGGTCCGGATATCATCAGTTGAAGATCAAGGTGGCAGATATACCGAAGATGGCTTTTAGTATGAGGTATGGACATTATGAGTTCTTGGTTATGCCTTTTGGACTCACTAATGCACCATCCGCATTTATGGATTTGATGCAGCGAGTCTTCATGCCATACTTGGATAAGTTTGTGATAGTGTTCATAGACGACATCCTAGTGTATTCTAAGGATGAGAAGGAACATGAAGAACACTTAAGGATAGTGTTAGATACCTTGAAGAAGAAGCAGTTGTTTGCTAAGTTCTTTAAGTGTGACTTTTGGTTGAAGCAAGTCAGTTTCTTGGGTCATGTCATTTCTGGAGATGGCATACAAGTTGATCCCGCCAAGATAGAAGCAGTTGAGAATTGGCCTAAACCTACTACATTTGAGTAGTAAGGCTTTCTTGGTTTGGCTGGCTACTATAGGAAGTTCGTGCAAGACTTTTCAAAGATAGCTACTCCACTCACTAAGCTTACACAGAAGAATGTGAAGTTCGAATGGACTAGCGAGTGTGACACTGCTTTTCATACCCTGAAGGATAGGTTGACTACGGCCCCAGTGTTGGCAGTTCCGGAGATCTTCGATAACTACGATGTCTACACAGATGCTTCGGGATAGGGTCTAGGTTGTGTGTTGATGCAAGGGGGAAAGTGATTGCTTATGCATCCAGGCAGTTGAAGGTGCATGAGAAGAACTACCCGACACATGACTTAGAATTGGCAGCAGTAGTGTTTGCATTAAAGACTTTGAGGCACTACTTGTATGGAGTTAAGGCTAGGATCTTCACCGATCACAAGAGTTTGAAGTATTTCTTCACACAAGAGAATCTGAACATGAGACAACGGAGATGGCTAGAGTTCGTGAAAGACTATGATTTGGATATCCAGTACCATCCAGGCAAATCCAACGTAGTGGCAGATGCTTTAAGCAGGAGACCAGTGTTTGCAGTTTCAAGCGTCGAAGATGTGGCAGAAAGGTTAGATGGGCTGGTAATCAGTAGGTTTGATCAGATTGAGGATCGACAGTTTGTGGTGCCGATGTTACCAAGATCTGAGTTGATGGATGACATTCGGGAAAAGCAAGATGAAGACCCAGCTTTGGTGGATTTGAAGCGAGTTGCTAGAGAGAAACCTACAGCGGGTTATGCTTGGATAAGAATGGCAACCTTTGGTACCAGGATCGTTTATGTGTGCCTAATGTTGGCAACCTAAGACAAAGAGTCATGGAAGAGGCACATAGGATTGCTTTTGCAGTTCATCCAGGTGCTACCAAGATGTATCGAGACTTGAAGGAGAAGTTTTGGTGGCCTTCGATGAAGGTAGAGATAGCCAAGTTCATAGCAGAGTTTGCCTACAATAATAGTTATCACGCAAGTATAGGCATGCCACCGTTCGAAGCGTTGTATGGAAGAACATGTAGAACGCCGTTGTTTTGGGATGAAGTCGGGGAAAGACAGATTACAGGGCCGGAAATGGTTGAACAAGCTAAGGAAAGGATTCAGTTGGTTAAGAAGAATTTGAAGACAGCACAGGACAGGCAGAAAAGTTGGGCAGACGTTAGAAGAAGACCGCTTGAGTTCGAAGTCGGTGATAGAGTGTATCTACGAGCTTCACCGATGAAGGGAGTGAAACGCTTTCGACAAAAGGGAAAGCTAAGTCCAAGGTATGTTGGACCTTTTGAAATTTTGGAAAGGATTGGACCGTTGGCTTACAAGCTGAAGTTACTGGAATCGATGTCAAGGGTCCATAGTATGTTTCACGTCTCGATGTTGAAGAAGTGTCTGACGAGGAATGATGTTGAAACTATGATTGATCCGGAAATTCTACAAGACAATCTTGCTTATGATGAGAGACCGATCAAGATTTTGGACCGGAAGGAAAAGATGATAAAGAGACGGATGATTCCGTTGGTTTTGGTTCAGTGGAGTAATCATTCACCCGAGGAGGCAACTTGGGAAGTTCAAGATGACATGATCAGTGAATTCCAAGAGTTTGTGAATTTACCAGGTATGTTCTAGTTTCGAGGACGAAACTCATTTTAAGGAGGGAGGAATGTAATATTCCGATTTTCGGGTAAGGGCAGACGTGTCATTTTGCGAAAACGAAATATTATTATTTCTTTTCTTTTAATGGAGTTAAGTATTTTATGGATTTTATATATGTGGTTTTCGAAATTATGTATATGTAATTAAGGGATTATTCCGATTTTGGTAGTTAAAGGGCAATTAAGGAAAAAGGGATTTATGGGAAATTGGTATTTAAGGGAAAATTAACACAGAATAATCCCATAACCTAAACACAAAAAAATCAGAAATCAGTTTTTCATCTCCTTCTCTGCTCAATCAAGAGGAAGAATTAGGGCTTGGTTAGTTTTTCAGAATTTTGAAGCAAAGCTTGACCGTTTGCAGATCAGAGTAGAGAATTGAAAACGTTGTGAGTAGCACATCGTTTGGTCATCAGAGCTTGGGAGTTGCAGCAGATTTTCTGAGGCTGTTTGGATCGGTTTTGTGCAGCAATTAGGTAAGAAACTCTTCCTATGATCTCAGTTATGATTCGTGAAGCGTAGATCATGTTTTAAGACGTGCAGATGTTAGTAAAAGATGTGTTTTTCGTTGATTAAGGATCATAAGTGTCCTTGGGATGTTTAGATATGTTTTCGTGTTTTTCCTGAGTTTAATTCGATGCCACCAGGTCGAAACGGATTTCAAATCGTGTTTAGAAGATTTAGCGCTTTGGGAAAAACCCAGCGCGACGGGCGTCTGGAATTAGCGACGGGCGTCCGAGACCCTAATGTGAGCCTGCAGACGGGCGCTTGCAATAAGCGCACGGGCATCCGAGGTGAGATTTTTGATTCGAGATGTAGCCGCTTTTGGCGCACGGGCGTTTGGGGTTTAGTGGACGGGCGCCCATAGGGTTCAAACGGGCGTCTGGCCTGCTTTTACTTTGTCTGACGGTTTTATCATTCTAGTTTGGTTTCGTGTTTCATAATCATGTTATAATTGTTTTAAACCTTAATTTATGATATGATAATATTGGATAACATAAACAAGCCTGAATTGAGCTTCGATTCGCTCAGCTTAAAACACCGAATGTACTCTTAAAGGGAGTTGAAGTTCGGATCCGTCGGAAGAGCATGATAGGCTTGTGCTTTGATGAATTAGTATTCATCAATGTCCTGTATAATTGCTAGGCCTAGCCTATGTCTGTGGGTCTAGGAAGAGAGTAGTCAAGGTGAGGAGATTAATTGAAAACACATAGGTGGTTAGTTAATCATCCTAATAAAACACGATTTGACTAATAAAAGATTAAACAACATGTCTCTCTTGGATAGGCACCGACCATACCGCAATGTGTGTGCTACCTCTCACGAAGGTGGAAGAACTCCGCAGTCAACAAAACCCTGGTGCGGAGGGACTCCGTTGAGGTGTCGCATTATCGGAGCCTACTAGCCAAGCCTCCGTGGATATTAGTGTGATCCAAAGAATATGTCGCAATCGATATCTCCTGGTGGATATACATCAAAGTAGTGCCTCTTGAGTGCGGTTGTAACATAGATAAGTTAAGTAAAGCGTTTAGTCAATTCATGTTGATGGACATAGAGATGAACTCTGGATTGAGTCACCAAACATAATCAACTAAACTTTTAATTATCTTATCTTTATAAATTATAATCGTTGTCATAGCTTCTTTCTTTCTTATTAAGTCGTTGTACTTACCTCAAATGCATGTTTTCTATGTGTTTGGGGATGAGAAGACGAACAGGTTGATAATGTTTACGAGGAGGAGTTCGATGATGACGTTTGAAGACGCCTCATTGTAGACTTTACTTTTATTAATTTGTTATTCTTCATTAGACAAGATTAGACTTTTTGGTCTTTCGGGACTTGTAGTGCTGCTACATTTCTTTTGGATTTCAGATTTTCCTTGAATGTAATAAATTACATTTCCTTCCTTAGATTTCATTTCTACTCTTGGTTGTTTGGAATTTTATACCTGAGTCTTTTGCTTATTTTTGATACCGACGTGGTAGAGGCTTACGTATAAAGTGAATTTATTTTTATTTTATACGTGCCGAACGTTTATTTTCCGGATAAGAACTCGATGTCCGGAAACGGGACGTTACAATCCCCTTGTCTTTGTATTAGATAGTAGGAAACCAACGTAGTGACCGTTTAACAATTAGGTCCTTCATTTTATTATATTGTAATATAATAATGGCAACTTGGGTAGTTTATTGTTTTTTTTTTCTTTTTTTCTTCTCGGTAGTTTTTTTATTAAACAGTGTAAAAATTATCTTCAAAAAAACAATCTACTTAAATTTGGAGTAAATTAATAATTAACATAATAATTGGATAGTAAAAATAGTTGGGGTGATAATATTGTGTTATTTCAAGTCAAGAAAAAATAAAATCAGTATATATAATTTTAGTAAAATAATAATTATAAAGTAACGCCAAGTTGATTGGTTGATCTAGTTAAATACATGGTGATGGTATTTTAAGGATAATAATTTGTAGTAACTATATTCTACTATAAGTGAAGTCTACATTATGTCAACATAGACATCATCTCACAACACATTTTCTACTTATGAAAAATTAACAAAAAAAAAAAAACAACATACAATGACAACCCAAATATGATGTTGGATGTATACATGGTGTAGAGTTTTTGGAGTAGCTCTATCTTTATCTTTTTGTAAAATTTTATTAGTATGACACATGGCAATCATTGATTTGGCAATGAGATTGCAGATCAAGATCATATTATTTTTTATATTACATGTGTCATGTGCTAATTTGTCAATGAGATTTCATATCTTATTTCATGTGTAGTGGTATTTTCTATAAATACATGGAGATGAAACATATTAAAAAGACTTCTTTATGTCCATTTTCAACTCTTTATTTTTTTCTACAAGTTATTAGTTTATCATCATGGATCGTCTAGGTGCATACTGGACCAATAGACGCAAAGAGCGGAAAGAACGTGAAAGAGAGCGGAGACAGAGAATGGAGATGGATGATGATACGAACCGAATGCTCTACCAATTGGTTCCTCTTGCACAAAATGTGGACTTTGCAGATGCTCCAGTCATGAGAACATATATTAATCGAAACCGGGAAGATCGTCATGCTCAGCTAATGGCAGACTATTTCGGACCGAATCCTAAGTTCCCTCCACATTATTTTCGACGAAGATTCCGGATGCGACGTGAGCTTTTCTTAAGGCTGCTTTACGCCGTGTCTGAAGCTAATCCATATTTCAGGCAACAACGTGACTGCACTCGCAGACTTGGCCTTTCACTGTTGCAGAAGGTCATGGCAGCCGTACGCGTGCTAGCTTATGGGTATGGCAGACTTGGCCTTTCACCGTTGCAGAAGGTCATGGCAGCCGTACGCGTGCTAGCTTATGGGTTTGGATAGGCGAAAAGATGGCTAAGGATTCCATGATCAATTTTTGTGACACAATTATAGTCCTCTTCAAAGAATAGTATTTGCGTGATCCAACTCCTAAAGATCTTTCAAAGTTATTGGCAGAAAACTCCGAGCGTGGATTCCCTGGGATGATTTGGGTCCCTTGATTGCATGCACTGGCGTTGGGACGCATGCCCTCACGGTTGGAGAGGCCAATTCAATGGCCGGTATAGACATCCCACAGTCATCTTGGAAGTTGTTGCATCTTATGATCTTTGGATTTGGCATGCATTTTTTGGTATGCCTGGTACCAACAATGACATTACCGTGTTAGACCACTCCACATTGTTCAAAAGGCATCTTCAAGGTTCCGCACCGCCGGTTCACTATGAGGTCAATGGGAGACAATACAACCTCCCTTACTATTTGACCGACGGAATCTATCCAAAGCATGCCATTCTCGTGCAAGCTGTAAAGAATCCTATAACCCCTAAAGAACGGACTTTCACAAGAAAGCCAGAATCTTGCCCAAAAGACGTCGAAAGGTTATTCGGCATTATACAACATAAGTGGCATATAGTGCATATTCCTGCAAGTCTTGAGAAACGAAGTGATCTGTTAAAAGCGATGTTGACCTGCCTTATTTTGCATAACATGATTGTTGAAGATGAGCGCAGTCAGGACTTGCTTGAATGGACCCGCCAGACGAAGATGAACCTAGCATGCCCGAGATTGTATAATCAGTGGAAGAGACTATTATGCTTATAAGCACTAGGCTTGGTAGAATTCATAATAGGGATGTTGGATTTAACCGTATTTGATGAATCACTTTGATCCAGGATCGTTTATGCTAAACTATCAAGAATCTATAGAAAGATAAACCGGAAGCATACCTGAGTCCGTAGTGCCGCAGATCTCCTATAGGATCCGGTCTTCTAGATCTACACACTTTCTGGAGACATTCAGAAAACCCTTTGGAAATCCTCTGTAATCTCTCTGATAATAGGAGACAGAAGAGTTGAGAATAGTGTGTGACCTAAGTACCATGACCCTTTTATATAGTTAATTATAGTTTAGGTATTTCTGATTCTACCCATCAACGAAACAGAAATTACCTCTTAGTCTCTACACATAAAAGGTCCACACCCTAACGATACGTTACAGTCCAATAATTATAACCGTAGTAGATCACTTTAAAACGGACTAACATTTATTGACAGTCTACGCCATAACAATTATTTCACATATAAACCCAACGTTGGATATATGATCCAACAATCTCCCACTTAGGCTATATGTGTAACTTTATAATTGTATGTCATAAGATAACCGAATGAGCGCTCAACTTGGCTGTCATTACAAAACGTATCAAATAACAATCCCGTCCATCAAAGTCACCAACATATGACCAAAGCGCCTTCGTCACATCTATCGTAACGGGACCCATCAATGATCACGTATGCTAGTAAAGTTGAATGACATAGATCATGATGTGGATGCGTAGCATGGAAATTAACACGAAATGTGATCTTAACATGTAAATTTCCAACTGGTCCACCTTAAACTTAATGAGATCAAAACCGTATATCGAGATCAAAGTGTGAAACATCAAAACTAAATTTCTGCAGAAACAACCGTAATTGTCACTTTAACCTTAACCGAAACAACTGAAAATTGTGTATATATCGAAACAAACGTTATCAATTACAAACTCCCACTAAACCTGAGTATCCTTAACTGACATGACACCCATATGAGCAATATGCTCAAGAATATCTTGGGTGGCTGTCCCATAGTGAGTGGATCCACAATAATGGAGTTTGTTATGATATGTTCAATAGACACCCTTCCACTTTGAACTCTGTGCTTAACAACTAGGAATCATATATCAATGTTCTCAGACATTGATGAATTTCAATCGTTGTTGGGATAAAACACCGCGGAACTATTATCACAAGAATCCTTAATGGTCCTTATTGACCAAAACTCGTAGCTCGAAATAAATTTTCCGCATCCATATCCCATCACTAGTGGCTTCAAAAGCCCCGAATTTTGTCTCCAAAGTCAAATAAATCATAAGTGTCTGCTTAGCACTTTTTAGAAAAAACAACTTCTTTTGACAAAATGACATAACATTATGTGGATTTAAATGTATCTTTACATCCACCAAAATCTGAGTCAGTATACCGAATGATCTCTAACTTTTATGACTCCAGATATGTGAGCATCCTAAATTTTGTTTTCTGTAAGTACTTTATAACCTTATATGCTGCAATCAAATGACCCTTTCCAGGATCATTTAAGAATCTGCTCAACCTGACTAAAACGTACGTAATAACCTGACACGTACAAACATGAGCACACATTAGATTCCCAACAACCGAATCAAAGGGAACCTTCTGCATTTCCTCCTACTTTAAATCATTAGAAAATGGCACTATTTGAGACTAGCCTTGTCTCCTTGCAGACACAGGGTACCATGTTGTTTACGATACATCATGTCGAATCTCAAAAGAAAACTTTATCGATATAGTCTGTTTGTAATGATCCAATAATACCTCAAGAATAACCCTGATATACCTGGATCCCGAAAAACTAAAAATAGCGTCTTCTAAATCTTTCAACTCAAAACCGAACGAGGTAAATGATTTAGTTTCACGCCCAAAAACTATATCGTTACTGAATATCATCGACATGCAAAACCAGAGTATGAACCTACTCCCACTAAACTTATGTTAGATACATTCATCAACTGAATTTAACCCAAAAACCAAACGAGACAACAATTTGAGGAATCTAACATACCATTGACAGGAAAACCGTTTGAGTCCAAAGATGGATTTCTTTAATTTGCAATCCATATTCTTTGCGTCACCAAATGCAAAGTTTTCTAGCAGCACTAAATCAATGTTTCATCAATGTCACCACTGATGAACATTGTCTTTACATCCATCTAATGTAACTTATAATCCATATGAGCAAGTAGAGCCATAATTATTCTGAAAGAAACCATAGAGAAAGCATTTTATAATATATGCTCCTTTTGAGTAAAGCCTTTAATGACAAGACATACCTTATATATTTCCACATTACCATCTGAATCCCTCTTGGTCTTAAATGTCCATTTACAACCAATGGGTTTCGATCCTTCTGGAAATGGTAGAATATTCCAAATGTCATTGTCCTTCATGGACTTCCACTCATTTTGCACAACCTTAATCCACTTATAAGAGTTGGAGCTTTCCATGGCTTGGGGAACGGTAACTTGATTGTCCTCTATATTGCCAGGATCCTTATGCTCAAAGAGGTAAACAATATAATTATTCTGAATTGTTGACACAATCTCTCTAGTGGAGTGTCTTGGTGGCAGTGCCACTTATTTCTCATGTGGTATCTCATATGGTCATATTGCTCCCATATAAGTTATTGAGGATGTTGAGGTTGTCTAATTGGAAGTTCAAGAATATTGTCATAAACCGTATCTAGCAATAATATACATCCCATTTGGGAAATACAAATTGTTACCAACTGCCACTTTAGGGAGAGTCATGGTAGGCTCTTCCTTAAAGACAATATTTCATACCTTATCTTCCCCCCAAACTCAATATCCTCAAGGAACCTTGCAGATCCCGTCTAATAAAAACAAAAAATTGGAAGTACGACCATAGAACTTAAAACCCCTGGATCTCTTAAAACACCACATAACATAACAATTAACCAAAGTCCAATTTTCTTTCCTTTGGCTTATAGACCATAACCTTAATTGGACAACCACCAATATGATTACACTAAATACTTTGGGTTTTCCTCACCATATTTCATATAAGGTTTTGGTTACTGATGTAGTGGGTATTTATTTAGTGTGAAAGCTGCTATCTTTAATTTCCATAGTGACTGCCATTTGGTACAAGGAATAAGAAACAAATAATCGTCTATGAATATGATACTTTGTTGCTGAACATTCCAACATACCGTAGGGAATAACAGCAAGTGACCATACGCATCAATTCTAAGACGTACATAGAGCAATCACATACCTAATCTCCTTATATCGGTTTGTTATCCCTTAATACAACCTACTCAGACAAGATCTGACATATCAAGGGGACCAAATGTTCCATCTGACACAAGCCACTATATTCTCTTTCGAGAATTTTTCCTTAAATGCTAATGCCAAACCATATAGGAACCATCATTAGCTGACTTTGATTTGTGCCATGAAAACTAAATGCAAAGTGATAATAATGATACAATGGTATCCACCATAAATAGATTATCACTGAAAGCCAAATGATTAGAACATATTTGATCTGAATCCTGGAAAAGACTAAATGTATCATCCTTAATTGAACAAGAATTTCCTAATTTGTCCAATCAAGAATTGAAAAGCCGAATTCCGCCATAAAGACGGTCTGATAAGTCTCTTCCAAGTCTAGAAAATGTTCAATCTTTGGTAACAATCTATTGTCTGAATAGCCTTAAACTTTACAACATTATCATCACCCTAAAAGAAGTATCTTTCAACATCAAATGGTAATCGATAATGCCAGTTACTCTGCATATTCACACTCAAGTGAATAGTTGCATCAGAAGCTGTCCACCAAGTGTGCTTAGGCACATAAATCAACTCAACCCCTTAACAAACCAAAAAAGGAAAAACTTAACTTTTTTTGCGCAGCAAGCGATCTTTCATTGTGTACCTAACTATTGGCATAAGAACAACCAATAATATCCTTATGTTGTCATTATTGCCCCTAGTGTTAAATACTAGCAGATTCCTTAAATTTAATTTTTTTTGTGCCCTTACCTTTAATGTGACCATATTTAGCACTTTCTGGCTGCCCGAATTTCAATCATTCGACTTCTTGCACTCAGTGGGAAATCATTTTCTTCAACTCCCACAATTCCTTATGTCAGTTATAACTGACATTTAATTTACCATATTGTGCATGAAGAGAAAGAATGATAAATTGCACCAAAAAGGCCATCATGGATATCCAAATCAAAGACCTGAATTTTGGAAATCAGATGATCCATTTCCGGAGTGTGCAGCTTATTGAATACAAAATTTTCCAAATAGTCACCATAATCCTTTTGCCACTTATAAGAGTATCTAGAATGACTTCCTGCAAGATCACTTGACTCAACTTGTTTGATCACTCTCACTTCTCAAAGTACAAATATGTTTGACTTTATTATCCTAACTGTGAGGTTTAAGAGGATCATACCTAAATTTCAAGTCTAGATCCATGGTGTCAGTGACAAGAACAAACTTGTTCTTTCTAACGCCTGAAGTCATAGATAATTAGTGGAGGAATATAATGCTTCAAGGATGAGATATACTTTAAAGCAGAACTTAAGTAAATACAAATAACTTAATTAACCTTAAGCTCACATATATAAGATCCGAAGAATATCCAAAGTCAAAAAAATTTATGATATATTCTCCCATCACAAGATACTGGCACGACATTAGTATCTCATCTTTGGATGATAATACTAACTTGTAATTGACATCTTGGCGTAGTGATCAAATACTGACAATAAATCATGTCAAATAATAGACCAATCTTTGGACCGTATCTATTACCCACATGGAAAGCAAATAATTGTCACATATTTATCACCACAAGTGTATTTACAATTCTGCCAAATAATATCCTTCATTTGGGCCGAATACTATCCACATGAATTTATAAACACACAAACCATTTTACATCCCACCGTGAATCAGTTTCCGCGTAGAGGTCACTTTGGCGACATATCGCTTCAAAAAATCCACTTAGAGATATAATAAATGCAAATACCGCAATATATTAATAATTGATTTTACCGTAATGATCTTTAAAATAGATCTATCAAAATTGAGTTATTTATTTCTTCAGATCTTATTATAATACTTTATATGGACAAATTATGGAATAAACGTCCAACGGAATAAAAGCCCAAAAACATTTTCTAAGTCCTAAATATACATGTATATTTAACCTGGACCGAACAAAATGCTGCATTGCTTCAATTACAAAATAGTTTTTTAATTCACAAAGATTATAGCAAATTGCAAACTTTACTGATACCGTACTTTATGTCTAATGCCACGGACAATCTTACCGTAACCCCATTTATTTATTTATTATAAATGTCAGGAATTTCCTTTATTTTTATTTTATTTGATTTTAACAAAACAAAAAAAGGAATAAACTTATAAACCCTATTCCGTCGACTTTAGAACACAAAGGTCCACTAATAAAATAAAAATAAAAATAAATAAACCCTAATATAGTCCTTCCTCCCGCCGCCGAACCGAGAACAAGGTGAATTGATGAGTTCAACCATTGTCTTATTTCTTTAATCAACCAGAAAAAGAAACGAATGAATAAACTAATTGCTATACTCCATTTACCACTCAGTGTTGATAAACTAGATACCGAAGTCTTAAGCCCAGACGTGAATCGCAATTTGCAAATACCGTAACATGCATCTCATCTCAACTATATCATCGGCCTTTTATTTCGATGCAGCAAGATTTTCTTAATTGAATCGGCAGCATAATAACCCTTCGACTTAACAAGAATACTACAAAACATTATCTTTTAAGACTGATCCGTATAAGCGAATTGATTCGTAAATAAATAAAAAACGATTCCCGATAATCTAACATAACCTCTCTCTGATACCAATTGTTGGATCTAACCGTATGTGATGAATCACTTTGATCCAGGATCGTTTATGCTAAACTATCAAGAATCTATAGAAAGATAAAGCGGAAGCGTACCTGAGTCCGTGGTGCTGCAGATCTCCCATAGGATCCGGTCTTTTAGATCTACACACTTTCTGGAGCCATTCAGAGAACCCTTTAGAAATCCTCTGTAATCTCTCTGATAATGGGAGACAGAAGAGTTGAGAATAGTGTGTGACCTAGGGACCATGACCCTTTATATAGTTAATTATATTTTAGGTATTTCTGATTCTACCCATCAACGAAACATAAATTACCTCTTAGTCTCTACACATAAAAGGTCCACACCTTTGCGATACGTTACAGTCTGACGACATGGGATTCCACCACTCTACGTGGAATTATCTAATTGATCCAACTGGCATGTGGAAAAGTCTAAGTTCCTTATCTACATCGAGTCGAATACGAGACGAGTCAGTGAAGTCCGCAATAACCGGAGGATTCTGCAAGTGTCCCATCTCGAACACCCATGTCGGTGTTCTCCGAGTCAAGACCAGGGTCCCAGCCCAGATTCCTGAGCCCAACATCCAGAGGGTTACTTGGGCAAGGGGCAAGGCCCAGTAAGGTTATTTATGTCAATAGACCAAACCGCCCTAAGTTTAAGGCAAAGGAAGGACATGTGCCTATAAATACACCAATCCAGGAACTACGTAAGGCTTGATTCCTGGACATTAGACAGGATACGTATGCAATCCAAGATACATTCTTGGACTCAGCCATAAACCACCAAAAACACCATCTTTACTACATTTCTAGCCATTCGATCCCTTCACAGCTCATCCTTAGATTACACGTGGACCTGTTAATCCGGTGGTGCATTATTTAGCATCATCATTTGGCGTTAGAAGGAGGGTCTTCTACCGGTGAGTTGGTAAAGATATCGCAATGGCACCACCAGCAAGGAGTAAGAAACCAACGAGTAGCAAGAACCTACAGGTCGAAGAGCACACGGATATAGATCCAGCAGGGGTTCAAACCCAAGCACGAAAGCCCCCCATCGGATCTAGACCCAGCAGCTTGCAGATCCTCAAGGCCACAACTTCCCCACGCTTGCAAGACATGGTTTGATCACTTACGCCTCGGATGAAGACGCCTTGAAAAGAGTAGTGGCCTCTGCGTTCATACGTAAGAGAATTTGTAACCCCCCTGAGGAACACCTGTTGGACCCACCGGGTCGAAAGGAGATTGAGAATGCCAGGGGGAAGAAGCATGTCGATCCTCGAGAAGAGTGTGAGGACGAAGTAGAAATCAGCATAACTAAGAAGCATCATAGGCACGAAAGGCAACAAAGGCAAGTCGAGGATAGTATCCGTAACGAGTTCAACCGCATCGTAGGAAAAGACCAGGTCTCAGAATGGCTCGAGTCGCCCTTTATCCCCGAGATAGAGATATACACGATGCCCGAGTCCTTTAAGCCCCCGAAGATGGAACCTTACGATGGTACTACAGACTGAGAGGACCATCTGCACTGCCGATATATCATCATGATGAGGCGAGGAATGCCAATGATGCTATGAAGTGTCGTGCCTTCGACACCTTGCTTACGGGTCGAGCTCGAGAGTGGTTCCATAAGCTACGACCCGGATCAATCTCAAGTTTTATACAGTTGGGACAGAAATTTCGAGATGCTTTCATCGGGAACAAGAAGTTCCACCTCAGTGCTACTCACCTCATGAACATCAAGCAAGAGAAAGGAGAATCGACTATCGATTTCAAAAGGGGTTTTAATCTCGAGGCTATGAA
Organism: Gentiana macrophylla; assembly: GCA_026214975.1. Taxonomy (NCBI): domain Eukaryota; kingdom Viridiplantae; phylum Streptophyta; class Magnoliopsida; order Gentianales; family Gentianaceae; genus Gentiana; species Gentiana macrophylla. The sequence continues at coordinate 57,371,454 of CM047812.1, forward strand.
GGTGCACAATGCCAGCGATGCACTTCAAGTCAATTCATTTGTTGGAGGATTGCGCAATATGAAGCTGTATGATAAGCTTTCTAAAAAGATGCCCAATGATATGGACGAATGTGTTAACATAGTCCACAGATTTTGCCAAGGTGAAGAGGCAGTGTGATTGCACACCATTTCACTTGGCCTCAATTCGAGGAACGACACCCGAGGCCAGACCAAGGGCCAGCCAAAGGTATGGAATGATGAAGGAAAGTCCAATGTGTTCGATCGACTGACAGCGCCAATCACAGATCGGCTCGGAAAGAAAGGAAATTTGAAAGATCGAGATTTTATCCCTCTCAACCGATCTCGGGGGGAGGTGCTGGCTATCATGATCAAGAAGAATATCGCTCGAACACCGAAACCGATGTCCAAAGATCCTGAGAAGAGAAAGAACACCCACAAGTACTGTGACTATCACAAGGATGTGGGGCATGACACAGAATAGTGCTTCGACTTGAAGAGAGATATTGATGCCTGTATTCAAGAGGGTCGGTTGGACGAGGTGATCGACCGATCAGAGAAGGACGAGCCAAAAGGCCGTCGAGAATATAAGAGAAAGAGTTATAACCGGGAGAGAGACCGATCACCACAACGAGACAATTGGAGGCATCGGAATAGGTCATCCGAGCCGACTTACAGAGATAACCATCGAGATGATCGTCGGGAAGATTTGAATCGAGACCCTCACGGGGATAACCGCATCGGGTATGATGTCAACACGATTGTTGCAGAACATGAATCAGATCAACCTCGATCCTGACGACAGTCTATGGACAGATCGAGGGAATCGAAGAAGCTTAGGTTTACGACGGAGGTGGGTTATGGACCCAAAGATGATATTCCAAGTTCCCACAGTCATAGTGAAGGTTTGGTAATAGAGGCAGTGATAAGCCGAGGTTGGATAAAGAGGGTCTGCGTTGATAGTGGAAGTGTTGTCAACATCCTTTACTACTCAGCCTTCAAAGCCATGAAGTTGAGGGATGATGACATCGTACCGTTGTCGACCCCTTTGTTCGTGTTTACCGGTCAGGCGATTCACTCTGTCGGGTCGATAAGCTTGCTAACCACAGTTGGAGATGGGGAAAAGGGCCGAACAATGGAAATGACGTATGTCGTAGTTAAGGCCCCATCGGGGTATAATGCGATATTAGGTCGACCTGCTTTATACGATCTAAGGGCCATCATCTCCACCTTCCATAACAGCATGAAGTTTCCCACCTGGTATGGTACCCATGAAGTGAAAGGAGACGTTGAGGTGGCCAGGAATTGCAGTCTAGTTATGATAAAAGGGAAAGGCGTTGGGTAAGTGTTAGTTGAAGAATTAATCCCTGAGGAAGAGGAAGATCGAAGCTGGGTCTCTGTCGACCCGACAGAGGAGATTCGTGTGTGGAAGGAGGAAGAGGGCCAAGGGGTCCAGATCGGGAAGTGGATACCACACCCCGACATGAAAGCCTTGGTCGACCTTCTTGTTGAATATCGAGACGTTTTAAGCTTGGAAGGCGGGCGACATGCCAGGCCAGTCGGCGAGATATAGCGATTCATCGACTCAATGTCGACCCAAGAAAGAAGCGTCTGGCGTAAAAGAGAAACCTCGCCCCTGAGAGGAAAGAGGCTGTAAAGAAATAGGTTGATAAATTGTTAGTTGCTGGAATCATCAAAGAGATATTCTACCCCGACTGGTTAGCTAATCCAGTCTTTGGTCAAGCTTGAGATGAGAGTCATGCGATGTGCGTGGATTTTGCAGACCTTAACAAGGCATGCCCAAAGCATTTGTATCCTCTCCTGAAGATTAATCAGTTGGTCGACTCGACCCTGGGTTTCGAGGTATTCGGGTTTCTAGATGCGTATAGGGGGTATTGTCATATTTTCATGGACCCCCAAGACTCAGAGAAAACCGCATTTATCACGGAATTTGGTACATTTTGTTTCATAACAATGCCTTTTGGTCTTAAGAATGCAGGAGCTACTTATCATAGAGCGGTTAATAAAATTTTAGAGAAGTTGATAGGCCGTAATATGGAAGTTTATGTCGATGATTTGTTGATCAAGAGTAAGTGCATGGGACAGTTTCTAGTCGATACCAGGGAAGTTTTCGTGGTGCTCCGAGCTGCGAGTATGAAGCTCAATCCAAAGAAGTGCACCTTCGGGGTTCGATCTGGGAAATTTCTGGGTTATATGATATCGAGAGATGGAATTCGAGCTAATCCGGATAAGATCGAGGCCCTCAGGAACATGCCTACACCTCGTAACGTCAAAGAAGTGCAACGATTGACAGGTCGGATGGAGGCCCTCAACCGTTTCTTATCGATATCTGCGCAAAGAGCCCTACAATTTTTTCAAGATATTGAAAAAAGCAAGTCCGTTCCAATGGGATGATAAGTGTCAGAAAGCATTCGACGACCTAAAGGAGTATTTGTCTGATCTTCCAACACTGTCTTCACCTCGCGAAGGAGAGAAACTCCTGGTTTATCTAGCAATCTGTGAAGAGGCAGTAAGTGCCGTCATGGTTTGAGAAGGAGAACAGGGACAAGTTCCGATATATTTTGTGAGTAAGGCATTACATGGAGCTGAGATCAGGTACACACCTGCTGAAAAATTAACATTGAGTTTGGTTCATACATCGAGGAAGTTGAAGCCTTATTTTCAAGCACACCCTATTGCTGTAATAACTGACCAACCTCTGAAACAAATTTTAGACAAACCCGAGAAATCGGGTCGATTAGCAAAATGGGTTTTCGAATTAGCTGAATACGACATCAAATTCCTACCTCGTACAGCTGTTAAAGGCCAAGCTCTGGCGGATTTTATAGCCGAGGGATTGTCGATTCAGCTAGAGCAAGAGAAACAATCAACAGAGGAACAGTGGACCATCCATGTCGATGGAGCATCCAGTAAAGAAGGGGTTGGAGCTGGGTTATTATTGGTCAGTCCGAAGGGAGAAGAGTTCCCCAATGCGCTTCGATTCAAGTTCAAGGCCACCAACAATGAGGCAGAGTATAAGGCCATGATAACGGGTCTGAAGTTGGCATCCAAGTTGGGGGTCGAAAATCTCCTGGTGTATAGTGACTCTCAGCTCGTAGTAAATCACATACGAGGCGAATAGGAAGCCAAAGAGGAAGCAATGAAGAGTTATCTGAAAGTGGTTCAAGGGTTGATATCAAAATTTAAAACAGTTCGCATCGAACAGGTGCCTCGAAGTGAGAATAAAAAGGCCGATGTGTTGTCCAAACTTGCATCGAATTTTAAATCAAAAAGGAAGGTCTTGGTCGAGATGTTAGCGGAAAGGAGCTACAATGAGGTTGATGTGCAGCCTGTTGTTCAGGGATCGACATGGATGGATCCGATAGCACTATACTTGAAGGACGGAATTCTCCCGTCTGACAAGGCTCAAGCCAGAAAGATTCGACTGCAGGCTTCCAGGTATGCTCTGTTCGATTACGTTCTTTATCGAAAATCTTTTGTAACCCCTGGATGAGATGTGCCTCGGAAGAGGAAGGAGAATATCTGCTCGAAGAAATACATCGGGGAGTGTGTGGCAACCATTGTGGAGCTCGAATCTCATGCGAAAAAAATAAAGCCGGCAGTTATTTTTGGCCATCCATGCAAAAAGATGCCAATCGGTTGGTGATGAAGTGCAGAGCTTGTCAGGTGCATGATGTGGTGACACACCAGCAAGCACAGGAAATGAATGTCATCGAGTCGGTATGGCCGTTCGAAGAGTGGGGAGTTGACATAGTCGGACCTTTACCTCGAGCTCCAGGCAATTTCAAATTTGTAGTAGTGGCAGTCGATTATTTCATCAATTGGGTCGAGGCCAAAGCTCTTACCGATATCAAGGCTCAAACCATCAAAAAATTTCTATGGGAAAACATTTTATGCAGGTTTGGGATTCCTAAGTATCTGATATCAAACAATGGGACCCAGTTTCTAGATGATAAGGTGCAGAGTTGACTGAAGGAGTATAAAATCGAGCATCGGACAACCTCGGTGGTCCGACCTCACCCAATGGACAAGTCGAATGCATTTAACAGTGCATTAAATTTGGTTTGAAGAAGCGGCTAGAGGATGAAGGTCGGGATTGGGCAGCTCAATTACCTAGCATTCTATGGTCGTATCGAACAGCACCCAATTCGGCCACACAGGAAACTCCCTTTGCCATGACTTATGGATGCGAAGCAGTAATACCTACAGAGATCGGACTAGCATCGTCTCGAGTTTTGGCCTACAATATCGAGACAAATGTTGTAGATCTACGACAAGAAAAAGAAAATATCGAAGAAAGAAGAGAGATTGATGTGCATCGAATGGACAATTACAAAAGAAAGATCTCGCAATATTACAATGCAAGAGTGAAGTATAAATACTTCCAAGTAGGGGATCTCGTGTTGAGGAAGAATGAAGCCAAGAGTGACCCAATAGGCAAGCTCGAGCCGAATTGGGAAGGTCCATACAAAATCTTGAAAGTGCATCCTAAGGGATCGTGTCAATTTGGGAAGGTCGGATGGAAGTACAGTGCCTCGAACTTGGCACGCCACCAACCTCAGAAAATATTATGTTTAAACTGTTTGTTCACTTTATGACATTTGCAACTTTACTTTCATAATTACTTGTAACAGGTAGATGCGACAATTAATTCGATGTCTTTTATTCAAGTAATTTTCTTTTCTAATTATGCTTAACTTGCAAGCTCATGTAAAAAAGAAAAGGAGGCCGGAAGAAAAAAGACCAAAATTTGACTTCAACAACGATACCCCGACACGATGAAGTTGGAGTAAAATAGTGAATAAAGCCAAGTCAATGACAGTGCTTATCTCACTCCCGACCTGCCAGTAAGCCACGATGCGAGGCAGTCGGAAGATCCAACGATGGATACCCTATTCGACCAGTTCAGAAGCACCACAGAGTGCGACAGTCGAATAGGGAATCTTCAATTCGACCAAGTCAAAAGCCTGACAAGGCGAGACAGTCGACCCGAGCTCCGACCAAATAGTCAAGTCAAGCCGATAAGGCAGCACAATGCTAAGTCGACTCACATCCAAGTGTATCATGAGTCATGTACCCATAATACACTTCGAGGGGCCACAGTGGAATTAAGTCCAAAGGACTACACCCCGCAAGGCAACGTTTGCAAGGGAATTAAGTCGAAAAAGACTACACCCTAGACAAATAATCAACAACGAGAAAGACATTCAATGGAAAAGCATATATTGAAATTTAAAAAATCAAAATGGGAAATTGAAGGAGTTTCAGAGATCGAATCACTGATTCGACTCGACAAAGATCACATTGACACAAATAAAAGTTATACAACCAGATCGAATCGAAAGGTTCAATAAAAGATCAATAAAAGTTAGTTACAACCAGATCGAATCAAATTGTTTAAAAGCGATAACAAGAAAAACAGCGTCAGGCAGCAAGATGGTTTGAAGTAGAGGCATCGGGGTCGACTGGATCACCGACTTGAGGTTCTCCCCTCCATCCCCCTCCAGGACAGAGGTCACATACTTGTTGTATAAAGACACACCAACCTTGAATTCTGTGAAGTATCGACCATATCGGGGGATGGCCTCCGGATCGTACAAGTATGCCTTCTCGATGCTCGAAACTTCAAAGTCGGAGAGGACCGTCTTGACCTGATCCAATGCATTCGAGAATCCCCCCTTCATGGCCTGACTCATCAGCAGCGCCAGGTCATTCTCGAGCTCTTCAGAAGCCAGGAAATCCTTCTTGGCCGCCTCCAGGCGAGTCGTAAAGCTATCGACCTCAATTTGAAGGTCGTCTCGGGCTTTGAGGGATTCCATCAACTCAGCCTTTGACTCATCGAGCTCCGATCTCACCATCGGCAGCTCAATATCCCTATCAGATATATCCTTGTGTGCCTTAGACAATTCATCTCAAGAAGTTGCCAGGTCAGACTCTAGTTTGATACGCCGATCATCCAGCTTGTTCACCTTGGCTTTCTGCTTCTCGATGTCGGAGGTCAGCCTGGCGATTGTTTCTTTCTGTTCCTCCAAGACTGCAGATGGGGACTCAATTCTGTTCTGCAGTCGAGTCGGGGTTAACCCTCTCTAAAATCCTACACTCACGGGGGGCATCAGAGTCAAGCCTATCATGCCATTTACTAGGCCTTTTATACCAGGTATGAACGTTGATGTCTTCCAACCCATGTCTAATAAAGAAGAAATGGGGCTTCCACTCACCCTGGGACGAGGTCACCCTTCTCACAAATTCCGACACCAGGGGACGCCTCTGGAAGGTATACCACCCAGCATCTTACAGGCCTTGGATTGCATAATATTGCCGGAACAACCGGACTGTGAACTCGACTTTGGCGATTCGACACGCCAACACGAATCCCATAACGCTCCTGATTCCGTTCGGAGCGAGTTGTGGAGCGCTGATCTGGTAATGTCGAAGAATTTCTATGAACGCCGGGTCGAAGGGATACCTCAATCCCTCTTTCAATTGCGCTTCGTAAACGGTACAGAATCCATGAGGAGGATCACAGGCATATTGATGACTACCATGAGACACTTTGATGTTTTCGGATGAGTATGGGATGCCGTATTGTAGATAGACGGCCTTGGCTTTTTCTTGAGAAAGATTGGATATACAACCATAAGGCCCTTGACCCTTCATCCTCGTTTGGCATTTAGCAGCAGGTCGGGAAGACGATTCCTCTTCTCCTCCCTCTTCTTCTTCTTCTCCGGCAACTTTCTCACCGGAAGCAAGTGGTTGTTCAGAAACCGTCTTCTATGTCGATTCCTCTTTTACTATAACAGGCTCTTCCCTATTTTGAGAATCGCTCTCGCTACTAGACATGGAAGTGAGAAAGGACAAAGAAATAAGAAACAAAGGAAGAATTTGGGTTAAATAGGGCTTACTTGGGATTTTTGGCAAAAACTAAGATTTCAGATGGCAAATGAGAGACTCCAAAGCCTTGGACTCCTTATATGTTGTCAATCTTGCAAAATGATTTGAAAGGGAAGGATGTTTGGGCAGTTATAGGGTTTGAAACACGGTAATCAAGGGTAGTGGGCCGGAAAAACGCTTCGTTTCTTGCACCCATTAATGATGAGACAGTGTGACGTCAACCTACGACAGCCTACATCGGCTATAAGGGACAGCTGTATTCCCACCTAAAGAAGACCACGTGTCGAAAAGATAATTCAAATTTTCAGATCCGACCTCAGCATACGAGATGAGCTTCTCTCCGATCTGGGGGGCTTATGACGATACGGGATTCCACCCCTCCACGTGGAATTATCTAATTGATCCAACTGGCATGTGGAAAAGTCTAAGTTCCTTATCTACATCAAGTCGAATACGAGACGAGTCAGTGAAGTCCGCAATAACCGGAGGATTCTGCAAGTGTCCCATCTCGAACACCCATGTCGGTGTTCTCCGAGTCGAGACCAGGGTCCCAGCCCAGATTCCTGAGCCCAACATCCAGAGGGTTACTTGGGCAAGGGGCAAGGCCCAGTAAGGTTATTTATGTCAATAGACCAAACCGCCCTAAGTTTAGGGCAAAGGAAGGACATGTGCCTATAAATACACCAATCCATGAACTACGTAAGGCTTGATTCCTAGACATTAGACAGGATACGTAGGCAATCCAAGATACATTCTTGGACTCAGCCATAAACCACCAAAAACACCATATTTACTACATTTCTAGCTATTCGATCCCTTCACAGTTCATCCTTAGATTACACGTAGTCATGTTAATCCGGTGGTGCGCATTATTTAGCATCATCACAGTCCAATAATTATAACCATAGTAGATTATTTTAAAACGGACTAACTGATAACGGTCATTGTGTGCCCGTTATTCTATGACCTTTATCCCCGATTCTAGTTTAAAGGAGCTATAATAGAGTAATAATAAGTCGTAATACGCTTAATTTGCATATGCCGAGAGTTACGATTCATTATTATGTATTATGAAGTTTTATTATATTATTTGATATTACAGACTGTATTTCATGTGATATTTGTAGTAACTCATTTGGGAGCACAAGGATGGACTTCGGAGAAGCTTTGGTGGATCACAGATTTAATTAAGAAAGCCCAAGATAAAAGAGAAAGAGAGCCGAGAGCATGTAGGCTCGGCCGACCGAGCCTGTGCATTCGGTCGACCGAGTGGGCCTCTGATCCCGAAGAAGTTCGGCACATTATTTGAGTCGGTTAGGGTTGAGTGTCGGCATTTTAAGTCGGTTTTCTATGACGGCCGAGGCTCTATATAAACACAAGTCCTTTGTATTTTTTATCATGCATTCACCACTATTCATTCATAAGAACATATAAGCAAAATAAGGCTTGTGGAGGTTGCTAGGGTTGCAAACATGTAAGCCCTAGTTTATTTTCTCGTTTTCTTTTTAGTAATCAATTTCCCAATTATGCTTTGATTGTTTGAGTAGTTATTCATATTTAGATGATGTAGATCTAGAATATGACGTTAGGGCAGTGGTGATACCTTGTCTATAAGGATCCCATATCCTACGTCCTCTACCTAATATCTACGGATGAATCTGTGTGTTTAATTTACGTGTATTTAGATTAGTTTATATGATGTCCTGATGATTCGCTTTATAATCTGATTCGTATATGAAACGCTGAGAAATATGTTCGGGGATGTAAATCTGGGGAGTTAGACTCTCGGGTGACCGAGAGGTGTCACTCGGTCGACCGAGAGCACCTATTCGGTCGACCGAGAGTTGTCAAACCTGTTTTCATCCGTTAATCAGTCACGTCTTTATGATTAGGTTAGCTTAATTGAATTTATTATCTCAGTAGGTATGGCTATGGCTACGTCACTCGCTTAATTTAATTAAAACGTGTGAAAAGGAAATACCAATATAAGACTCTTAGGTAGGCTCAGGAATTGATCTTCGGACGTTCAGCGTTATCTAGGTAGGTTTATATTAGGGAATTGCGCGCACCTTGTTACACGTAGATCGTAAACTAGCATGAGACTATAACTTGGTAAGTGTTAGTTGGACGAGGGTTTGAGTGATCGTCTAGGAAGTACGCCTAACCAAAGGAATGTTGCCCGGACGAGGTGTACGGTCAATATCGGCATCCTTAGAGTAGTAAGCGTGTGAGTTATATGAGATGGAGGCACCAAGAGGCGAAGTCACGTAACAATAACACAGAGTGATATAGTGACTATCGGTGCTACATCAAGCTTAGAGGATGACTCCGTAGCCAATATAAATAGATATGAACGGATTAGTAGTTGATGAGTTTTGTTGTCATATAAATTGTCTAGATCCAAATGATCACGGTTATAATTGGGCAGTTGATTACGTTATGTGTTTACATGTTGTTTATATGTTTGAGTGTGTCTTTCTTTTCTTGTACTTTATGTTGGTCATAGACCGTGTTTGTCAAACGAAATACATAGGTTGGCTATTTAAGTTAGGATCCACAAATTGATTCTCTCTGTGGGATCGACTTCGACTCTATCTAGCTATCTTTGCGATTGAACCTAGTTCACTTGCTGAGTGGTTATTTAGGCATCGAGTTAGTAATTTAACTTGACCTCAATCAAGTTTTTGGCGCCGTTGCCGGGAATCAATGGTCCAATTGCTTAAATAATCTACTTGATTATTTCGTTTTTATTTCTATTTTCTTTTACAAGTAAAATAAAAAAAAATAAATAAAAAAATAATAAAATAATAATAAAATAATAATAAATAAAATAAAAATTTATATATATATGTTCTGTATGTTCGGTCGACCGAACAGTGTTACTCGGTCGACCGAGCTCTTTCATTGTTCTAATTTATCGCAAAGATTGTTTTCCCTCTGCTTCGCTTTTCCCGTCAAGTAGTTGTAAGCCTAGCGGCAGTATGAGCAATCGTCTTGATTGTTAGTTTATTGACCGCTTGTTGTTTTTCGCATGTTGCAGATAATCAGAACTAAATCGCTCGGGTAAGATTGTTCGTGATAAACAATATGTCATCAAAACAATTCTCCAAGGTTAAGAAAGAGGATGTTAACGCTTTACGAACCAAGACAACACCAATGAAGCCGATGACGCAAAAAGTCGAAGGAGAGAATAGCAAAATGAAAGAAAGAATTCGTGAAGCCGAGAAAGTCAAGGGGGAAGCGAGTGAAGCGTATGTAAAAAGAGGTATGTGTGCTTTAAATCCCGAAGTAATTTCTTCGGATTCGATTCGATTCGTGATTCATATATTGATTATATGGATTACATGTCGGAGATAGAGTCCAGTTACGAGAGTAGCGTAGATATGGAACGACCTATAGTCACCTGTGCTAAGGAGGCAAAATATGTTGAAGATGAATCTCGGTTAATGCCAAAGTTAGGTGACCCTGGGGCATTCCTTGTAGATGTTACCCTAGAACAAGCACACTTGGGATTGGCTTTAATTGACTCGGATCAAGCTTAAACATTTTCCCTAAGAGCCTTTGCGGACTTCAGAGAATATGATTCGACTCCCACAAACACCCCAACAAAGTGAGATTCGTGGATAGTACTAGAACCATCATGTCCGGACAAATGAATAACATGATCATTGGTATCGGACAACTTCGGTTTAAGATAGATTTGGTCGTAATGGACATGAGGAGCATCCGTATAGCCCAATTATCTTGGGTAGGTCCTTTATTAATACCTCTGAGCCCTTATTCGTATGACTAGGCATGAGATCACATTGTTTGATGCTAAGGGTTCTGAGAGACTTTTGGGATAAAGAATCCTGAGTTCCTATTCCGGTAAGTGTAAACATTATAGAAGTCGTTGGTTCTAAACCGGATGTGATTCCAAGTTCAGAGGAGTGTGATGATGACAATGTTGAAGATCGAGATGAGAAAGATGTCCTGACAATCCCAAGCCGAGATAGAGCTGCTCAGCCTGCGCCTGTTGTTAATAATGATGATGCTGAAGCCTCGTTTTCGAAACCTAAGGATAGGAGGAGGAGAGTCAAGCGGCGAACTCGCAGAGTTCGCAATCGAGAAAGCTCATCGAAGTCTGAAACGATCCCGAAAGTCGGTGCCTGCTTAGATGGACAGTTCGATTGTCTTTTAAATCGACGTCGTCCCACGGAAAGGCACTCGTGCAAAGAAATGGCAAGACGTTTTCGGTGAAGGCTAGTCGGGTGAAGACCTGGCAAGTCAAGAACAATTCTTAGAGAGTGATATTTTGGGAAGTCGAGCTACCGACTTAAACTGTAGAACTATTTCTATCCTTCATTATTTTTATCTCTATTTTTATTTTTCTTTTTCTAAATAAAAGTAGCATGAAACGATAAAAGTTTTTTTATTTTGCCGTGTTCACGATCGTGTTGAGTTAAGGATGTGCAAAAATAATTTTTTTTATTCGAATCGTTTTTATGTGAAGTGAAGTGTAGTAATTGAATCTTTGTAAAAAAATTTGTTGATTAAGGAAATGGTAATGCATTATTTTACAAATGCTTAGACCAGATTGTTTGATTTATTCATGATAAGAATGAGGTTGCTTTTGTGCTTGAGGCGACTTATTGGTTAGAGAAAAAATTTTGCGGTAGAGTGAAATAATAAATTTTGGCATGGTTATTTGTTTTAGATAATTTACGGTATGTCAAAATAATTAAAATGGTTAACACCATTTATTTCTACATATCCCCATTCACCTTCCCTCTTCCCAACCATTCACCTTTTTCTCTTCCCAACTTCTTTATTCTCCCAATTCAAATTTTCAAATTCCACCTTCCACCTCATCAATCCCCAACAATATTTTTCCACCAATCACATTCCACTTTTCCAACTCCATTTTCTCTATTTAAACCACTCACCCTCTCTTTCATTTTCCTCATCCCTTTCTCCATCACAATTCTTCCATCTCCCTTTTTCTCCAAACCCCTGTAGAAATCAAATGGAAATATTCTGAAAATCTTTATCCACTTCACCATTTCCACTCACCTTGAAAAACCTATCGAAATTTATTCTGATCAATTGATTCAGTCACGGGAAGGATACAGACACTGCACGCCATTCTCGTCGATTCTCCACACTCGGTCAACCGAGTGGATCGTTCTCGATCGACCGAGTCGGGCCACCCTTCCGCTTGTCTTTGTCTTTGTTTCCCTGTCGAGGATGCCGCCTAGAAGACGCAGAGCCGCTCAGTTCGTGGCTGTTGAAGGCAACATCCCATTAATCAATGGAGTGCCACAATTCGCGAGTCGGGAGGTATATTCTTCGTTTACTAATCATTTCGTTAATGCCCCAGCACATCGAGCTCGGGGTCTAGATTTGACACAATTGTGGGGATGAGCTTTTTGGAGTTGGTGGAAAGTTATCAATGGCGTGATGTCGCCGCACCCCAGGCCGGGTCAACGTCAATTGGGTAAGAGAATTTTATGCTTATTTACGCGTACACCCGACACCAATATCGTATATATTCGTGGCCGACCAATTGTAATTTCTCCGGTACGATTAATGCTTATTTTGGGGTGGATGTCTCGGAGGACGGGCCGGAGTATATGGCGACATTTGACGGGTCCGATGCTTGGTTGGAGGAAGTTGGAGCCTATCTCGGGAATAGAATGGACTATAGGGAGGTTGCCCGCACATTTGCGAAACAGACTTTAGGAGATGGGAGGATAAGTGCCTTAACAGGCTTATCCGTTCTAACATCTTCCCGGCTAAGCATGTATCTACGGTTTACTACACTCATGCCACTTTGCTCTATTGGTTGTACATGGGATGGCCTCGTGAATGTGGGGGCATTGATACGCAAGGAGATGATGACAGATGATGCTCAAGCCTCGGCACACCTTACCTTTTGGGTCACTGATCACTACATTCTGTGAGGGAGCCGAGTGCCCGGTGTTAGGCGGCGATTCCTATGTGGAACCAATGCCTATCCTATCTTTGAGTTCTGTCCCACCGCCTGTCGTTCACGGCCACGACCAAGAAGGGGAACCCGAGGATGATGCTAACGAAGCCGGCCCGAACAATTTGCAACTAGCACCATTCAATCCAGGCTGGGATTAAGTATTTTAATTTGAGTGTTTGCATTTCCTATAGTTAACGAGTTTTTATTTTGATTCAATTCTACTAGTATGTCGTGTTATATAGAGCAAGTTTCTCTGTTTCCTAAATTCGAACTCATGTAATGTTTTGGACTTGTTGAAATGTATTGAAATGTAATCATTAATTAATGGACTTAAAAATGTTTAAGGAAATTGTTATACCTTTTACGGTCCCTTTTTTCTGATTATTACGGTTTGGACTAATCCTGTAACGAGTTGCGAGCTTTGTTTAAGATATGTGTTGCAGTGATTATTTTTCTACCCTGCTATGGAGCCAATGCCTGTGCCTGTTGAATTGTGCCGAAGTCCTAAGACTTGTTCAAACTTCCACGCTTATCCAGAGCTAAGTTCCTTTTCTGAGTTTGTTCTTTTGTTTTTTTTATATACATTGAGGACAATGCATTGTTTAAGTGGGGGGTACAAGTCACTTAGCTCAAATGAGTAATTCCATATATCAAATAGTAAATAAAATGAGTAAAAAAAATTTTAAAAAATTAAAAATTTAAACTTAGAATCACATTTACTTTTGTGAGTTCCTGATAACTATATCTAATAAGAAATAACCCATATTTCATGAGTACGTGATCTCTTTATACTTCTGCGATTTCTTGATTAGTAAACTTAATGATATTTATATTGTCCGTTATGAGTAGTTGTTTATTATTCAATTATTCAATAATCGAATCGAGTTGCACTACGCTTGTTATAAAAGGTAAAATAATAATGTGTACCTTGATAGATGATTGATTATGCTTACCTAGTGTCAAATTTATCGTCTGATGTGTTCCTAAAGATTCTAGCCACAAAAGCCGAGTAATAAGCTTGAGACGCACTGTGTTTGACAATGTTAAAACACTGGGCTTGTAGTAAATTACCAAAGTAGCCTCGCTTTGTGGTATTATTCGATGCTAATATTTGATCCAAGATAGAGGATGCTCTAAAAAGTTGTCCTTCTTGAGATTGATAGTATCTCAAAAATATGAAGATATGAAAAGAATATTCAACTCTTTAAGAGGCTTTGAGTAGTACTCGGTCTCCAAGTCCAAAACCCTATAGATACGCTCTTGCCTATTATTCCGGTGCTTGAAAAATTAAAAGGCTTAAGAAGTGGGAATACTTGAAGTTGGTAGGTTAAGACTACGAAGTTTGCATAAGCTCTAATCTTGCTACGAATGTTTAAAACTCAATGCACATGCACACAACACATCGATTCATGATGAATAGTGGATAATGGATATCTGATGAGCATAGATGATATGAGTTGATTCGAGTTTCTTGTGTCAGTATACGGTGACCACTGGAGAGTAGTTCATGGGAATAACTTGTTGATATTTTGATCGGGACGATCAAAGGCTAAGTGGGGTAGTTGATAACGGTCATTTTGTGCCCGTTATTCTATGACCTTTATCCCGATTCTAGTTTAAAGGAGCTATAATAGAGTAATAATAAGTCGTAATACGCTTAATTTGCATATGCCGAGAGTTACGATTCATTATTATGTATTATGAAGTTTTATTATATTATTTGATATTACAGACTGTATTTCATGTGATATTTGTAGTAACTCATTTGGGAGCACAAGGATGGACTTCGGAGAAGCTTTGGTGATCACGATTTAATTAAGAAAGCCCAAGATAAAAGAGAAAGAGAGCCCAGAGCATGTAAGGCTCGGTCGACCGAGCCTTGTGCATTGGTCGACCGAGTGGGCCTCTGATCCGAGAAAAGTTCGGCACATTATTTGAGTCGGTTAGGGTTCAGAGTGTCGGCATTTTAAGTCGGTTTTCTATGACGGCTGAGGCTCTATATAAACACAAGTCCTTTGTATTTTTTATCATGCATTCACCACTATTCATTCATAAGAACATATAAGCAAAATAAGGCTTGTGGAGGTTGCTAGGGTTGCAAACATGTAAGCCCCTAGTTTATTTTCTCGTTTTCTTTTTAGTAATCAATTTCCCAATTATGCTTTGATTGTTTGAGTAGTTATTCATATTTAGATGATGTAGATCTAGAATATGACGTTAGGGCAGTGGTGATACCTTGTCTATAAGGATCCCATATCCTACGTCCTCTACCTAATATCTACGGATGAATGTGTGTGTTTAATTTACGTGTATTTAGATTAGTTTATATGATGTCCTGATGATTCGCTTTATAATCGATTCGTATATGAAACGCCGAGAAATATGTTCGGGATGTAAATGCGGGAGTTAGACTCTCGGGTGACCGAGAGGTGTCACTCGATCGACCGAGAGCACCTATTCGGTCGACCGAGAGTTGTCAAACCTGCTTTCATCCGTTAATCGATCACGTCTTTATGATTAGGTTAGCTTAATTGAATTTATTATCTCAAAGAGGTATGGCTATGGCTACGCCACTCGCTTAATTTAATTAAAACGTGTGAAAAGGAAATACCAATATAAGACTCTTAGTAGGCTCGGAATTGATCTTCGACGTTCAGCGTTATCTCAGGTAGGTTTATATTAGGAATTGCGCGCACCTTGTTACACGTAGATCGTAAACTAGCATGAGACTATAACTTGGTAAGTGTTAGTTGGACGAGGGTTTGAGTGATCGCTCTAGAAGTACGCCTAACCAAAGGAATGTTGCCCGCATTGCAGGTGTACGGTCAATATCGGCATCCTTAGAGTAGTAAGCGTGTGAGTTATATGAGATGGAGGCACCAAGAGGCGAAAGTCACGTAACAATAACACAGTGATATAGTGACCTATCGGTGCTACATCAAGCTTAGAGGATGACTCCCGTAGCCAATATAAATAGATATGAACGGATTAGTAGTTGATGAGTTTTGTTGTCATATAAATTGTCTAGATCCAAATGATCACGGTTATAATTGGGCAGTTGATTACGTTATGTGTTTACATGTTGTTTATATGTTTGAGTGTGTCTTTCTTTTCTTGTACTTTATGTTGGTCATAGACCGTGTTTGTCAAACGAAATAAATAGGTTGGCTATTTAAGTTAGGATCCACAAATTGATTCTCTGTGGGATCGACCTCGACTCTATCTAGCTATACTGCGATTGAACCTAGTTCACTTGCTAGTGGTTATTTAGGCATCGAGTTAGTAATTTAACTTGACCTCAATCACTAACATTTATTGACAGTCTACGACATAACAATTATTTCATATATAAACCCAACGTTGGATATATGATCCAACAAGGGAGACAAATAAAAGATTCCAATGAGACCTCATACATGTTGTGTCAGTTTCTGCCGTCATTGTTGTTGCTTTTATGTTTTTTATTGGTTGCGTATTAGTTGCTTTTCACTTAATCATAATGTTTTGATTTAATTTGCATTACACTGTGTACAACATACTAAACAATCTACTAATAACGGCCAACATGTACTTACTTTACAATTACCAAAAAAAAAAAAAAAGTAATAATAATAAAGGCAGTAGAAACCCAAAAACGAAAGCATACTACAAGCACGACTTGTAGTCACAAACTTATGAATTAAGAATTGCGAAAAGTATTGTTAGCACAATCCTTCAAAATATACAAACCCTAAAATTGAACAATTTTGCACTAAAAGATGCATATTTATGTTTGCAAATATTCAGAGCTTTACACTAGTTTCACCAGCATTACCAAAATTAAAACCCTGATAGATTCATTGAAGAACATCCAAAACAATTCACAAAAGCAACGATTATGCTATTTGAAAGCATTTTCCATGCTGAACCAACATATCCAAAAATTCACCAAGAACCGACGATAACATGATTCTCTTCCCGCTTCCATGTATCGACAAGTTTTACACACCCCCTACCAAAATAGTTCATCAAAAGACAAACTATACATATACTTACTATCTATACAACTATTAAAATATTTATAACAAACTTTTAAACATCGTCATCAAGTTGAATTGGTTCCTCTTCATCATCAAAAAGACATCTTTGACTTGTAGTTCCGACACTTGCAATATTATCCGCCGGTGGCACACAGAGTGGAGAAGCAAATTCAGTGCGCCTTAGTATTTCTTCCAGTTTTGTACATAATTAATATCAGTTGTAATTAGATATTATTTAAGGCACAAAGGATGTTAATTTGTTCGATTACCTTTTGTAACGCCTCGATCCCGGACACCGAGTCCTTATCCGGAAAAGGAACGTTCGACACGTATAAAATAAAAATAAATCCACTTTATATGTAAGCCTCTACTACGTCGTATCAAAAATAAGCAAACGGAAGCAAAAGACTCGGGTAATAAATTTCCAAACATCCAAGAGTAGAAATGAAATCTAGAGAAGGAAATGTAACTTGTTACATTCAAGGAAAATACGAAATCCAAACGAAAAGTACGATATTCTCCAAAGGAAACATAACGGCGCTGCAACTCTCGAAAGACCAAAAGTCTAAACAATCTAATAAAGAATAAGTAATGAATAAATGTAAACTCTTCAATGAGGCGACTTCAAACGTCATCATCGAACTCCTCCTCGTAAACAATGTCTACATGTTCGTCTTCTCACCCCCAAACACATAGAAAACATGCATTTGAGGTAAGTACGACGTACTTAATAAGAAAGAGAAGCTATGACAACAATTATAATTTATAAAGTAAAGATAATTAAAAGTTTAGTTGATTATGTGTGACCGACTCAATCTAGGTTCACTCCATGTCCATCAACATGAATTGACTAAACGTTTCTACTTAGCTCATCTATGTTACAACCGCACTCAAAGGCACTACGCATATCCAAGCTGGGGATATTTTTGGCAACATATTAGTGGATCACACCAATACCCACGAAGTCTAGAAAAGGTAGACTCCGATGGTACGCACATCTCAAATGAGTCCCTCCGCACTTAGGGTTTTGTTGACTCCACGGAGTTCTTCCACCTTCAGAGGTAGGCATACATCGCGATATAGACTGGTGTCTATCCAAGAGAGACATGTTGTTTAATCTTTTACTAGTCAAGTACGTATTTATTAGGATGATTAACTAGCCACCTAAGTGTTTTCAATTAATCTCCCTCACATTAACTACTCTCTTCCTAGACCACTAAACCTTAACAAGACCTAGCAATTACACAGACAGTGACGAATGCTAATTCATCAAAGCACAAGCCTATCATGCCCTTCCGACGGATCCGAACTTCAACTCCCTTTAAGAGTACATTCGGTGTTTTAACTGAACAAATCAGAAGCTCAATTCAGGCTTGTTTATGTTAACCAATGATATCTTATCATAATTAGGGGTTGAAAACAATAATAGTGTGATTATAAAACCCAAAACCAAACTAGAATGATAAAACCGTAAAAAAAACAAGGCAAAACAAGCCAGACACCCGTTTGACCTCCCATGGACGCCCGTCCGTATCAAACGCCCGTCCACTAAACCCCAAACGCCCGTCTGCCAAAAACAGCTACATCCTGAATCAAAAATCTAACCTCATATGCCCGTCTGCCTATTGAAAAAGCCCGTCTGGGCTACTAGGGTCTCGGACGCCCGTCTGCCTAATTCAGACGCCCGTCCGCCTGGGATTTTCCCAAAACGCTAAATCATCAAGACTCGATTCCAAATCCGTTTCTGACCTAATTGGCATCGAATTAAACACAGAAAAACATGGTAAAACACATCTAAACATCCCAAGAATACCTAGGATCCTTGATCACTGAAAACACATCTTTTACTAGCATCTACACGTCTCAAAAACATAATCTAAACTCTACGAATCATAATCGAAATCATATAAAGAGTGTCTTACCTAATTGCAGCCACAAAAACCGATCTAAACAGCCTCAGAAAATCTGCTGCAACTCCCAAACTCTGATGACCAAACGATGTCCTTCTCACGACGATTCCAAAGCTCTCATCTGATCTGAAAACGATTAAGCTATCTCTTAGAATTTGTGAAAACTCTCTTGGCCTGTTTCATCCTCCAAATTGCGCAGAGAAATGAGGCACACACGCTAAATTTCTGATTTGATTAGGTTATGGGATTATTGTGTGTTAATTTTCCTTAAATACCAATTTCCCATAAATCCCCTTTTTCCATAATTGTCCTTTAATTACCAAACTCAGAATAATCCCTTAAATATATATATAATTCGAGAATTGCATATATATTAATAATTACATACTTAACTCCTATAAAAGAAAAGAAATAATAATATTTCGTTTCGCAAAATGACACGTCTGCCCTTTCCCGAAAATCGGAATATTACATTCCTCCCCCCTTAAAAGGAGTTTCGTCCTCGAAACTAGAACATACCTGGTAAATCAACAAACTCTTGGAATTCACTGATCATATCATCTTCGACTTCCCAAGTTGCCTCCTCGGGTGAATGATTACTCCATTGAACCAGAACCAATGGAATCATCCGCCTCTTAATCATCTTTTCCTTCCGGTCCAAGACCTTGATCGGACTCTCATCATAAGCAAGATTGTCTTGTAAAATTTCCGGATCAATTGTAGTTTCAACATCATTCCTCGTCAGACACTTCTTCAACATCGAGACGTGAAACACACTATGGACCATTGACATCGATTCCGGTAACTTAAGCTTGTAAGCCAACGGTCCAATCCTTTCCAGAATTTCGAAAGGTCCAACATACCTTGGACTTAGCTTTCCTTTTGTCCAAAGCGTTTCACTCCTTCATCGGTGAAGCTCGTAGATACACTCTATCACCGACTTCAAACTCCGTGAGGTCTTCTTCAAACGCCTCGCCCAACTTTTCTCGCTGTCTGTCGCTTTGCCTTGATTCTTCTTAACCAATCGAACCCTTCTTTAGCTTGTTCAACCATTTCCGCCCTGTGATCTGTCTTTCCCCAACTTCATCCCAAATCAACGGCGTTCTACATCTTCTTCCATACAATGCTTCAAACGGCGGCATGCCTATACTTGCGTGATAACTGTTGTTGTAGGCAAACTCTGCTACTGGTAGGTAATCATCCCATGATCCACCTACTTCCAAAACACAAGCTCTTAGCAGGTCCTCGAGTGTTTGGATAGTCCTCTTAGATTGTCCATCTGTCTGAGGATGAAAGGCCGTACTCAAATCCAACTTGGTTCCAAAGGCTGCTTGTAAACTCTTCCAAAACCGACTGACAAACCTTGAGTCATGGTCCGAAACTATCGAGATAGGAACTCCGTGTAGCTTCACTATATTATCCAAGTATAGTGTCGTCATCTTCTTCAAAGGCATATCAACCTTATACGGTAAGAAATGGGCAGATTTAGTCAACCTGTCCACGATTGCCCAAATCACATCATGCCCTCCCTTAGTCTTCGGTAAACCGGTGATGAAATCCATCGTGACCTTATCCTATTTCCATTCGGGGATATCTAAGGGATTAAGCATTCCTCCTGGTCTTCTATGCTCTGCCTTCACTTTCTGACAAATGTCACATTCTGCCACGAACTTTGAAATCTCCAGTTTGATCGAGGGCCACCAAAACCTTTCCTTCAAGTCTCTGTACATTTTAGTAGCTCCCGGATGAACTGTAAAAGCAATTCTATGTGCCACTTCTATGACTCTCCGTCTTAAATCACCCACATTAGGTACACACAAACGATCCTGATACCAAAGATTCCCATTCTTATCTAACACATATCCAACCGTAGGCTTCTCCCTTGCAACTCGCTTCAAGTCAACCAAAATTGGGTCTTCATCTTGCTTCTCCCGAATATCATCCATCAACTCAGATCTTGCTAACATCGGAGCCACAAACTGTCGTTCCTCAATCTGATCAAACCTACTGATTCCCAGCTCATCCAGCCTTTCTGTCACATCTTCGACGCTTGAAACTGTAAATACTGGTTTCCTGCTTAAAGCATCTGCCACTATATTGGCCTTGCCTGGATGGTACTGAATATCCAAATCATAGTCCTTCTCGAACTCTAACCATCTTCTTTGTCTCATATTCAGATTCTCTTGAGTGAAGAAATACTTTAAACTTTTGTGGTCAGTGAAGATCCTTGCCTTAACTCCATACAAGTAGTGCCTCCAAGTCTTTAATGCAAACACTATCGCTTTGCTAACTCCAAGTCGTGTGTCGGGTAGTTCTTCTCATGCACCTTCAACTGCCTAGATGCATAAGCAATCACTTTTCCTCCTTGCATCAACACACAACCTAAACCCTGTCCCGAAGCATCTTTGTAAACATCGTAGTTATCAAAAAATCTCTGGAACTGCCAGAAATGGGGCTGTAGTCAACTTCTTTTTCAACGTTTGAAAAGCCATTTCACACTCTCTAGTCCATTCAAACTTCACATTCTTCTGTGTAAGCTTAGTGAGTGGAGTAGATCTTCGAAAAGTCCTGTACGAACTTCCTATAGTAGCCAGCCAACCCAAGAAAGCTCCTTACTTCTGAAATTGTAGTAGGTTTGGGCCAATTCTCAACTGCTTCTATCTTAGCGGGATCAACTTGTATGCCATCTCCAGAAATGACATGACCCAAGAAACTGACTTGCTTCAACCAAAAGTCACACTTAGAGAACTTAGCAAATAACTGATTCTTCCTCAAAGTATCCAACACTATCCTTAAGTGTTCATCATGTTCTTTCTCGTCCTTAGAATATACTAAGATGTCGTCTATGAACACTATCACAAACTTATCCAAGTATGGCATGAAAACTCGCTGCATCAAATCCATAAAGCAGATGGAGCATTAGTGAGTCCAAACGGCATAACCAAGAACTCATAATGTCCATACCTCGTACTAAAAGCCGTCTTCGGTATGTCTGCCACTTTAATCTTCAACTGATGATAACTGGACCTAAGATCAATCTTAGAGAACACTTTCTTGCCTTTCAACTGGTTAAACAGATTATCTATCCTCGGCAAAGGATACTTATTCTTGATGGTAAGATTATTCAATGCTCTACAATCGATGCACATCCTCATGCTACCATCTTTCTTCTTCACGAACAAAACAGGGGCTCCTGGCGCGAAGTACTAGGCTGAATTATGTTCCTCTCAAGCATATCCTTAAGTTGAGCCTTCAACTCCTTTAATTCAGCCGGTGCCATTCTATAGGGTGCCTTAGCAACTGGTGCCGCTCCCGGCATCAACTTGATCTCAAATTCGATCTCCCTATCCGGCATGTTTCCCGGTAACTCTTCCGGAAATACCTCAGGGTACTCTCTCGCTACAGGAGTTTCTTCTAGCTTAGGCTTCACTTGTTCCACATCCACTGTGTACAACAAGTAGCCTTCACAGCCCTTCTGACATGCTCTAATTGCCTTAACCGCTGAAATTATCGTATGTCGCTTCTTACTCGGCTTGTACACATTACCCTGATAAGTCTTGTCTGATTTCCTGGGTATCTTAAAGGTCACTTCCTTCTCTCGGCAATCTAGGTGAACAAAATTCTCGGATAGCCAATCTATCCCAAAAATTACATCAAAGTCTGAAAAGTCTAAAACAGTGAAATCACTCTTACACCGATAAGATCCAACTCGAACTTCCACTTGCGGTATCATCCTAGTTACCTTTGTTACCTTCCCTAATGGTGTAGTTATTTCCAAAGTGTTTCTCAAAGGTTCCGAGGGTAAACTCAACTTCTTAGCTATCTTGGTCGACACAAAGGTGTTAGACGCTCCCGTATCAAACAAGGCTCTGACCACTAGGTTATCTAACATTATCGTACCTAGGATGCATATTCATTCATTTAAATAAAGTTACAGCATGAATAAACGTGCTATAAAAATATCTTTATAAAATAAAATAACAACAAGGTACCTGAGATAACATCGTCATCTGGGTCTGCATCTCTGGCATCAGCCGCAAAAACTTGGACCGGTCGACTGGGTCCGCTCCTACCACTTCCTTGGCTCGAATTGCCCTTGTTTCCTCTGTTTGGACACGCTCTAGAAAAGTGCACTGGCTCTCCACAAACGTAGAAACCATTAGTATTTTGCTTGCACTCCCCTGAATGATTCCTGTTGCACTTAGAACAAAGGGGTGCACTTTTGGGGCCTTAGCTGCCGTGGGAGCTGTTGTCTTCTTCAGATTCAGTTGCGGTGTTCCTCGGTAATTTCCCTGGCTAGTCCTAAAGTTCCTCTTGTTTCCAATCACAACTGTGGCCTTCTTCCTGAAGGTCTCAACCTCCAAGGCTTTATTCAATAACTCTGCCATGCTCCTCGTTGTAAATCCCAACATGCCAGACTGAATCTCATAATCCAATCCTTCCTTGTACAGGGCCATCTTCCTTTCTTCCACTTTCATAAGCTCGGGATAGAACCGTCCCAACTCGTTAAACCTATTGGTATACGGAGATACCGTCAAATGATTACTCTGCTTGAGTTTCAAAAATTGACTTGCCTTATCTGCCTGTACCGTTGCCGGAAAGTACTCGTTGAAGAACATAGCTTTGAAAGCTTCCCAGTCTGTTACTTTACCATTACTGCTCTGAATCGCATCTATCCATGCCTCAGCTGCACCCAAAAGGAAACTAACTGCCAGTTGTGCCATCTCGGTCTCAGGCACATGAATGTTCCTGCATGCTTTCTTGAAGATCCTTATCCATTCCTCGGCCTTCGAATGTTCAACGTTCCTATACAAGTTCTCAACCCGATTCCTTCTCAATCTGGTATACCAATCCACAGCCGGTGCCTGCTCAAATGTTGGTCTCACTGGTGGGTAAACCGGAGGATAGCCGAAAGGTACTTGCTGCTGGTACTGCTGCTGCTGAGGGTAAGCTGGATTCACTTGAGGTTCAGGCTGAAAAGGGTAGTATCCCTGATGATAATTCTGATGTTGCTGTGGGGTTTGCTGAGGTTGTTGAAAACCAAAAGGTGGATAACCAGTACCTTGCTGATGGTCGAACCGCGGTGAAAGTGGTACGGTAGGTCGAGGGGTATGACCTGCAGGAGGTGGGTAGAAAGACTGATGCTGCTGGTGAAACACTAGCGGCGAGGGGTGGCTCACTGGTGGAGGGTAAACATTGACTGGTGGAGGATAAACGGTTTGCTGATGTGGGTGGTAGCTTACCGGTGGTGGTACAAATCCTCCTGGAATATCGCTTACCAATGAGAACTGAGCTGAACTTCCCACGTGCCATCGTGGGGGTTGCTCCCGATGAGGTCTCGGTGACAAACCCTGCTGAGACCTTGGGATGGGTGTCGTGGTACGAGGTGGTGGTGATAAACTCTGCTGGGGTGGTGGAATCTGCCTCACAACACCGCCTCCTACGACCGGTGTTGGACTTTCCCGTCGAACTCTGGAAGTCTCTGCACCCGCTCTAGTTCCCGTGAACACCATACTGATGATCAAAGAAAACCAGAACGTTACTAAAAGGTCTAGAGAAAACTTATCTTAAAGAAAGGAAGCCTAAAAGACGCTTCTCTCTGATACCAACTGTAACGCCCCGTTCCTGGACACCGAGTCCTTATCCGGAAAAAGAACGTTTGGCACGTATAAAATAAAAATAAATCCACTTTATATGTAAGCCTCTACTACGTCGTATCAAAAATAAGCAAACGGAAGCAAAAGACTCGGGTAATAAATTTCCAAACATCCAAGAGTAGAAATGAAACCTAGAGAAGGAAATGTAACTTGTTACATTCAAGGAAAATACGAAATCCAAACAAAAAGTACGATATTCACCAAAGGAAACATAACGGTGCTTCAAGTCTCGAAAAACCAAAAGTATAAACAATCTAATAAAGAATAAGTAATGAATAAATGTAAACTCTTCAATGAGGCGACTTCAAACGTCATCATCGAACTCCTCCTCATAAACAATGTCTACCTGTTCGTCTTCTCACCCCCAAACACATAGAAAACATGCATTTGAGGTAAGTACAACGTACTTAATAAAAAAGAGAAGCTATGACAACAATTATAATTTATAAAGTAAAGATAATTAAAAGTTTAGTTGATTATGTGTGACCGACTCAATCTAGGGTTCACTCCATGACCATCAACATGAATTGACTAAACGTTTCTACTTAGCTCATCTATGTTACAACCGCACTTAAGGGCACTACGCATATCCAAGCTGGGGATATTCTTGGCAACATATTAATGGATCACACCAATACCCATGAAGTCTAGAAAAGGTAAACTCCGATGGTACGCACATCTCAGCGGAGTCCCTCCGTACTTAGGGTTTTGTTGACCTACGGAGTTCTTCCACCTTCAGAGGTAGGCATACATCGCGATATAGACTGGTGCCTATCCAAGAGAGACATGTTGTTTAATCTTTTACTAGTCAAGTACGTATTTATTAGGATGATTAACTAGCCACCTAAGTGTTTTCAATTAATCTCCCTCACATTAACTACTCTCTTCCTAGACCACTAAACCTTAACAAGACCTAACAATTACACAGACAGTGACGAATGCTAATTCATCAAAGCACAAGCCTATCATGCCCTTCCGACGGATCCGAACTTCAACTCCCTTTAAGAGTACATTCGGTGTTTTAACTGAACGAATCAGAAGCTCAATTCAGGCTTGTTTATGTTAACCAATGATATCTTATCATAATTAGGGGTTGAAAACAATAATAGTGTGATTATAAAACCCAAAACCAAACTAGAATGATAAAACCGTAAAAAAAAACAAGGCAAAACAGGTCAGACACCTGTTTGACCTCCCATGGACGCCCGTCCGTATCGTACGCCGTCCACTAAACCCCAAACGCCCGTCGACCAAAAACAAACTACATCTCGAATCAAAAATCAACCTCGTGACGCCCGTGCACTCGCTTATTGCAAACGCCCGCGAAGCTCTGGGGGGTCTCGGACACCCGTCCGCTTAATTCGATACCCGTCCGCTTTGGGATTTTCCCAAAACGCTAAATCATCAAGACTCGATTCCAAATCCGTTTACGACTAATTGGCATCGAATTAAACATAGAAAACGTGGTAAAACACATCTAAACATCCCAAGAATACCTAGGATCCTTGATCACTGAAAACACATCTTTTACTAGCATCTACACGTCTCAAAAACATAATCTAAACTCTACGAATCATAATCGAAATCATAGGAAGAGTTTCTTACCTAATTGCAGCCACAAAAACGATCTAAACAAACCTCGTAAAATCTGCAACAACTCCCAAACTCGATGACCAAACGATGTCCTTCTCACGACGATTCCAAAGCTCTCGTCTGATCTGAAAACGATTAAGATATCTCTTAGAATTTGTGAAAACTCTCTTGGCCTCTTTCTTCCTCCAAATTGCGCAGAGAAATGAGGCACACACGCTGAATTTCTGATTTGATTAGGTTATGGGATTATTGTGTGTTAATTTTCCTTAAATACCAATTTCCCATAAATCCCCTTTTTCCATAATTGTCCTTTAATTACCAAACTCAGAATAATCCCTTAAATATATATATAATTCGAGAATTGCATATATATTAATAATTACATACTTAAATCCCATAAAAGAAAAGAAATAATAATATTTCGTTTTCACAAAATGACACGTCTGCCCTTTTCCCGAAAATCAGAATATTACATTCCTCCCCCCTTAAAAGGAGTTTCGTCCTCGAAACTAGAACATACCTGGTAAATCAACAAACTCTTGGAATCCACTGATCATATCATCTTCGACTTCCCAAGTTGCCTCCTCGGGTGAATGATTACTCCATTGAACCAGAACCAATGGAATCATCCGCCTCTTAATCATCTTTTCCTTCCGGTCCAAGATCTTGATCGGTCTCTCATCATAAGCAAGATTGTCTTGTAAAATTTCCAGATCAATTGTAGTTTCAACATCATTCCTCGTCAGACACTTCTTCAACATCGAGACGTGAAACACACTATGGACCCTTGACATCGATTCCGGTAACTTAAGCTTGTAAGCCAACGGTCCAATCCTTTCCAGAATTTCGAAAGGTCCAACATACCTTGGACTTAGCTTTCCCTTTTGTCCAAAGCGTTTCACTCCCTTCATCGGTGAAGCTCGTAGATACACTCTATCACCGACTTCAAACTCCGAGGTCTTCTTCTAACGCCTCGCCCAACTTTTCTCGCTGTCTGTCTGTCGCTTTCGATTCTTCTTAACCAACTGAACCCTTTCTTTAGCTTGTTCAACCATTTCCGGCCCTGTGATCTGTCTTTCCCCAACTTCATCCCAAAATAACGGCGTTCTACATCTTCTTCCATACAATGCTTCAAACGGCGGCATGCCTATACTTGCGTGATAACTGTTGTTGTAGGCAAACTCTGCTACTGGTAGGTAATCATCCCATGATCCACCTACTTCCAAAACACAAGCTCTTAGCATGTCCTCGAGTGTTTGGATAGTCCTTTCATATTGCCCATCTGTCTGAGGGTGAAAGGCCGTACTCAAATCCAACTTGGTTCCAAAGGCTGCTTGTAAACTCTTCCAAAACCGACTGACAAACCTTGAGTCACGGTCCGAAACTATCGAGATAGGAACTCCGTGTAGCTTCACTATATTATCCAAGTATAGTGTCGTCATCTTCTTCAAAGGCATATCAACCTTATACGGTAAGAAATGGGCAGATTTAGTCAACCTGTCCACGATTACCCAAATCGCATCATGCCCTCCCTTAGTCTTCGGTAAACCGGTGATGAAATCCATCGTGGCCTTATCCCATTTCCATTCGGGGATATCTAAGGGCTTAAGCATTCCTCCTGGTCTTCTATGCTCTGCCTTCACTTTCTGACAAATGTCACATTCTGCCACAAACTTGGCAATCTCCAGTTTGATCAAGGGCCACCAAAACCTTTCCTTCTAGTCTCTGTACATTTTAGTAGCACCCGGATGAACTGCAAAAGCAATTCTATGTGCCTCTTCCATGACTCTCCGTCTTAAATCACCCACATTAGGTACACACAAACGATCCTGATACCAAAGATTCCCATTCTTATCTAACATATATCCAACCGTAGGCTTCTCCCTTGCAACTCGCTTTAAGTCAAACAAAACTGGGTCTTCATCTTTCTTCTCCCGAATATCATCCATCAACTCAGATCTTGCTAACATCGGCGCCACAAACTGTCGATCCTCAATTTGATCAAACCTGCTGATTCCCAGCTCATCCAGCCTTTCTGTCACATCTTCGACGCTTGAAACTGCAAATACTGGTTTCCTGCTTAAAGCATCTGCCACTATATTGGCCTTGCCTGGATGGTACTGAATATCCAAATCATAGTCCATTACGAACTCTAACCATCTTCTTTGTCTCATATTCAGATTCTCTTGAGTGAAGAAATACTTTAAACTTTTGTGGTCGGTGAAGATCCTTGCCTTAACTCCATACAAGTAGTGCCTCCAAGTCTTTAATGCAAACACTCTCACCGCTAACTCCAAGTCGTGTGTCGGGTAGTTCTTCTCATGCACCTTCAACTGCCTAGATGCATAAGCAATCACTTTTCCTCCTTGCATCAACACACAACCTAAGCCCTGTCCCGAAGCATCTGTGTAAACATCGTAGTTATCAAAAATCTCCGGAACTGCCAGAACTGGGGCTGTAGTCAACTTCTTCTTCAACGTCTGAAAAGCCATTTCACACTCTCTAGTCCATTCAAACTTCACATTCTTCTGTATAAGCTTAGTGAGTGGAGTAGCTATCTTCGAAAAGTCCTGTACGAACATCCTATAGTTGCCAACCAAGAAAGCTCCTTACTTCTGAAACTGCAGTAGGTTTGGGCCAATTCTCAACTGCTTCTATCTTGGCGGGATCAACTTGTATGCCATCTCTAGAAATGACATGACCCAAGAAACTGACTTGCATCAACCAAAAGTCACACTTAGAGAACTTAGCAAATAACCGATTCTTCCTCAAAGTATCCAACACTATCCTTAAGTGTTCCTCATGTTCTTTCTCGTCCTTAGAATATACTAAGATGTCGTCTATGAACACTATCACAAACTTATCCAAGTATGGCATGACAACTCGCTGCATCAAATCCATAAATGCAGATGGAGCATTAGTGAGTCCAAACGGCATAACCAAGAACTCATATGTCCATACCTCGTACTAAAAGCCGTCTTCGGTATGTCTGCCACTTTAATCTTCAACTGATGATAACCGGACCTAAGATCAATCTTAGAGAACACTTTCTTGCCTTGCAACTGGTTAAACAGATCATCTATCCTCGGCAAAGGATACTTATTCTTGACGGTAAGATTATTCAATGCTCTATAATCGATGCACATCCTCATGCTACCATCTTTCTTCTTCACGAACAAAACAGGGGCTCCCCAAGGCGAAGTACTAGGCTGAATTATGTTCCTCTCAAGCATATCCTTAAGTTGAGCCTTCAACTCCTTTAATTCAGCCGGTGCCATTCTATAGGGTGCCTTAGCAACTGGTGCCGCTCGGCATCAACTTGATCTCAAATTGATCTCCTATCCGGTATGTTTCCGGTAACTCTTCCGAAATACCTCGGTACTCTCTCGCTACAGGAGTTTCTTCTAGCTTAGGCTTCACTTGTTCCACATCCACTGCGTACAACAAGTAGCCTTCACAGCCCTTCTGACATGCTCTAATTGCCTTAACCGTTGAAATTATCAGATGTCGCTTCTTACTCGGCTTGTACACATTACCCTGATAAGTCTTGTCTGATTTCCTGGGTATCTTAAAGGTCACTTCCTTCTCTCGGCAATCTAGGTGAACAAAATTCTCGGATAGCCAATCTATCCCAAAAATTACATCAAAGTCTGAAAAGTCTAAAACAGTGAAATCACTCTTACACCGATAAGATCCAACTCGAACTTCCACTTGCGGTATCATCCTAGTTACCTTTGTTACCTTCCCTAATGGTGTAGTTATTTCCAAAGTGTTTCTCAAAGGTTCCGAGGGTAAACTCAACTTCTTAGCTATCTTGGTCGACACAAAAAGGTGTTAGACGCTCCCGTATCAAACAAGGCTCGACCACTTAGGTTATCTAACATTATCGTTACTCTAGGATGCATATTCATTCATTTAAATAAAGTTACACAGATGAATAAACGTGCTATAAAAATATCTTAATAAAATAAAATAACAACAAGGTACCTGAGATAACATCGTCATCTGGGTCTGCATCTCTGGCATCAGCCGCAAAAACTCAGACCGGTCGACTGGGTCCGCACCTACCACTTCCTTGGCTCGAATTGCCCTTGTTTCCTCTATTTGGACACGCTCTAGAAAAGTGCCCTGGCTCTCCACAAACGTAGCAACCATTAGTATTTTGCTTGCACTCCCCTGAAGGATTCCTGTTGCACTTAGAACAAATGGGTGCACTGTTTGGGGCCTTAGCTGCCGTGGGAGCTGTTGTCTTCTTCAGATTCTGTTGCGGTGCTCCTCGGTAATTTCCCTGGCTAGTCCCAAAGTTCCTCTTGTTTCCAATCACAACTGTGGCCTTCTTCCTGAAGGTCTCAACCTCCAAGGCTTTATTCAATAACTCTGCCATGCTTCTCGCTGTAAATCCCAACATGCCAGACTGAATCTCATAAGCCAATCCTTCCTTGTACAGGGCCATCTTCCTTTCTTCCACTTTCATAAGCTCGGGATAGAACCGTCCCAACTCGTTAAACCTATTGGTATACTGAGATACCGTCAAATGATTACCCTGCTTGAGTTTCAAAAATTGGCTTGCCTTATCTGCCTGTACCGTTGCCGGAAAGTACTCGTTGAAGAACATAGCTTTGAAAGCTTCCCAGTCTGTTACTTTACCATTACTGCTCTGAATCGCATCTATCCATGCCTCAGCTGCACCCAAAAGGAAACTAACTGCCAGTTGTGCCATCTCGGTCTCAGGCACATGATCATGTCAAATTTAAAAAATTGACCACACTTTCAAAGATATATGGCTAATTAAGTACCGTTAATTTCTAGATATGGATCCGGTAAAATGCAAGTGTTGCTAACTAAAGAGTGAAGACACAAGCTCTACTAAAAATTCGCCTGTTTCCGACTCTAAATTTCGTCGGAAATCAAGGTTTCTGACGAAATACCGACTAAAAATACCGCGTCGTAAAACATGGTGTCGGAAACTGTTCCTACGAACATTGCTACGAAACTTCCTAGGAAATTACCGACGAAATTTCCTACGTAGTTACCGACGAAATTTCCTGCGAAATGTTTGACTGATATTCCGACCAAATTTCCAACTAATATTACGTCGATTTTTCCTACTGATCTTCCCACAATTTTTCCTACTAACATGCCTTCAGTTTTTCTGACAGTACTTTTCCGACGAAATTCCACTATTTTTTCCTACAAAATTTCCTATGAATTTACCGATGAAACTTCCGACTATAATTATTGTACTCTTCCAATGTAATTTCCGACCACTTTCTCACAAATTTCCTATATTTTTTTATATTTTGTTTTGCTGTTTGTTAATAATCCATAACTACATGTCAAACTTAAAAAAACGAAAAATAAAATGAAACAACAAAATACAGAATTATTATGTTTTAACATACCATAATTAAAAGCCTACAATAATGTGCATAAACATCAAAACAAGATGGTCTAAAATGATCACAAAATACTTTAGTTTGAACATAATTCAAAACGAGGCAACTTTATGTCATACATATACCACTCTAAATCTTACCACTCAAAATGCAACTTCAATGAATACATCTTTGAACTGCAACTTTTGTTCAACGTATTACAATCCATGAAACCATGAAGCTCCTCATGTTGCACTATTGCCTAAATAAAAAAATAACAAATATAACAAAATTTTATTAGCCTTGTCTCAACAACACTTTGCAATAAACAAGTTTGATGAAACCACAAATACAATAATGTTCATTAGCTTTGTTCTAGCGGGGATACTAGTCACAACATTGAGATTATAAGTAGAATGCATATTTCATATTCATTACCAAAATGCAATCACCAACATCGGGATTTTACTCTTCAATGAAAGTATAAATAGTCAGATGATTTTAGTTAGTAACTTACTGAATTTGGCCATGAACTCTCGGACTCTTGCCATTTCTGTCTCCCTTACTGTGTCTCGTGCTGCCATTTCTGCATCCCTTGTCGCACTTTGTGCCGCCATTTCTTGGATCTTTTCATTCAACAAACGGTTTTGATTTGTAAGTTCCGATACTTGCTGTGTTAACTCCAAAATCTGCACGTCAGGAGTAGAAAATCGTGGACGAGATGAGCGACTATATTGTAAAGATAGATTTCCGAGACTAGAAATACGCCCATTTTTCTCCCCGCCGGCACTATCTAATAATGTATCCACTAATACTTTATCCTTTTCTTGTCTAATCTCATCCGGGATGAATACCCTTTTTTGACCAATGTATGGTACAAAATATTGCGGTAGCGCCTGATTAAGTGTTTCCTACAATTATTTATGTTTGAACAAATTAGATGCATTATATCACTAAAAATCAAACAAAACAATTATTTGATCAATTAGATTGGAAGAATCATGACTTGATTCTTTGCTGCAATATTATCAACAGGAAGCTTGGTGGTTTTGGATGTGTGCATGTATATGTACACCTCTGCGCTACATACTTCTCGTTCCAAATCATTATCATGTAAAGAGAACAGCCTACAATCAAGCACAACCTGGAGCTGAATTAACCGAAGCCACGTGTACGTCATTATGTTATAAAAAGCATTCAACAAATGTCATGCACATGCTCAAACAGAAAAGTGTGATGAACTGAAGCCATGTTTACTAAATAATCTGACTTTCACACAGTAAATTTGGTGTATTGTATATAAAGACCCCTGTTAATTTAACATCAATCTATATAACACAAAGACCAATACAATACATGACACTAATTAGCTCCAAATACCCTAACTTTACTTTACAGACAGCCATTTAGACGGAAGGAAGTTGAGTTAAATCTGATTATGTGTTAAGTTTTGTTTAATGCATGTTGTCAATGTATTGTGCTGCATTTTGTAAAGTGTTTATATATATTTATATACACCAAGCAGAAACTTGATTCAAATGCCTATATTATGGGCCTTCCATTCTATATAATCACAGTTTCTAATCAAACTCTATTCTCCTTAACTTCTTTTTTTTGGCAACAAAAAGGATAAAGTACATAATCACAGTTCCTAATCAAACTCTATTCAATTAGCTCAAATTTAAGAATATAAATAATGTTCTACAACAAAAGTAATCATTAAAGTAGATACACTTACCAGAAATAGTTTAGTATCATAAGTTGATCTTGAACCACCATTACTCTTTAGCCACTCCACGCCCATCCGACGTGACCCGATTTCTGTTTGTCTTATTTAAAGTTGATCGATTTTTAAAATCTTCAGACTCCCAATACTCAACCAACTTGTCCATCACTTCCTGATCAATCCAATCCATTAATTCATGTTTTCCAAACCACTTTTGACGTGCAGTGTATAATGCATTCGTTAAAAAATCACTGGCATTTTTGTTAAACAGTTTTCTAACCGCTCTCTTACATTGCGGTTCAACTTTAAAAGACGTCTGTGTTAATCAATTTGAAACAGAAGAAAAAAACAATAAGCTATTAAAATTGAAAGTAATGTGCTTACGGGAATGTATGAATGTCCAATTAACATATCTAATACATAAACTTTTCACCTGAAATTCTGCCCACCACTGATCTTTGGTGTTCTGCGGAATGTATTTGTAAGTGGGCCAGATACCGGTATAACCAGACATAATTATACGTGAAATTTCATTCACATGCTCTTTATCATGTGGCATAAAACTATTTTCAACAAGCCGAAAAACAACTCACTAATTAAGTAAAAGAACAACCAACTATGTAAACGAACATACATATTACTCAAACATCAAATAATATACTTATTGTCCATCTTGGACCCACTAAAGTGGAAGCTCAGAAGAATGCTCAGACGAAGAGTGTATCGAATCTGAGTGTATAGAACCTGAGCGTATCGAATCTGAATGTGCAACAACATTTGCTTCATCGATATGTGGTGAAGTTGCAGGGGTGACATCTTCCAAGCCAATCGTTGGAGGAGGGGTGTGAATGCTATCATCCACACGAGTGGGTGGCCTACTCGTGGTAGGTTGTCTCTCTGATGGTTGCGCACATGCTTGGAACATTTATGATATGTTGTTACATTTACGTCTCTTAAGATTCATTTATGCTTGTAGGACAAAACCTACAAAACTTAACTTTAGACAATTAACAAGCTCCAATACCAAAACAAAAAAGAATCTTAAGTTTCAACAGTAGGAAAGGATGAAATATTACTAAACTGTGAACATATAAAACTTTCATGTAGAGTACTAAAAAATGTTAGTAGATAATATTGCCTAAAACTTTACCGATAACTTTCATGTAGAGTACTAAAATCATGTCTGATAATAAAGCACATAAAAAAAACTATCATAGTCATATATCATCATCCTCAACCGAAAGCTCCTCATCAATGTCTTCTTCATCATTGTCATCCTCAGTTTCTGAATCTTGCCACATTGCTTCATCTTTTTCTTCTTCTACATTGATCCTCTTCTTAATGAATCCATTGCAATATCAACCAAATTTCCGGATGTGTCATTTAATGGTTCAGTGATCTCATCTGTATCAACTAAAATAGGATCGATTTCTGAAGTATCCTCCTGATATGAAGTATCAACAATGTCCATATCAATCTGCCCCCGCGCCTTTATAGGAATAACTGCTTGAAAATCATCACGTACTCTCCTAGTCGATGGGTAAGGGCCATAGTAAACTTGACAAACTTGCTCTGGAAACACGAACGGTTCTTTGTTATTTCGAGGCCATTTTCGGGCAAGGTTTACATCAACCAAACTATAAAATTTATGGTGCTTCCGAACTGCATCAATAAGATCAAACCATTCACACTTGAATAGCACAAATGATGCCTTTGAAGAGCCATGATAGTCAATTCAATTACTTCAAGCAATTGGCCATAGTAATCCAATCCATGACCATCAACATGATTCCCTCTCACAAGCACCCCACAATTGTACGTGCTCTTGTGACTATTATGGTCTAAAGCATGAAAAACAAACCCATTCGCATTGCATTCATCATAGGATGTTACTACCCTTGTTGGGCCAAATGAGATGTCGCGTACATATGCATCAGTGATTCTATTTTCTGGATCTTAAACCTAAATGAACCAAAGTGAGTATAAATCTACTGGAATATTTTGTAAATTCAAAATTGGTGTTACTTACATAAGTGGCAAACCATGAAGCATACTCGGACTCAAGTATTTAATTCTTTGATGAATTATCGCTCAATATTTGTTGCGCTTCCATATCCTTCAAAATTTCCTAATATTAAAGTAATTGAAGACAAATCATGCTTATAGTCATACACAACAGCACAACTACTACTTTTTGATTGATATACAACTCCAAATGAAATTACACTTACTCTTGGTATGGCTGTAATACTTGTGTATTCAGCAACACAAACGAATGTGCAGCCTTGTACTCTATTTGTTCCATGAATCGTTGTTTTGATCTCTTTCGGTATGGTCGAACCGGTGGTTGTTGTGAATAGCTTTCTGTAGAATTTTGTTTAAAGAAATGATATATCCGAATCGGAGTGGGGCCCTGTTCATCTAGATTGGGCCTATTATCATAGCCCATTAACATAGATATTGGGCCTCTATCTCCTCTATCCGCTGCCACCGGCTATCTCCTACCCGCTAGTTACAAGCCAGGACCAAGCCGCTAACTGAAAGATTGAACATGTCCGCTAGTCATAAGCTGGACCCATCCTCACTGTGTGATTTCTACCCATATAGTCAAGCTAATTTCAAGGCAAGGCACAAATGAGTCCGCTGTTCGCTGCTCGCCATACTTATCGATCTAGCTGGCCAATCCAGCTGGCCACTCCTGACAGCTGGCTAGGACACTTGTATTGCATGCATACTTATCTTAGCTATGTATTCTTAATTGTCTTGTCAATGAACAGTGAACCGACTTAGTTTTTTGCCTATAAATATGGGATCACAATGTAATAGAAAGCTAATCTCAAAATCCAAGATCTAATATAAGCAGATACACTCTACCAATTCGTCGACTCACTCACTTTTTCTTCACAAACACCTTTCCGCCACCCTTGTTCTTGTCCACCACCGTGTCCTCACCGGAGAAATCACACTTAATAAGCCATATATCCACAAGATAAACACTGTTACCGTAAATCCGGTGTTCAGCGCAACATCAGTTGGCTCCGTTACCGGGAAAATCATCATCATTTAGCTTTTGGAGATCACTTGCTCATTCACAAAGATGATTTCGCGGTGTCTCAGGCAAAGTTACCATCACTTTCAGTCCATCGATCACCAAAGCTTTGATCTTCTGGGATAATCCAGCCCAGGAACCGCTACTCTCATCATCCCAGCAACATACACAGAGAAGAGATCATCGAATTCATTGCAAACTCACACTTGAGTTCTTTAATACCCAGGTTGGTTTATACACCCTTTTGTCGGTTTCAGATCTTCAAGTAATAAGAAAGTTTAGTCATTTTAGCTGCAAACCGCCTGGAAAACACAACACTTTTCACCTTAATATTCTGAGCCAGAAATATCTAAAATCCATAGCCAAAACATCTCCAGAAAAATACCCACAAAATACCATAAACCATGGCTGGAGGGAAAAATTTGAACCCAACAACGCCGACTAAGGCAGTCAATCAAAGCCCGCCACGTGGAGCGAGCACGCTGCGTGGAGAGGCTAGTAGGAGGGTTGTGTCTGATGGGGCAGATGCAAGACTTGCCCTCACGACCGACATGCGAGCATATATTCGGGAAAGAACTAGAGCATGCGAAATACATGAGGAAGCAATCAGGAAAAATAAAGGAAAGGGGATCGCTGGGACATCTAACCCAAATAACGAGCAAGAGGTCATTTTCAATAGGGGAGCGTCCCCGGCCTGCACTCATACAAAATAGCTCTACAAGCACATATGGAATATGTAGAGGAAATGCGAGTAGGAAATGTGTTGCTAATTGCTGAGGGACTGCCACCCCAACCTATCCGCAAATTCAACCCTCCTCAACCCGCGCTAACAGAGCTACAGCCCACCTTCATTCCCCCAAAAATAGTTCAACCCTAGCGGTCAGAATGGAAGGAAGCGGCCATGCAACCTCACATCCAAGAGGAGATAGGAAGTCAGCACTTGGTCGGCTGGGGCCCGTGGTCGACGATCGCGGTGCAGCTGTAGGGCGACCAAGAAATCCTCGTCAGGTCCGTACTCATACAGAAGGACATGAGGACTCGCAAGATCAAGGAGGGCATCTTGCGTTCCCGCCTATTCCCCTGAATCAAGAGAAAATGGGCATAATGAAAAGAAAACAGATAGAGGAGCTGCAAAAAAGCACGAAGGGTGTTAAAGTGGTTCCGACATGGGGAACAAGTGTGCTTCATCCCAGTATACTAAAAGCGGCGCCAAGAGGGGGAACTCACTACCCTAATTTCATTAACTACCATGGAGCTACAGATCCTCTGTACTGGCTATCAGCTTTTCAAAGCAAAATCAGCTTATGTACCTCTAGCGATGAG
The DNA here is from genome assembly GCA_026214975.1 of Gentiana macrophylla. Taxonomy (NCBI): domain Eukaryota; kingdom Viridiplantae; phylum Streptophyta; class Magnoliopsida; order Gentianales; family Gentianaceae; genus Gentiana; species Gentiana macrophylla. The sequence goes on from CM047812.1 coordinate 57,408,983, forward strand.
GCCTGGTGTATAGCATTCGTGGGGTCGATGCAAGACAGGGCAGCATCATGGATCCGCAGTTTTCCTCCTGGTTCGATTTTATCATGGGATGATTTGATCAACAAGTTTATAGCAGAATTCAAGTCAGTAGGAGGACCTAAAAAAACACACATCGACCTGCATGAGGTCAGACAAGGCGACAACGAAGGTACTCACAGCTACTACGAACGATTTTACAAAGTCTACGAGCTAACAAGGGGTTTAGCGGACAACGTCGACATGAGCAGTTTTGAAACAGGGTTGAAACCAGGGTTGTTGGTCCCTTGAAAAGGCTTTGGTTAAGTTTAGAGGGGGGGGTGAATAAACTTAACACTTAAAACTTTGGAGTTAACAAATTCTGCAACTTCAGCAGTCTCTGACGTACTTGAGAGTCTCATCGAGACTTGATGAGGGTCGATAAACGATAGTCTCATCGATAGTTCGGTTTCTTTGAATTTGTGCAAATGGAATTAATTCAAAATTAAGCCTTAGTACTTGTTGTCAAATATGATACTAAGCATTAGATACTCAGTAGTGCAAGTGTGTGATTTCAGTTGTTAGATTCAATAGGTTGATGTGTGTAATAAACTGAGTGCAGAAAGTAAATGCTGAAAGTAAGTAGGCAGATTTTTATAGTGGTTCCAGTGATGTAATCCTGTCACCCACTCTTCTCCTGTGATGTTGGAGGAAATTCACTGTGAGATCTTTGATGTAGCTTTTACAAAGATTCCTAAGTTGCTTGTCCTTCACCAATAACTATGGCTTCACAAACTGGCCCTGGAGCAGTAGGATTGTTGCTCCCTTTGTCTTCCACTTTGGTCCTTGAAGGGGTAGGATTACCTCTTCACCACTCAACCACAAACAACGATCTTTCACACTCCAGCAGATGCTTCACTGTCTTCAAGAGTTCTTTATAAAATAAAGAATGAATCAAGTAAATGATTCGATTCAAAGGCGGCTTGATTAGGATGATGTAATCAAGACTTGCAATCTTCAAGTGTGTATGCTTGATGTAGCTTGAACACGAATGCACTTGAAGAAAATAACTAGATCGAGAGCCTTAAGCTCGATAAGTTCAAAGAGGTGTTTTTCACCAGATTATCACTTAAAGTTTATCCCAAAAATTCATCATCTTTTTCTGAGTTGAAAGTCTTCTATTTATAGGCAAGAATGCATGTGACTTGTATTTGAAATTCAAATGTAACCGTTCCTTGTTTTTGTCCTTCTGATTTGCATTCTGTCACTATTCATAGGGTCGACAATCGCTCGAAATTCCTTTTGACAATGCGATCATCCACCACTGACTTGTGTCCATTGGATAAAGTCTGAATCATCCTAACGTCTTTTAATCTCACCTTTGATTTTCTTGATAAGTCGAGGTAGTTGGTTGTCCTTATCCATGTAATCTTCCAAGATAATCTTGAATTAATCGAGGTAATACATCAGCAGGTTCACGAGTCTGCTGAGATACCTATCAATCTGCTGATCATCATATAACTGTATATAAAATACAAGTCAAATGATTACTTCTATCTAACTTTTATTTGTGTAGTTAGATTTCATCATTTTAATTATAACTAAGTTCCAAACATCATCCAACTTATGGAACTTAGACCTTCTACATTTAAGTAATATGTAATCGCTTTAGGTCATCACAGACTTGCCTAAATTCCGATTCCATATCCTTGACTTTAAATACTAAGTTTGATCCCTTAGCCTTCATCTACGAGTTTGAACCCTCACCTTCGCCTCTTGATCTTGGCAAGAGGTTCCGACTAGTCTCATCGACCTATCTACCCTATCGACTAAGACCATCTGGCATTGATATCAACCAAAGAGGCCTTTACAATCTTTGTTTGATCAAACCTATTTATGAATCAAACTCTAATAAGCCTATACATTTTAATCTAGACATCTTTTTGCCTTTGCACTATAACGACTAGTATGGCACTCATCATCAAAACTAAGAAATAAGTCCAACAATTTCCCCTTTTTGGTGATGATGCCACTACCTCACCTAATCAAAAAAGCAAAAGATAAAACACAAAAATAGAACAAATTCAGTCAATTCTCATTATAATCATTGTTCGATTATTACAACTAGATCACAAAGAAAGATAAGGAATAATAAGTATCTTTGATCTATTGTCTCTTCTCTCTTTCTCTTCTAGCCTTCTCGACTTGTTCTTGATAGGCTCGATTTGTTCTATCATATCCCTCATCCATTCATTTTCAATCAGTGTAAAATCAATGTAGGGATTGACTTGCTTCCACCAGTTCCATGCTTCAGGCAGGACAAGATTGATGTCATTCACTTTGAATCCAAACCTCATATACAGACTCCTTGAATTCATCCAGTGAGTCCTTTGCCTTTGTAATAGGTAGCACCTTATCACCTCTCGCTACTTCTTCCTTACATTGCTTGCCCCAAGGCTCGACTCTTGCTTCCCAAAATTTCAAACCCAAGAAAGAGTTAAGACCTTCATGAAACCCCATGTCATGATAAGGTTTCCTCCTGTTGTAATACTCTTTCTTGTACTGTCTAAACAGATCATCAGTGAGTTGGACTCACAAAGTGTGAGGTTTCTAAAAGCATTTGTATCATCTGTCCATCTCTTCTGCGTGCAAAGAGTCTTGCAGCCTCCTTTCTTTGCGGTGATTGGCCCTCTTCCCCTTAGTGACATCATCAACAAACGGGATATAAGGCCATGAATAGCCTCCTCGTGACACTATCACTCTATGCATTTGACCTTCCATGGTTCCAGTTCTAGTATCAAGAGAAGTAATCTGGATTGCAAAGTCTCCTCCATCTGTTGATCCTTTCAAGAAGTTTGGGATCGTGCATAGCAGTTGTTGTGCAAAGAACAATGAGGCTCAAGCCAGTTTAGGCGTATCGACAAAGCTTGTCAAGTTTATCATGGATAGAAATAAGTTGGTCTTTTAGAAACTTGTCTTTGGCAATATTTCCAACTTTGATGCCTCTCACATCTAGCATCATATCGGTGACAACATTTTGAGTGGATTGAAAATTTGAAGCAATCAGATTATCAGATCATTTATGCTTTTCATTCACCATCTTCATCGATTCTTCAAATCTCTGTTCTCTGTCATTCAGCTTGTGTCCTTAATCGATGCATATCATGCCTTACGATCCTCAACTCATTGAACAATTCAACGGCACTTCACTCCTCATTCTACTCGGTAGATCCATCACAGAGCTCCTCCACTCTATATTGTGTCATTTGTCTGGCACGATGACCATTGCTTTACTCATATCTCTCCTCCCAGCAGGGGAGGTCCTTCCTCAACCATTGCACCAAGAATGTCTTCCATAACCGGATCTTGTGCGGGTTCCTCAAAGAACTTCTTCTTCTCCAAAAATTTGAAATTCTTCATCACTCAGTAGTCATAGTCCAAAGAGGTGTTCTTCTAGATTAACAACGGCAGCCTTGTCGACTATCCTTCCCTGATGGCCTTGGCTCCAAAGTGGCTCCACTGCAGCAGCCCTCATCAAAAGCAGGGGTTTCCTCCAAACCCAAAGTTTGTTCCAACTCAGTGTCCAGTCTTTGTTTGAGACTCAAAGACTGCACTCTCTGCTCCAACCTTTGTGCAGTCTTTGTTTGTATCCCAAAGAACCTGCACCTCCTCTTCGATTTTACGTGGATTGAATATAGCCTCATTGTCCACTTGAAAACCTTCTCGCGACCAATCTTGTGCGGGATGATGGCGCTTTTAGTAAGAGTGCCTTCAATGTCAAATCCATCTTGATATTCAATGGACTCTTCCGAGCCGCACTAGGTTCATTAAAATCGAATCTTGTTTCTCCATCCAAATCCTCACTGTTCATCTTCATTTTGTGCAAAGAGTTCTATAACATGAAATGTACTTGGTTCATCATCAAATTTACCAACCGACTCAAAGTGATTCCTTCATTGATCAGTGCTTCAAGATCATCCATGGTGAGATCCTGTAGATCCTCATCCATTTCTCCAGTCTGCTGGCCCTCAGCAGACTTACCAGTATCAGTAGACTGTTGTGCAGGAGGTTCATTTATCAATGCAGTCCCACTGGTTCCTCCTGGTCCGGAGGGGAAATCTCCTCTGGAGTCAGATGATGAGGAAGAATCATCATCTCCATCTCTTGGATCCCTAAACTTAATACCCTCCTCCTTCTGTTGCTCATCAAATAGATCCATCGATGCTGGATTGCGGCAAGGTGGTATCAACCAGATCCAAAGCAAGTTCTCTACTCCCAACTTGTTAAAAGCTCATTCTTCAAAATCACCATAGGTTCAAGAAATGGCTTTTGTCTCTTGTAGAAAACCAAACTTCCATTGAAAATAATCAAAGAATTTGTTGAAGTTTGGGATCCACATAATCTTGATTTTCTTCCTCTCTTTCACATGCCTTTCAAAGGGCATGAAAGATCTCCTAGGAGCAGCTCCAGTAGCTTGTTGACCTCCAAAGGTTCCAACAAGCAGATTCATGGTCTCTTCTACAAATGTTTGAAAGTCAAGAGTTCTTTGTGATTGTACATTTGTACCTACTACTTCCATCTCAGATATCACACTTGGTTCCCGACGACTTACATGCTCATCACAGGGTTAGCAGCAGACTGCTCTTCCCCCTGAACTATTGCCAAACTTGCAGGGTCTTCAACCAAATCTTCAATCACCTCTTCAACTACCACACCGTTTGGTTCATGAGATTCTTTGTGGTTCTTGATTGATACTACAAAGCTCAGTCGGTCGATGAAGCTGCAGTATATCCTCTGATTGCTCAATAACAACTTTGTCCAAAGATCAAGAAATTCACCAATAATATTTTCTACAAAGAGGCTGCAGTGCAAAGAGACTTACGTGATTCTTCAAATAGATTGCTCAATAACAACCTGTTCACTTCTAGTAGATTTGATAACCTCTTCAGGTGAGGAATCACTGATTACAACTGATGGAATGATAGTTAGGGGCTCAGCCTCAACAGCCTCTTCTTCCTCTTCTACTGATGTTTCTTCTTGGATTCTTTGAGCTTCCAAGTTTTTCAACTCTTTCCCCTTTCCATATTTCTTCTTTTTGGCAATCTCCTTCATTCTTTTGGAGAGGGTTCATCATCATCATCTTTTCTAGTCAATTTTCTTTTCTACTAGCTTCCTTCATTTGTTCTCAAAAAATTTCAAAGAAGCTTTATTTGTAGCTACAAAGAGGTCGATGAATATCCACTTGACCTCAAAGACTCAAAGCGATGTGTTGTTTCCTTCCTTGTTTTCTTTGAAGGCTTTAACACTTGATTATCTTCCTTGTAGCTCCAAATTTTCTTTTCCCAAAGAGCCTTTCTTTGGTGCAAAGAGGTTTGATAGATATCTTCTTAGCTTGTGAACACCGCTCACCACCAAAGATCACCATCATTTCCATCATTATCATCACTAGCAACCTCTTCAGCAATCTCTTCATCATCATCTAGACCAGGAATAGTATAATTAATTTACTTCTTGTATCTAGACTGATTAATGTTCTCAGATTCAAGATCAGGAACTTCCAAGTGATTCAGCAGGGTCTGAATCATCAATCCTAAGGGTAAGGCCTTTGATTTCCTTTTCCTAGTTTTCTCCTCCTTGGCAACTTTCTTCATATAATGAATAAAGTAACCACATCAATCAAACTTCATGCTCCTGCAGATGATTATCATCGACTCTATCTTGGGTCCCGATAGAGTATCCATACCGCCAACCACCCAAGTATGTTCTTTGCAATGAGTTTGTTCAAAGATGTACTCATTTCTAATATGTTTGCAGCTGATGCCTGGCACGGTTTTGGTGTTTGCATCTGTTTTAATCGATCAACAAATGCCAATTTGTCCAATCCCATTGCTTGAGGATTGACTGAACCATCTACCACTTCTTCAAACCCAAACACTTCCCTCAAGAGACTTGAGGAGATTACAAGTTCCTCAAAGATTCACAGCTTGTCTTGAATGCTTCAGCCCTTCTTCCACAACCATATTCTTCCGAAATCAATGACATTGGTATATGAAATTGTTTCTAATCGATATTGAGTTTGTTTTCCAAACCCGCAAACCTCCTTATTCTTCGACCTATATTGATGGCCAACTCTGCTTGATTTGCATCAACAACATATCCTCTAACACTTTGGCTTGATTCGATTTGAACTTCAACTCTTTCTCGCCATTGAAATAAGAAAAGATGAAGAAGAATTGCTCTCAAATCTGTGTTCACACAAGTAGGATTTGCAGAGATAAAGCGAAATTGCAAGTAGAGAGTCCTGGCATAATAATATCGATTATATAGACAAAGGGGTAGTTGAAACTGTCATTGCACGCATACATTGAGGTAACCACGATTAATCTTGAGTAAAATCTGTCTTGACACGTGGCCCATTACTCCTCCATAACGCTTTGTAACCGTTGGATGGTTTAACTATGGTAATAAAAGATAGGATAAATATCCCGCGAATATGCTTTTTGACTTTAATAACTTTGACTGAGTAACGTTCCATCCAACAGGGTAATCCTCGGCCAGGTGGGCTCAAGATCTGGCGATAAATAGACTTGACTGCTTTGGCGACGTATACTCTGCTGATCCTTGTTTTCTTCTTGTTTTGTTCAATTGATAATACAAGATGAAGTTTAATACCAATGACTGATCTGTCAAGTGAGCTCACCCAACATGACAAAGACCAATCCCCTTGGCAACCTCATTTGCTCAATTGTCCAAACATAAGTACATGGAATTGTTGATACCAATGACCAATCTGCTAAGTGAGCTCACCCAACATAGCAAAGACTAATCCCCTTGGTGAATTCCAGTACATTGCTGAATGTCAGTCAACCTTTATAATACCAAGCTCAGTCCTTAATTTGGCAAATCTTTCACTGTCAAGTGGTTTAGTGAAAATATCAGCAAGTTGATCTTTAGTAGGATATATAGAACCACAACATCTTTCTTTTCAACATGATCTCTTATAAAATGATGTCTCACATCAATGTGCTTGGTTCTAGAGTGCAAAACAGATTCTCTCAGATAGCAATTGCACTTGTGTTGTCACACATAATTGGAATTTCCTTTTCTTCAATTCCATAATCCCTTAATTGTTGTCTTAGCCATAGTATTGTGCACAAAGAACTTCCAAAGACAATGTATTCAAACCTTCAGAGTAGGTTGATATAGAATTATGTTTCTTGCTAAACCAGAAACCAGTCTATTTCCCATTAACCGATTGTGTTCCTGAGGTGCTTTTTCATCAATCTTGCATCCAAAGATAATCGAATCTGAGTAGGATATTACTTTGAAGCTCCTTCCTTAGAATACCATATCCCTACTCCCAAAGTCTCTTTAATGTACTTGAGAACTCTCTTGATTGCACTCTAAGTGACTTTCCTTAGGTTTGGATTGAAATCTTGCACAAACACCTACAAAGAAAGGATATATCAGTCTCACGGCAAGCTATTAGGTGCAGATCATCCTATCATCCTTCAGTATAAGGTCCGATCAACATCTTTGCCTTTCTTTATCTTCATCCAAATTTAATATTTGTACTCATAGGAGTTGAACTCTTAGTCTTTGTTTTCCATACCAAACTTCTTCAAAGAACTCCTTGGTGTATTTGGTTTGATGAATGAAGATTCCATCTTTCATCTCTGCTTAACTTGCAATCCCAAAAAGTAGTTCATTTCTCCCATCATACTCATTTGGAATTTACTCTTCATTAGATTTGCAAACTTTTCACAAAGTAGATCATTTTGAGAACCAAAATTATGTCATCCACATAAATTTGTACCAAAGTGAGTCTTTGTCCCTTCACTGATTCTCGAAAAGTGTCTTGTCAATGGTCCTTTTGTAAAACCATTGTCCACCAGGAATTGAGATAGTGTCTCATACCATGCTCTTGGTGCTTGTTTCATCCATAAAAGTGCTTTGTTGAGTCTATACACTTTATCTTCTTGATCTTTAACTTCAAATCCAGGAGGTTCTTTGAACATACACTTCCTCCTCTAGAATGCCATTCAAAAATGCACTTTTGACATCCATTTGATATACTTTGAAGTTCTTATATGCAAAGATGTGCCAAGAATAATCTGATAGCTTCCAATCTTGCAACAGGTGCATAAGTTTCATCAAAATATATTTCTTCAGCTTGAGAATAGCCTTTTGCAACTAGTCTGGCCTTATTCCTCACAATGGTACCAGATTCAACAAGTTTATTTCTCAGATACCCACTTAGTACCAATGATATTTGCATGATTTGGCCTATCAACTAGTGTCCAAACTTGATTTCTTTCAAATTCATTCAATTCCTCTTGCATACCAGTTATCCAACTGGATCTCAAATTGCTTCTTCAACGACTTTTGGTTCCATTTGAGATAGAAAACAAGTAAACATAGCTTCAGGTTGTCTTCAGTCCTCACACCTTGTTGTACATTGCCAATTACTTGTTCAAAGAGGTGATTCCTTAACCATTGTGGATTTTGGTTATTTTGATTATCGTGAACATCATCTTCGGTAGAGTCTGTCTCACTTGTAGCTTCTTCTACGAGGGGTTCAAGCAGATCCTTGAACTACTTCGATTGTTGCATCGAAGAACATTACCAAATGGGGTGTTCGGTAGGGACGATGATCGAAAACTTTTAAGTCATTGAATCTTTCCAGAACTTCAACACAATCTGGATCAGTGACTTGTTGATTTACAGCAGGTTCACAGTCTTCGTCTTCCATACCAGTAAACTTAGGTTCATCAAACACAACATGAATTGCTTCTTCATGTTTCAGTGATCTTTTATTCAGCACCCTGAATGCTCTGCTGACTGAAGAATATCCCAAGAAAATTCCTTCATCTGATTTTGGTTGGAATGTTTTCAAATGTACCTTATGATTTAGAATAAAACATTAGCTTCCAAATGGATGGAAATAGGATATGTTAGGTTTCCTTCCATTCCAAACCTCATAAGGTGTCTTTAGCAGCTTCTTGTTTACTGAAGTTCTGTTTTGTGTATAGCATGTTGTATTTACTGCTTCAGCCCAATATCTTTCAGGTAACAATGCTTCACAAATCATTGTTCTTCCTGCTTCCTTTAAATTTCTGTTTCTTCTCTCAAAGAACCCCATTTTGCTTTGAGGTGTACCAAAGAGCAGCAGTTGATGTAGTACACCATTCTGTTCACAATATTCTCTTATAACTTTGTTGAGAAATTCAGTACCCTGATCTGATCTTATCTTTATTACTGTTAAGCTTTTCTCATTTTGTAATCTTTTCAAAAGATTAGGCATGCTTTGGAGTGTTTCACTTTTCTTGTTCATAAAAATCACCCAAGTATACCTTGAATAATCATCCACAACCACTAAAGTGTACTTCTTTCCTGTTACACTTGTTGGAGTTATTGGTCCAAAAAGATCCATATGCATTAGCTCCAACACTCTATTAGTTGATTGTTTAGTCTTTGATTTGAAGCTTGACTTTATCTGTTTACCTTGTTGACAAGCATCACATATGGCATCCTTCTTGAATGTGATCTCAGGTAAACCAACCACCAGTTTCTTCTTCACCAACTGATTTATGTCATCAAAGTTCAAGTGATTCAACTTCTTGTGCCATAACCAATTTAGTTCTGATTTGGTATGCACAATCAGGCAGGTTTCTGGAACTGCAGTAGACCAATCCACAACATACATATTCGTTGTCTTCTACCAAAGAAGTACAACTTGATCACCTCTTTCACTCATGACGGTCACGATTTGTCTTTGTCAAAAGTGACCTTGTATCCCATATCACGTAATTGTCCAAAGGCTCAAGAAGTTGTAATCCAGATCCTTCCACATATGCAATATTCTTGATTGTAAGTCCATTCCTGATAAGTGTGCCATATCCTCTTGTATATCCAGATGTATTTTTGTTGCCAAAATTCACCCTTGGACCATCTTTTGCCACAAAGTTTGATAGACAGTGCTTATTCTTTGTCATGTGTCTGGAACATCCACTGTCAAAGTACCAGACACCCTACAAAACAAGGTTAATGCATTTTAGGTACCCAAACCTGTTTGGGTCCATAGTGGTCAGTGGCAAGCATGACCCTTGGTATGTTTCCATAAGGTCTTCTTCTGAATGTATCATACTTTGGTTCATACATGTATTCCACACATCCATAAGTTCTAACAGTAGGTTGTGTAGAATTCATATATGTTTTCTGGCCTTTTGGTTTGTAATCTTTGTTTGAAGTGATTCTTGTTGTTAGAAACATTTGCATAACCATAGGTGTCTTTGTCTGTTAGAGAATGACCTCTATAATAAGGAGTCTGCTTGAGGTCTCTGCTGAGGTCTTGTAAAAGTCCTCTCTTTGAGCCTTTGGCGATTCCATTGCATAGGTTTTACCCTAGCGGTATGATTATACTTATGTTTCTAGCATTAGATGCGGGAATATTCCAATCATCATCGATGGGGAAGAATCTACCTTTCCCACGAGATAAGTATCCTTGAATGATTAACATTTTTGGGTTTAGAATTCTTATCTTTGGAATATTTCTGTTTCTTACCCTTCTGTGGTCCAAAGGACTTGGTGTAGCAGTGTCCGCTATCAAGAGACTTAGAAGGCACAAAGAATCTATTTTTAGAATTATTCTTTTTATTAGAGTCGTTGACTTCTTTGACTTCTCGATTTTGCTTCCTTGAAGCATTCTCGATGGGTTTCTTGCCTCAAAGAAACTTCTTGGGAGTTGGATCTAGTGCAGGTACAAACTTAGGACCAATTCTGGTGCTAGGTTCAGTGACCTTACTGGATCCACTCTTGTTAGATTGTTGAGTCCCAAATCCAAGCCCTGTTCTATCTCCATAAGGCTTTCCTGATTTGTATGCAGTAGTGGAACAAGATGGTTCAGCAGATTCAGAGGCTGCTGGATGTTCAGCAGACTTATGCTGATTCTGTCCAACATCTTTTCCTTTACCTTTGAGAACCCTTAATTCAGCTTTCAATCTTCCAACTTATAATTCAAGAGCTTCTTTTCACCTTCACAACCTCATAACCAGATTGTATTGTCCTCGCTTGATTAAGGATGGCATCCAAAGTCTCATTGTTGTCGAGTTTCTAGGATTTGAACCACAAGTTGATTCACAATCACTTTCAGGGAGTATTGATAGATACAAAGTGTTGTATACCTCCTCGCCATCCATATTGGCCATCAAAGCATAATCCTCCATATCGCTGAACTTGATCTTTGTATCATCTGATTCATTCCCTTTTTCAGATTCCACATCATACCCTGATTCATCTTCAGCAACCATAGCCTTCTTGCCATGTCTTCTTTGTTGACTCTTGGTCTTCAGTAGGTCTGGACAATCAGGTCTAAAATGTCCAGGCTTCTTGCAGTTGAAGCAAAGATAATCAGGTTCCTTGCCTTGTTTTAGTTCAGGACAGTCAGGTCTAAAGTGTCCTGGTTTCTTGCAATGAAAGCACAGATAATCATTATCTTTTCTTGATTCTTCTTTCCTTCTTTCAGTAGGCCTCTTTGTAAAATTTCTTGCAGAGGTCTTTCCAGTCTTCATCATCCTGATTTTCTTGCTCAGTAGGGCAATTTGTTCTTGCATCTCATCCAGCATATCATCTTGTCCTCCTGATGTTTCTTCATGATGTGAAGCAGCCAATGCAGTGGTCTTTGGCTCTTCTTTCTCAGTTTCAGGCACCAGCTTCTTGCTAAATTCATATGCCTTAAGATCAGAGAACAACTTGAAGGTATCTTCTTCATGCAATTTCCTCATTTCTTCAATTGCAGTCACCTTCATTTTCCAAACATCTTTTGCAGGTAGAGCTTCCAAGATTTTGGTGTTTACTTCCTCTTTTGAATAACTTACACTCAGCAGGGTGAGTTCATCCAGGATTGCATTGAATCTTGATTCCATTTGCTCAATGGTTTCATTTGGCAGCATCTTGAACTTTTGGAACCTCTTTCTGGCCACACTGATTTTGTTCTTCTTTATTGCATCAGTGCCTTCACAGATCAAGTGAATCTTGTCCCAAAGTTCCTTTGCAGTCTTGCAATCTTTGACCTTCATGTACATATTGCTATCCAAGGTTCTGTAGATGATATCAATAGCAATGTTGTTGAGGTTTGCCATTTTCCTATCTTCTGCATTCCATTCTCTTTTTGGCTTAGGAATGTACTCAGTTCTGTCACCCACTGTTACTGCCTTTGTAATCTCCAGTGGTCCATCAGTTAATACATCCATCATCTCATCATGAGTTGCGGCAAGATATGCCTGCATTCGACGTTTATACTCATCAAATCTATCTAAAGAGCACATCAGCATAGTTCTAGCATACTGAGTGTTATCAATGATGCAAGTCTTTGAAAATCAAGAAATTGAAAGAAAGTTTCAAAGAATTTTCACAAGCACAACAAGTAGGATTACTTCAGAACAGAAGCACTGCTCCGATACCAATTGTTGGTCCCTTGAAAAGGCTTTGGTTAAGTTTAGAGGGGGGGTGAATAAACTTAACACTTAAAACTTTGGAGTTAACAAATTCTGCAACTTCAGTGATCTGGCGATACTTCAGAGTTCTGCGAGACTTCGATGAGGTGGCGATAAACGATGAGTCTACTTGATAGTTCGATTCTTTGAATTTGTGCAAATGAATTAATTCAAAATTAAGCCTTAGTACTTGTTGTCAAATATGATACTAAGTATTAGATACTCATGAGTGCAAGTGTGTGATTTCATTTGTTAGATTCAATGAGGTTGATGTGTGTAATAAACGAGTCTGCAAAGTAAATCTTTGAAAGTAAGTAGCAGATTTTTATAGTGGTTCCAGTGATGTAATCTCGTCACCCCACTCTTCTCTGTGATGTTGGAGGAAATTCACTAGAGATCTTTGATGTAGCTTTTACAAAGATTCCTAAGTTGCTTGTCCTTCACCAATAACTATGGCTTCACAAACTCGGCCCGGGAGCAGGAACAGTAGGATTGCTTTGCTCCTTAGTCTTCCACTTGGTCCTTGAAGGGTAGGATTGCCTCTTCACCACTCCACCACAAACAACGATCTTTCACACTGAGCGATGCTTCACTGCTCTTCAAGCAGGAGTTCTTTATAAAATAAAGAATGAATCAAGTAAATGATTCAGTTGCAGCAGCTTGATTAGGATGATGTAATCAGCAGCTTGCAATCTTCAAGTGTGTATGCTTGATGTAGCTTGAACACAGAATGCACTTGAAGAAAATAACTAGATCAGTAGCCTTAAGCTCAGTAAGTTCAGCAGGGTGTTTTTCAGCTCAGTATTATCACTTAAAGTTTATCCCAAAAATTCATCATCTTTTTCTGAGTTGAAAGTCTTCTACTTATAGGCAAGAATGCATGTGACTTGTATTTGAAATTCAAATGTAACCGTTCCTTGTTTTTGTCCCATCTGATTTGCATTCATCACTATTCATAGGGTCGACAATTGCCGAAATTCCTTTTGACATGCGATCTCATTCCACCTTTGACTTGTGTCCATTGGATAAAGTCCTGAATCATCCCAACGCCTTTTTTAATCTCGACCTTTGATTTTCTTGATAAGTCGAGGTAGTTGGCTGTCCTTATCCATGTAATCTTCCAAGATAATCTTGAATTAATCGAGGTAATACATCATCAAGAGTTCATGAGTCTGTTTGAGATACCTATCAATCATTGATCATCATATAATCGTATATAAAATACAAGTCTGATTACTTCTATCTAACTTTTATTTGTGTAGTTAGATTACATCATTTTAATTATAACTAAGTTCCAAACATCATCCAACTTATGGAACTTAGACCTTCTACACGAGGTAATATGTAATCAGCTTAGGTCATCAAAGACTTGCCTAAATTCTGATTCCATATCCTTGACTTTAAATACTAAGTTTGATCCCTTAGCCTTCATCTACATGAGTTTGAACCCTCACCCTTGGTCTTCGATCTTGAAGAGGTTCTGACTAGTCTCTCGACCTATCTACCCTATCGACCAAGACCATCTGTGATATCAACCAAAGAGGCCTTTACAAATGCTTGTTTGATCAAACCTATTTATGAATCAAACTCTAATAAGCCTATACATTTTAATCTAGACATCTTTTTGCCTTTGCACTATAACAGCTAGTATGGCACTCATCATCAAAACTAAGAAATAAGTCCAACAAGGGTACTTGAAATCTTATTTTGCTTTATCCCCGCCAGCGAACTTACAAGAAATGTTGAGCTCGACTAGGAAGTACATCACTACAGCAGGAAACGAAGGAACGTCTTCATCCAACAGAGGCAAACAAAGGACTGAGCGTAGTCCGCCTAGAGATATCCGCATGAATACAGATCGGGAAATCAAAAAGCCCAAAAGATTTAAGGAAGAGCATTTCACGCCGCTCAGAATTTCCTACACCCAGATGTTGAACGAGGTGAGAGATGAAATACCTGAGCCTTACCCGATGGTTCCGGACACGTGTCGTGATGCATCTAAATATTGCGGCTATCACAGGGATAAGGGTCATACGACTGATGGATGTATCCAGCTCAAACGAGCAATAGAAAAGTTACTCGCTCGCGGACACCATGATCACTACAAACTAGATGCTGGTGGACCGGACAGGAGTAATCAGCAAGCACGCCAGTTCGACAGGAACATTAGAATGATAACCGTGCCTCCTCCCAGTAACAATCAGATCAAGAGCCGCATCGGCTCCATTAACAAACATGTGGAGAAGCCTGTAGTTTTACGAGGGAGCGAGCAACCCCTTGCTTTTACCCGAAGTGAGCTAGTGACTTCGATCAATACAGAAGATATGTGTCTACGCATTTCGGTGGTCATCAATCGGGCCTGTATTAACAGAGTGATGGTCGACACAGGAGCTTGCCGCGACATCTTATATTACAACTGTTTCAAAGAATTGCGGTTTGGGGACTCTAATTTGAGGCCGCATAATGGCACCCTTGAGGGCTTTACCAACCACAAAATACAGGTCAAGGGGGCCATTGACTTGGACGTATAGATGGAGATTATGCACCATTTCGCACTGAAAAAGTGACGTTTTTGGTAGTCGATCTTCAGTCCAATTATAACATGATAATTGGGACGCCAGCTTTGAAGCAATTTCAGATGGTAACTTCCATTCCACATCAGCGGGCAAAGTTTTATATTGGGGACAGGATCGGAACATCGATCAGCGAGCCGGCAGTTGTCCTAACATATATACATGAAACGAGGACCGGAAATAAAAGGGCACGAGTCGAGCAGTCACAGAACATGGAAAACATCGACATGATCAGGGTCGCTATCGAGCCTGTGCCAGTTAAAGTGGAATGTGAGACATTGCAAGTTAGAGATGAACCCGATTTTACAGTGGAGGATGAGTTAGTCGAGGTAATCATCAACGATGAATACCCCGAGCAGAAAGTCAAGATAGGTGCTAGGCTGAGTCTTGGCGAAAAGGGAAGGATTGATAAAATTACTCAAAGATAATTTGAGTGCCTTTGCCTGGGAAGTCATAGACATGCGAGGGGTCGAGGCAGACGTCGCCCTCCATCATCTTAACGTCGACTCTACCTTCAAGCCGATACAACAGCGAGCGCGCCAGTTCTCAACCGAAAAGGAAGCGGCGGTGAAAATAGAAGTCGGAAAACTCCTACAAGTGGGGATTATAAAGGAACTTGCCTATCCTACTTGGCTGGCAAATGTTGTTATGGTTAAAAAGCACAATGGCAAGTGGAGAATGTGCGTCGGCTTCACAGACATTAACAAAGCCTGTCCGAAAGATCCTTATCAGCTTTCGCGAATTGATCGGTTAGTAGATTCCATCTCTGGTTTTGAAGTTCTAAGTTTTTTAGATGCATATTCTGGGTATCATCAAGTGCGGATGGCTGAGTCCGATAAAGAGAAAACGGCTTTCAGAGCCGCTGGAGGTTTGTATTATTATGAAATGATGCCATTCGGGCTGAAGAATACGGGTTCGACTTATCAGTGAATGGTCAACAAGATCTTCAGATCACAAATAGGCAGAAATATGGAAGCTTACATCGACGATATGGTTGTCAAGTCCGCTGGGGACGGTCACGCCGCTGACCTTCAAGAAACTTTCAACAATGTTCGAAAGCACTCAATGAAACTCAATCCGGCCAAATGTACTTTTGGTGTCCAGGCAGGCAAATTTCTTGGGTTTATGGTTAGTCGTCGTGGCATCGAGGCTAATCCAGAAAAAATTCAAGCTTTGATCGACATGAAAGAGCCTACGACTATCAAGAAAGTTAAGAGGTTTAATGGCCGTATCATTGCGCTAGGTCGCTTCATATCGAAATCAGCGGAGAAGTGTCTTCCCTTATTCAAAATTCTCAAATGCGACAAGACTTTTTCATGGAACGCAAATTGTTCGCAAGCATTCCAAGCTCTGAAGGAATATCTAGGGAAGCCACCTCTTTTGGTTAGCCCTGTAGAGGGAGATATTTTTTTTGTACCTGGCGGCTTCGGACCGGACTGTTGCCGCCGTTCTTGTCCAGGAGGCCGGAACCCTCCAAAATCCCGTGTACTATGTAAGCAAGGCTCTCATTCCGGTGGAGAGTCTCTATTTTAATATTGAAAAATTAGCGTACTCGCTTGTCATCGCTGCCCGCAAACTCAGGGCTTACTTTACTTCACACACAATAATTGTCTTATCGGATAGTCCAATGCGCCAGATACTACATAAACCGGATCTTTCAGGTCGACTCCTCAGATGGGCTATCGAAATTACTGAGTTCGACATACAATATCAGCCTAGGAAAGAAATCAAGGGTCAAGCACTGCCGGATTTTATTGTGGAGACAAGTTTCAGCTCGCAACAACCCAGCTCGCCTTTATCACAAGAGCCCGCTGCGCCTAGGAGTAAACTCGATCAATGTTGGCAATTATATGTTGACGGGGCATCTAATAGAAATGGTTGTGGGGCCGGAGTAATTTTGATGGAGCCCGGAACAACGGAGGAAATCGAAAAAGCTTTAAGGTTCGAGTTCCCGGCCACGAATAATCAAGCCGAGTATGAAACAGTTATAGCCGGGCTCAAACTAACCAAGGAGTTAAACGTGGAAAATTTTGAAGTCTATTGTGATTCCCAACTCATCGTCAACGAAATCTCAAGGGACTATGACACGCATTGTGGTACTCTAGAAAAGTATGGTGAGATTGTTCGACGATTGAAAGCCGGCTTCAACTATTGCGAGTTCATCAGAATTTGGATAGAGGATAACGAGCGGGCAGACTATCTCTCTAAACTATCACTCAAAGTAGATATTGCGGACCCCTCAATAATGATAGAATATTTAGCTATACCTGCTATAGAGGAAAAACAAATCATGGAAATCGACACACCGGCGCTGACTACATGTTGGATCGATGAGGTTCAGGCTTACATAGAATCAGGTGTCTTACCTGAAGGAGTGGATAAAATTCACGCACTTAAGAAAAGAGCGGCCAGGTATATCATAAACAACGGAATACTCTACAGGAGATCCGTGACAAAACCTCTATTACGATGTGTCCAAGAGGAGGAAAGCAATACGATCCTTACCGAGCATCACCAAGGAGTGTGTGGGGGACACCCCGCTAGCCGCTCCTTGGCTCAGAAAGTTATAACCGCAGGGTATTACTGGCCGACAATCCTTAAGGACTCGGAAAAGTTAGTCAAAGAATGTCCAGAGTGTCAAAAACATGCAGACATCCCCCGTATACCATCGGTCGAACAGAGCATCGTAGTCGCACCTTGACCTTTCAACATGTGGGGACTCGATCTCATCGGACCTTTTCCACCAGGAAGAGGCGGGTGCAAGGTTATCATAGTGGTTGTGGATTACTTTACAAAATGGATCGAAGCGAAACCTATGGTCAAAATAACCGTGAAAGCTGCAGGTTACTTCTTACACGATCAGTTTTTTTCACATTTCGGCGTCCCACGGGCAGTTGTATCAGATCACAGCCCACAATTCAGGAAGGACTTCTCAATTATTTGTGAGGAATTCAAAGTCAAACACTGGCAGTCATTGGTGGCTTATCCTCAAGGAAACGGCCAAGCTGAGGCCGGCAACAAACAAATAATCAAGATGCTCAAGAAGAGTGTGGATGACAAGGTAAAAGTAGGAGGATGGGTTGACGAGTTACCCGATATACTTTGGGCACTCCACACCACAATCAAAACACCCACAAGAGAAACACCTTTTGCTCTTACTTATGGATCAGAGGCCATGACTCCCGTCGAAATGGCTCTACCCAACATCAGGGTCGCATTATATGACCCAGTGGATAATTTGTTGAACAGGCATATCGACTTGGATCTAGTGGAAGAGAAGAGACTAGCGACGTATCATCGACTCGCAAACTACAAACAACTTGCTAAACAGCAACACGACAAGTGAATCCGCGACCATTCATTTAAGATCGGGGATTTTGTTCTTCGAAATAGAAAAGCCACAGGCATGGAGCCGGATAACGGCAAGCTAACAGCGAATTGGGAAGGCCCTTATCAAGTCGCAAGAGAGATCAAAAAAGGAACTTATGTGCTCAAAAATCATCAAGGTTATGATCTCAATAGGGCATGGCACGCGGACAACCTTAAAAGGTACTACATGTAATAAATCGGTTAGGGTTATGGCTATCCTCTCGTTTACGACGTGAGTGGTTAAGCTTTCTTACTTGCTTGTAATCTTCACTCATCTAGCGGGATGAGTCAAAATTAATAAAGCCCGATTTTACATTTCCTCTTTTAAAAATGCATATTATTATGAGTATACGCGGGTAGAAAATGAATGGTGTTCGAAAAAAATTTCAACAAAACCTTCGGCCAAACCTCAGACTTTGTTAAAAATGGGGGCAATATTTGGAAAAATTCAAAGGAGTTGCGAGAAAACAAAATCTTCAAGGCTCGAGTTCGAATCTTATCTTAAACAAGGGGCCACTTTCCAGAAAATTCAAATTTGTTAGCAAGCAGGTTATTTGAGATCAAATTCAAGGGGGGCATATCTCGGAGACGAGTCCACGCAAGATCAACTTGGAATCTTATCCAAAACAAGGGGGCCGGACGCTATTATTTATCGAACTCAATTTAGGCAATAAATTCGAGCAAAAACAAGCATACATTAAGCGGACAGAAAACAAACTTGAGCAATTGTTATTACAAAGATAAAGTGCGGAAAGAAAAGAGTTATACATATGCAAAGTCAAAAAAAATTGTTTACAGAACGAGAAGAATAAACTTAAGAGTTCTCAGGCCTCATTTCCTCATTGTGAACATTCTCCTCGCGAAGAGAATGGTGCAGCATCTGATCAGCATTGGCCTCAGACTTAGTAGGCTCTATAGTCTCTCAGCTGGGTTGCTCGACCTCTTCTTCAGCCTGCCCACCTTCTCCATCAGCTGCGGATTTCGCCTCGGTAGCCAGGCGCACACGCTCCCTTAGGTTCGCTTCCACCACAATGGGCACCTCTCAATCCGGATCATGCATTGGGATATATCGTTCAAGCTCAATATCTAAAAAGGGTATTTGCGGATGGAAGTCCTTCAGATGACCGGAAAAAGGATGGGTGAGAATCCATTCTTGCAGAGTGTCGAGGTCAGGAACGTCGCCACCGCGGGCTAAGACACACCTTGCGATGTGATAAAACCCTTGGTCATATCCCATCAGAAAGTTTTTTCCAGCAGCAGCCTCACATGCGGCCTCAATCTGGCCTTGGACACTTGAACTCAGATCCGCCAGCTGTTTTTGCAGATCCACGCTCACTGCTTGCTCGGCTTCCCAATGAGCTTGAGCCTCGGTAACTTTATGCTTCATCTCCTTCATGGTTTGATCAACGGACCTGCCCTGCTCCACGAGTTAGGAGTTAACCCTCTCCAAATGTTTGGTTTTCTTATGGGCCTCAGCGAGCTGCGATCTTAACTTCTCATTCTCAGCCTCAGCCGCGATCAAACTACCACGAAGCCCAGCCCCCACTTCATTTGCGGCGTCAAGAGCTTTCTTAGTATCGGCCAGCTATTTTCCAACATTGGCGCTCTCAGATATGGTGTTTCTATAGTCATTGACGAACTGAGCCAAGCCGGTGCCAACCTAAAAGAAGAAAAATAAACAGCGAGGTCAATATTGACTTAAGAAAAAAATGGCAATAAAAGAACAAAAAGACAAAGGCAAGAAAGATGTTTACCATGCTCACCGTGGCGCCATATAAACCCTACAAAGCGTCGATACTCCCAAGGAAGGCACGGCGGGGATCAATTTGGTCCGCCATCACAACTCTGTCCGCAATCCCGGGACGTATCTCCAGCTGGATGTCATTAGGGAGACCCCATCTAAAATGCCTCAGTGGGGGCACGTCAGCGATACCCCTTGAAATTGTCCGCGCCTTGGGCATGTCGAGAGGCTGTTGGCGCATGAACTCTTTGTCCAACCATGCGGCGGGACACCCTCTAGGCCCAGCAGGGACTCCAGCAAAGGGCACTACTGTTTTTGAGCCCGCCGAAACTGTCTCACCGGCTACAGATTTGCCTTTATCAGAGGGTATGGCTTTGTCAGCGGCCTCCTTCTTCTGGGAATCATCAGTTCTGGATTTTTTGGGAGGACGAGCATCATGCTCGCCGCGTCCATCTCCCGCTGGGTCAACCTCTTCGACAACGGCTCTCTTTTTCTTATCGCCCGCCGGCGGCTTGGTCAGTGTGGTCTGTTTCAGGGTTCTGCTCACCATGGCTTTCTCTACTAATGGCGGTTGGGTTGATTTCACAACCTGAGATCCTGAGGCTCCAACCGCCCCCGCCTTTATATCGACCATGGGAAGTGGGGTTTTGACCCCATTTAGCTCCGCGGCTCTTTTCACTTCGCCAGTAGTCTTCCTCCTTGTTAGCTGGCTGCATTGACTAATATTTATTAGCGGCCAAGGATATGAAAGGAAACAAGTTACAAGAAATAGCAAAAAGAATACAAGTAAAAATCCTACTCGGTGCTCGCATAGAAGGGTCACCGCCACAGATAACGCATTGAGAAGGCATGCGCTTGCCGTGATGACACTCCCCATACCAATCTGGGTCCGCGGCAATGAGTTAACTACAACTAAAGGTTCGCCAACACCGGCTCCAGAAAGTCCGGCTTGTCTCAGATAGGGCTGGCCAACATTTAGCAGCAGCCTCCAGTTGAATGCTCGGGCTTGTTCTTCACCTTTGCGGGTATAACCCAAATCATCTTTTAACTCGGATATAAACTCATCATCGTCGGATTGGGTTTTTATTGCGGTCAGATGGTCTGTCTTAACCGAATTCACCGGTAGCTTCTCAAACGGCCACCCTACCCGGGACTCCACTTTCATGCATCTCTTATCCCAATCCGCCACTTTGTCAGGAAGGTCGAATAATAACCGGGGCCGGCCAGTGCTTGATCTACTACGCGGCTGAATTTGACCGGTTCGCCTTTCCGGGAAAAACCATAAAAATACAACAGCGCCGCCATCGACGGTTCACGTCCACTCAACCTACTGATTATGATGAAGGACATAACCACGCGGACTACTCCCAAACTAAGGTCGCAAGGCATCGCCTGCAGCTCCTCCATGAATTTGACGAAAAACGGGTCGAAGGGAGGCTTGAGTCCGGCTACGAAATGATCATAGTGTAACCACAGATAATCTTGTTGCTCCCGACCACGGGTCCACGACACATTAGTCGCACCCATACTAGCAAAACGGTAATCCACAGAAATATCATACGCACCCAGCGCCAAGGTATAATCTTCTTGATCTCAAAACTCCCTCCATCGAGTAATGAGATCGCTATCTGCCCGTTTTTGCTCTGCGAGCTCCGTTTCAACCGCAGCGGACCTCTTCTTAGCCACCCTCTTCTTCTTTGCGGGCTCATCAGAGGCAGCTTTCCTCTTGGTCACAACGATATTCTTAGACTTTTTTGGCCACTTCAATGGCTCGACGATCTCCACGGCTTCCTTGACCTTTTTGCTACGTTTAGCGGCTTCAGGGGTAATTACTCTCTCTATCCTCTCAAGAAGGCCGCTCAGTACCATCTGATCGTCGTCTTCGATCTCGCCCCCAGTAGCGCCCTCACCGATTACTGAGACCTCTGGGTCAGATTCTACATTAATGGGTTCTGGATTTCTCTCAATCTCCTCTTCGGCGTCGCTCGAGCTAGCACCCTCAATGCTCGCCTCCTCTGAGCCATAGCCCGCAGTGGCCCTAACCTCTTCATCTGACTCTGTGTGCTCTGATGACATTCTGGAAAAGAAAAGGGCAAGGTGGATCAGTTCAATCACCCGGATATGGAAATCGGGCCAAGGTGAAAAGTGATCGCACCTCGACACCTCGCCCTTCCATCTTCCTTAAAAAAAAACTTCCCAGAAAAACCCCCAAAACCCAATCCAATTTTACTTCAATTTACCCAGAAAAACCCCTAATTTCACCTAGAAAAAACCCTAAAGCAATACACACTCAAACACAAACACAAATACTCAAAGCATTGGCAAATAACCACCATTAGAGCACATGCATACCGGGATACTTCTGGGGAAAAAGGGAGCGCAGAATCATATACAATGCTTAAATCTCTGGGCTTATGGCATTCATCAAGAAGAAAGACAAAAATTACAGAGGCAAATTCGTAACCTTGAGATTTCTAGCAAAAAGAAATAGAGGAAACCAAGACTAAATTTAGTAAAGGGGCAATAGGAATATGTAAATTCATACCTGATTGGAGAAAAGAGGAGTAAAGTGTTGATCTTTGCTTGAATTGACGCCTACCGGAATCCACTTACAAATCGCCGGAGTTTTCTCTTCTTCTATTGCCGGAAAAATTATCAGAGGTAAGAAAGAGTAAAAGTGGAGGAGTTGGGGGGGATACCGCTGTTTATAGAGGGAAATTTGAGGGGGAATGACGTTTGGGAATTTCAAAATTTGAATGTAATAATCACTGGAACGGTTACCGATTCTCCTCCGCCAATCAGAGCAAGGGACGGTTCAGTTCAACCGCGGTGTCAGAGCACGTGGCTGACGTGACGTTTCGTGAACCGATACATCCGTTTATCCTCTCCAACCGTTCAACTCCCCTTGGCGACCATCAACTTATCCGAACATGCGACCTCAGCATACTACTATCTACAAATACTTCTTCAAGCGGCCACCATCTATCAAATAACCGCTGTGGCCTATTCAACAAACCTCCTCTGATAGAGCGCCATCACTTAATTAAGTCCGACAGAGCGTTGTCGGCGGTGAGCCTTTATCATTTACAATGCGCGACATATAATCGGTAATTATTTCGCGATACTAACACTGATTCAACCCCGATAGAGCATTATTGGCGATCAAGCCTGTTCGCTACAAATGCACAGCATATAGCTGGTGGTTTTCACTAACACTAGTTCAAGCCCGTTAGAACATTATCGGCATACCTTTATCACGAACGACAACACAAAGGTGCGGTGCCGATGTTCTTCTTCAAGTTCTACTCTCCGCCTCGGTGGACACGCCAAGCGCAGAGTAGGGTGCTATTGATATATCCGAATCGGAGTGGGGCCCTGTTCATCTAAATTGGGCCTATTATCATAGCCCATTAACATAGATATTGGGCCTCTATCTCCTCTATCCGCTGCCACCGGCTATCTCCTACCCGCTAGTTACAAGCCAGGACCAAGCCGCTAACTGAAAGATTGAACCTGTCCGCTAGTCATAAGCCGGACCCATCCTCTCTGTGTGATTTCTACCCATATAGTCAAGCTGATTTCAAGGCAAGGCACAAATGAGTCCGCTGTTCGCAGCTCGCCATACTTATCGATCCAGCTGGCCAATCCAGCTGGCCACTCCTGACAGCTGGCTAGGACACTTGTATTGCATGTATACTTATCTTAGCTATGTATTCTTAATTGTCTTGTAAATGAACAGTGAACCGACTTAGTTTTTTTGCCTATAAATATGGGATCACAATGTAATAGAAAGCTAATCTCAAAATCCAAGATCTAATATAAGCAGATACACTCTGCCAATTTGTCGACTCACTCACTTGTTCTTCACAAACACCTTTCCGCCACCCTTGTTCTTGTCCACCACCGTGTCCTCACCGGAGAAATCACACTTAATAAGCCATATATCCACAAGATAAACACTGTTACCGCAAATCTGGTGTTCAGCGTAACATCAAGAAATATGAGCAATATGTTGCTGTCTCCTCCATAAGATAGTCGTTTATGATCAATCCCGCAACCCGGTTCTTGTTCTTTACCTTATGTTTCAAGTGAAACAAATATCTTTCAAATGGATGCATCCAACGATATTGCACAGACCCACCCATTAGTGCTTCATGTGCCATATGAATTGGTAGGTGTTCCATTATGTCAAAAAAAAGCTGGCGGGAATTGTTGTTCAAGGTTACAAATGAGAAACGGCATTTACTTGTCTATTTTCTTAATACGCTCCACTACAAGATTTGAAGATGTGAGATCTTTGAAGAATATGCTCAGCTCGGTTATTGCACTCCACACATTCTTTGGTAGGACATCACGGAATGCCACTGAGAGAAGACGTAGCATGAACACGTGGCAATCATGACTTTTCAATCCATGTAATGTCAATGATTTTAGATCTATTCAACGAGTCAAATTAGAATAGTATCCATAAGGAAACCTCAACTGCTTAATCCATTGTAGAACTGCTTCCTTCCGCTCCTTGTCTAACTCATATTTTGCTAGTGGTTTTTTATTTTCATTCGGATGAATGTGCAATTCGGGTCGTTTACAATGAATTTTCAAGTCTTCTCTAGAAGCGGCATTATCTTTTGTTTTACCCTTGATGTCCATGATAGTGTACAAAATATTGCAGAACACATTTTTGATGATGTGCATTGGATCTAGATTGTGCCTAATCCTATTTGACTTCCAATGTGGCAATTCCCACAATGGGCTTTGCTTGACCCAGTTATGCCACTGCCATTTACCGGGCAAATTTGGTACTGATCCACCGGTGTCGATCATCTTTGGCAAGTGCATCACTTGTTCTCACACATAGCTACTTGTAACACGTGATGGTGGAGGCACTTTTTCAATTTAGTTTTTTTCTAAAGTTTCGCTTGTTATTCCTGTATTTGTGATCAAGGGGTAGGAATTTTTTATGACAATCAAAATAACAAACTTTCCACCCATTCTCCAAGCTAAATCCACCTCTTTTATCCATGCAATAAGGACATGCCAAGTTTCCAGCGGTGCTCCACCCCGATAACATAGCATATGCTGGATAATCACTAATTGTCCACATCAAAGCGGCCTTCATCATGAAGTTTTGCTTCCTACATATGTCATATGTCTCGACGCCTACGGACCATAAAAGCTTCAACTCATCAATAAGTGGTTGCATATATATGTCAATCTTACGGTTCGGGTTTTCTGGCCTAGGTGCTAACAAAGTAAGAAACATATATGGTTTCTTCATGCACATCCAATGAGGTAAATTGTACACAGTCACAATAACTGGCCAACATGAAAAATTCTTCCCTGATTGGCCAAAGGTTGGAACCGTCAATACACAAACCAAGCCTCACATTACGAGCATCGGAGGAGAATTCTTTTTGTTGTTGATCAAAGGTTTTCCATGCCTCTGCATCCGATGGATGTGCCATTTTTCTTTCTTCTGATGATCGTTCTGCATGCCAGGTCATAAACTTCGCTGTAGTTTCAGATGCAAATAACCGTTGTAATCGTGGTATCAATGGCAAGTAGTGTAATGACTTTGCAATCCAGAATATGAAGAACCTGATAAATTACTCAAAAGGCTTATATAAATTGACAGACTAGCTTTCTCAACAATTTCCTGCATTCTAATGAAATACCTAAAAGCCTTTTCTACCAACCCTGCTCAAAGATAAGCGAAATAAAAAAAAGCGACATAAAGAAACAAAACCCAACAAATTAAAGCCGCAATAATACATAATGAAATCAAAGGAAAAATAAGGATGAAGAGAAGTATGAACAAGCCACCCCAGAACGAGCAGAAGTGAGCTTAACCTAAATTGTGAAAGAAGTGCGATATATTTAGTTCTGAATAAGTTTTTTATTTATTTTATTTAGTTCCTAGGAATTTCCTACGAAGCGTAAGTATTCGTCGGAAAGACGTCGGTCCCAATTAATTTTATTTTTTTAATAACTCTACCATTTATGTAATTTCTATTAAATATTCATTACATTTCCGACGATATTCCAATGATTTGTTTTATATTATTTTTCTATTCTTGTTCGTCGGAAATTCATCACAAATATTTTCTTAAAAAAATTCCCGGTCTTGAAAATTTCGATAAGCAATAGCGGGAAAAGGTCCCGCGCTTTATTTCCGACGAAATACCTATGAAATATGTTTTTATGAAAATGGTTCGTCGGAATGTCGTAGGAATCAATTTATTTTATCTGATTTAATAAACATTCTTTATTTTTGTCGGAATATCGTAGAAACTTTCCGAGAGCTCAGATCTAGTCGCAAAATTTCGTCGGAAAACAGTATATTTCTAGTAGTTTTAGACAACAACTTAAACACATAATGGGTTTTCTTTTGCTTTGTTAGACATATTTTAAGTTTTAATGATGAGTGTCAGACTATATGTTATAGAGCAAAGGCAAAAAGATGTCTAGATTAAATGTATAGGTTTTACTAGAGTTTGATCTTTGTATAGGTTTGATCAAACAAGCCTTTGTAAAGAGGTCACCACCGACTTGATCAAAGAAACTATCTAGTCGATGAGAGTGTCTAGACAAGTAGAGTCTCAGAACCTCTTGATGATTGAAAAAAACGAGGTTCAAACTCGATGAATGAAGGTTGAGGGTTCAACTCAGTTATGAAGGCTAAGGATCAAATTTAGTAATCAAAGTCAAGGCTATGGGATCAGAATTTAGGGAAGTATGTGATGACCTAAATTGATCACATATACCTTGTGTAGAAGGTCTAAGTTCCATAAAAGTTAAATGGTGATTGGAATTTGGTTATGTTTAAAATGATGTACTATAACTTAGAAATAAAAGGTTAGATGAGAAGCAGTCAGCTGGAGTGTTTATCAAGACACAGCAGACTAAAAGTCAGTTGACAATCAAGGAGATCAGCAGACCAGCACATCAGATATCTAATGAATGTTTATTTCGAATTAATCCAAGTTTTCCTAAAGATTAAATAGTTAAGGATGATCTACAAGCCTTGGATTAATTATTCAATCAATGGACAAGATGAAATGGACATTGTAAGGATTTCAGAACTTTATTAAATGGAATTATATCATTGGTTGACAGATTGGACTGTCAGAAGGACACTGTCAGTGTCAGTCAGGTACATCAGAGAATTTTCAGGAATATTCAGATAATCATGTAACGTTATCATTCAAATTCAAATTCATATTACATGATCTACTCATATAAATAGAGGACTCCTGATTCAGATTGAACATCTAAGAATTAAGAAAAAGCAACCATGTTTTTGAGCAAGAAATTAAGTGCAATCTAACCCTGCTGATACATAGAGCTTTAAATCTACTGATCAAGTTTTTCTTCAAGTGTTTCCTGCAAACCAAGACTTATTCAGTTTACACACTTGAAGAACTCAGGCTGCTGATTCATTCATCCTGATACGAAGTCTACTGAAAGCAGAATCACTTTCTTGATTCAACCCTTCTTTTACAAGAAGTTTGCTGAAGACAGAGAAGCACTTAGGTGTCAAGAACTGTTTTTTGTGTGGTGGAGCTGTTGAAGAGGCAATCCTACCCTTCAAGGACCAGTGAAAGACTTTGAAGCAGCAATCCTACCTGTTTCTAGTTTTCAGTTTGTGAAGCCATAGTTATTGGTCAAGGACAAACAGTTTAAAGATTTTTGGAACTGCTACCTCAAGAATCTCTAGCGAATTTCCTCCTACATCACAGGAGAAGAGTGGACTGACAGGATTACACCACCTGGAACCACTATAAATCTTGCCTACTTTACTTTACTGCATTTACTTTATATGCATGCTTATCACATCAAACCTACTGAACTAGCTACTGAATCACACCACTTGCACTAATGAGTATCTAATACTTAGTATCATATTTAAATCAACAAGTAACAAGGCTTAATTTATTATATTCCGCTGCAACAAACTCAAGAGCTTCAATAGTCAGCAGACTACTGATAGTCAGCACACTACTGACCTTGCTGAGTTTACTAACTCCAAAAAGTTTTAAGTGTTAAGTTTATTCACCCCCTCTAAATTTAACCAATGCCTTTTCAAGGGACCAACATGCTTAGACTCAAGTCTTTAAATGAGCGATGAACATACGTGAAGGGTATGAGCTGAATCTGTGATGTTTTAAAGTTGAATTTGGAGCACAATAACTCAAGAATTGATGAACGAGGAA
Source organism: Gentiana macrophylla (assembly GCA_026214975.1). NCBI lineage: Eukaryota > Viridiplantae > Streptophyta > Magnoliopsida > Gentianales > Gentianaceae > Gentiana > Gentiana macrophylla. The sequence goes on from CM047812.1 coordinate 57,437,367, forward strand.
AGCTTACCAAAACTAAGTTATTGTACTTTTATTTAAGTGCTCTTCTTGTCATGATTTTTTGCCTGCATTTGATGTCATGTTGAGCTTAATTTATAAGGCTTTTAGGGTGCTTGTTTGGGGATGTTTATTTGTGTTTATAGACTACTAACAACCTAAAAGACAAATTCAGTTGCTTCCAACTAAATTCTTACCTAGGCGTTTGTAATGTTTCAATAAATCTAGCCTTTATAGCCTAAGCATTCACCGGATCCTATATAAAGAAAATGCTTCAATGGACCAAACTGCATTATTTTTGTTTATCATATATGTGTCAAGCTTTAAGCATAAACAGAAACACAACTAGTAGACTCATGCAAGTGCCTCAGACATAGAACTCAACAGAGCTTGTCAAAGCCAATAAAAGTGTTTTTGTGAACCATATAAAATTAAGAACCATTTGAAGGAAATTGAGATTGCAAATCTGAAGTGAAGTAGGGCTTCAAATCTAATGTAAAGTAAGTATAACATATTGGAATGTCAGAGCTATTACAATGTCAATACCCACTAGCCAAGCCACTCCCACGAGTATCACAACAAAAGAAGCAATACAATTAAAAGAACAACAAGAAGCACCAAGTAGCAAGTAGCACCAAACCATGACCCTAGCAGCCTCATATGATTCAATATCAAATCAGAACCAGAATTACAAGGGTTATAACAACTATGTCAATGGTGCCTAATTAATCACGCTGCAAAATATCAACAGCCCAACAACACACTACATAAGTAGGCAACATCACAGCAACACACAACTACATAAGCTAATAAGCACTACAACACCACAAAACTACCCAAAAGCCAACAACAACGGAATCTCCATATCAATCTTTATAGGTCCATTCTGCTGCATCACATGAAAAATGAGATGCAAAAGAATCAACAGTCTAGACACTTAAGCAATTGCAAGTAAATAGCCCAACAACAACCTAGAATAAAAATTATGCCACAATAATAAAGCAATTTGGGCATTACACTATATATATATATATATATATATATATATATATATATATATATATATATATATATATATATATATATATATATATATATATGTATGTATAAACAAATCATAAAAACATGGAAAAAGGTTAATTAGTTCAAATATAATGACACTAAAGATGTTTGTACCTAAAGATGTTTGTACCAAAATTAGGTTAAGATTGAAAAATCTCCTAAACTTTAATAACCAGACTAATTGCAGAACATGAAAATGACTTACCTTCACAAATCTTAATCACCCAAGCAAACTCAAAACAAAAATTGCTGAAAAAGCTATGTTTCGCTGCTACATCAAATAAGAGAAGACAGAATTCAATCTCAGCATTTTTTGTGCGAAAAGTGAAGCAAAGGGGAAGAACAATTTTGACGCAATTTTGGTTGTGTGATTTTTTTTTGTGCGAGTTGGAAGAGTTTTTGAGGTTTTTTTTTTAATGAAAAGGAGAGACTTTCATGTCTCCATATGCCTCTGAACATCGACGGGCTTGGAGAAGCTTTAAACAAAAAAGCCGTAAATATGAAGCCACTACCGAGTATTTTTTTTTTGGATAAGAGGACATACAATAACAAAGCTCTTCCCATTGTGACTTTTCCTCAAAAGAAGCAAATTTATCCTATGTGTCCACTTTGTCAATTTAATTATCACATTGTGTCTCACAATAGCAGAAAAGTTTAATTAGATGAAGTAAATATCGGACGGGAGATGATTTGGAAAGAGAAGAAAAGAAAGGATTGGATCAATTGAAGAAGAGAGAGAATGTTGAGAATGTGATTGAGGAGGTGAGCATAGTCCCACCCACTTTCCCACCCACAAACTTTACGGCGTGAAAAAAAGGGGCTATTGTAGGTTTTATTTTTTTATCACGTTGTCATTTTTTCCAAAAAGTAACACTCACACCGGCGAAAATAAAGCTATTGTATGTCCTCTAAGGCTTCTCTTTTTATTACGTGGCAATTGAAGCCCAAATAAAAAGGGCCACTACACATGCTCCAATATTGATTAATCCACATCTACCACCCTCCCCTTCTTTTTGTAAGGAAAAAAAATACTCGAGTGTATATTAATAACTCTAACACTTTAGTAACATTTAGTAACTTTTAGATAATACTTTTAATTTTAGTTGTAAGTTATAATTGGCCGTATTGACGGTCAATTTTAATTATTCATTAAAGTTATCGATTTCAATAGTGTGTTTTCATTATTCAATTTAATCGTGAGTTATAATGGTATGTTTTTAACTATTCGATATAATTGTAGATTTTAACACGTTTAACGATTCAATTTAGTCAACATCCCTTTTTTTTTAATTTACAATTTGTCAACATTAAAATCAACAATTACATTTCTAACTACGCAAGACGATTTATATGAAAACACACACATGTATATATACTTACTTATAAACCATGGATGTAGTGTGTTAAAATTCATCTAGGGTGGCTTTATCGCAGAAAGCACACATCTTGTCTGAGCCTCTTGGTCAAAAATACCCCTTCCCACCTTTTCGGCTCCTGCTTGCTGTCGGTGTGGTCCCCTCCTGTTTTCTTCACTTTTTCTTTGTAATTAATTGTTTTGGGTTTTGGGCACACAATTTAAATTAAATGAACATCTTTTTCTTTGGGGTTTCCTTGAAAATCTATGTGAATGTTAGACCAAAAAAAATACATGGAATATATATTTCTTTTGGTTTCGATTGTAATTTTAATAATCCAAATAAATTATTTCTTATCTTTTTATTTTTATCATTATAATTTATAAATATCATTAGATTCGACACATGACTCGATGAATCTAAACGAAATATTAATCAAATTTATTTATCAATTAGATCGGATGAAGCAAATTAATTCATATTCAAACAAATCTCATTAATTGTCACTAAAATTGTCGTAAAAGCGAAATGATGTTTCAATATTGTATTCTTTATTTGAGTGACATTTGTATTATATATTGTTCGAATATTAAATTGAATTTGTGAAAAATATTGAATCGTGTGTATTGTGTAAAGAGAAAAGTTATCGTATTCGCTTTAAAAAAATGTTTATATAGAAATTTAATTTATATGAGTAAGAGTTGTTATTTTAGAAGAAAAGTATATTTTCGTTAGGAGGAAAAATATGTTAATAAATGAAATCTATCTCGGTGTACACATCACAATTTAAGATACGAATCCAATATAATAAAAATACTTCATCTATCTCGTAATGAACATACTTTATTTCTTTTTTATTGTTCCATAATATAGCGTTTTAGAATACAATAAAATGTTTATTATTAATTTTGTTCTGCTTACCATTAATTTATTGTTCATCTTTCAATTTTTCATTACCTTACACCTATTGATAATCAAATTACTTCTTCATTTTTTCAATTACAAAAAATTATGACAATCTACTTTATCATCGTAAAATCTTATACTCCGCCTGTTTTCATTTTATTTGTCGCGTTCTTTTTTAGTTTATTCCGAAAATAAGTTCATTCACTTTGTGTATTAATTGCCAAAAAAATTCAAATACCTTTCCCTCTTTACAATATTTACAATATAAAGTGTATAGTATTAAATGCTCTAATAACTATTTAAAGGGCACAAACGTAAAAATATTGAATTATTTAATGAGATCTAAAGTATTAATTACACTTTACTTAATTTGTATTAAAAGTACGGGACAGATAAAATAGGACGGTTGGAGAATTAGTAAACGGATATAATATAAAAAAACAATTTCCATCAAAGTAAAAATCATATTTAACGTTATTTTTTTTTTATATATATTTGTTTTTTTTTCTCTTCGTTTTGTTAAAAGAAGAAGAAGGTTAAGAAACGAAAAGAATATTTAAGTAGAAGTTTATATTTTGTTTTAAAGCTGAAATGAATGGGAAGAGGTGGGGCCACTCTTAAAAGTAGCTGCAATGTATGTCTCGAGTAAAGTAAAAGGTGGAAAGGGGTATTTTTGGCCAAGAGCTCTGGCAATAGCAGGTGAGCTCTGGCAATAGCACTACCCTTCATCTAGTGTTGACACCTTTTTGGTGTTTTAATTTTTTTTATTGATTTGACGGTTTGACGGTTATTGTTTTTTTTGATATTAATTTTGAAAAGTTGCCTCTCATGTTTACGTATATTTTCCATGATAAATAGAAACTATAAGTGATTGTTTTTCTTTCCGTTATGAATACAACTTACTCCTCCGTCACCTATTTAACGATCATGATCGCCAAAATCAAAATTTTCTTTTTTATATGTCGTAGTTACATTTCCAATACATATTTTAATACTCTTTTCGCTTTTCAATATTACTTTTCAACTTTCTAACCTCATTCAACCAATCAATTTTTCATATTCAATACACCACTACACTTTCAAGATTTTTTAATGCCTTATAATGAAAGTCAATGTAATTACTTATTTTCTTAATCTATGTGTTTAGTCAAATAATGACATATAAAAAGGAACGGAGGGAGTAGGATCTATCGACTAGCATTTGATGATATAACGAGCATAAAATTAATTAGAGAAAACGTTGCCTATTATAGGATAATTCGAATGTTAGTAGGTCGAGTAAATTAATTACTTTATTTGACTTGCGTTAGTCTTAGTCGTATAAATAGACAAATCACCGAGACGAACTGAAGAAAAGAAATTTCATTAAATTTAATATTGTTTTTTTTTTTCGGGAGTTAATTTGATATTGGTTTATGTTTCATAGTTTCAAATGAAAAATGTTTGGCCGGGTTTAAAAAATCCTTAAAATTTTTGGTCTGGTTTAAACAAAAGCTTTAAAATGAACCGTGGATGCCCCTAGTTGACAATAGAATAGCTTGGGGTAAGGCCGGAGTGAAAAATGAATGAAAAATAATAGAGCGATTTGTAATTTATATTACAATAGGGTATTTTAATAGGAAATTGTTAAGTCCGCAACAAAATAGGTATCACACATTTTACACTACTTATTATGATTAAACTTCATCTACATATGAGTCTTATGTCATAATTAATTACTTAAGATGTATTATATTTTTGTTGTATTTATTTTGTTGTTTATATAACATACATCATTTAATATATAAAAAAAGGACTTTTACCTTCATATAGATTAGATTACTATCTGTGTAATAAGCAAACTATCATCTCTCTCTTTATTTTTCTCTAGCTTCTCTCTAGAAATTCCCCCCTTTCCTCATGCCAATTTAGCTTTCTTTTCCGGCGTCAGACGCCGAAAGGTGCCCGTGCCGGAGGTTTTTTCTTATTTCCTAGTGTTTTTCATTATATATTTTCATGACTTTTCGTTGTCCATCTTCGGATCTACTTATTCCGCCTTTTTGTGATCAGATATGATGTTGCCTCCCTTTACTTCCGACTGGGATGGCGGCGTTTTTTGCCGGAAAACTCATCTCCCCCTCAAACTCCGCAGAAGATGGACGAGAAGGGTTCTTTCATGGTTGATATGACATTTTTGGCTATTGGCTCTGCAATTTTGGGCTTCATCGGATTCTGGTCTGCCAACCGGAAGCCGGACGGAGGTGGTATTACCATCACGACGGGGCTGCCATGGTTATTGTGGCTGTCTCTTGGACCGATGGCATCCCTGGTGAGAGGCTTTTGACGGGTCTGAGTTTCTCCATCTTCTGGTTGGTGATTCCGGTGGACGGTGGCAGGATTTTGGATGGGCTTTTATTTTACGGTTGGTGACTATAGCAGTCCTAGTGGCGGCGGTGGTGTAGATGGTTTGCCTGTTGTCTTTTGTTGCAGTTTTTGGTGTTTTTGGGTTGTTGTTCCTGTTTTTAGTAATTGTCTTATGTTAGTTAGCATTGGATGTTTACGGTGCTCGTCGGCGTTATTGGTCTTTATCTTTGCTATTGACTGGTGTCTGTTTTTCCTTTCATTTAAGAGGCAACCTTGATATGACGGATTACATCCTTTTTACCTTACCAAGTCAAATTCTCCCTAGTGAGACATAACTTGGTTTACTTGGGGTTCTCTCCAAGTTTTGCCTTAGTTTTGTTAGTATGGTAGTGGTAGTAGTGGTGTCCAGTAGCAGACTGGTGGAGATCTGATGTCTTTCCGACATGGTCCCGACGATTGTCCGGTTGTAAACTTTTCTTTTGGTTCTGTTTAATATATCCTTTGTTTTGGAAAAAAAATTTATATTACTAACAATTTACACTGAAATTATACTTTTTCCAACCTCTCCCTCAATTAGATCTGTGGGTTGATTCATAGAAAAAAAGTTTAATGTGCAAACATGATGAGAGCAGCTACTCCAACCGTTTACAATTAATTTTTTGAGCAATGATAGAGACACAATCAAAATTACACAACCGATAACATAACGTGATCCACCATCATTGATTTTGATGAGTGTACAACACAATCAATTAACACTGATTAGAATCAAAGGTACGAGATCACATTATGTAATTTTGGTTGTGCCTCTATCATTACTCTTATTAATATATATATATATTTTTTTGAGGGTTTTTGTTTTGTTTTTTTTTTTTTTAATACTACAGTATCTTTTGCATGAGCACATCACTAGAAGGGTAAAATAGGAAATAAGCGGAAAGGACAAAAAATTGCCCTGGAGGTAATTTTTCAGCCCCGGGTGCCGTTAATATGCTTGAGGCGTTGCCAGTTTTCAGACGCCTCGTATATGGAGTCCTCAAGTCCTAGTCTCCGGCAACCGGCGTTGTCGAGGAAGAAGAAGATGAAGACAGAAATCTGCGCTCTCAATCAAGACCTTCTATCTATGATCTTTGCCTTCCTCGACCTTGTCCAGCTCATCCGATGTTCTACCGTCTGCAAATCATGGTAATTTGCTCGCTCCTCATTATTGCAGTTTTTTTTTTTCTTTTTGGGTTTGGATATGAGCAAATTAGTATTTGGGATTCGGGTTTGGATATGCGCAAATTAGTATTTGGGATTCTATTTTGATGATCGAATACTTTCTTTATGCTTTCTCCTAACTTCTTTTTCTAATTGCCGAGAAAAACAATTGGTAATTTTCTGAAACTGAAGTTTACTCGTTTACTCTTTCTCAATTTTCTTCTGTTTTTCCCCTGTTCAGATTGAGCCTATCTTCGTCGTGTTTTCTCCATTGAATTTGCGTTCTAGATTCTTATTAGATTATTATATATTATTCTTTTCGCAAGAGGCTTTTGGTTGCAAAGGCTTTCATTTTTCTCTGTGTTGCAGAGGCTTTCACTTATTGAGGTCTTGATTTATTAACGAAAATGACACTTCTATGTAACGACCCGTTTCGAAAACCGAACCCTTAACCGGAAATGGATTGCTCTGCACGCTTAAAAGAAATTTCCAAGGAACACGTCAGCGTGGCGTTCTTTTCAACCCTTGAAATGCTACAGAAGCAAATAAGGTTAACTTAAAGCTCGGATTTCTAACGTTATATACAAAAATTACAACTGCTGCAACTATATTCCGTATAGATAATGTACTAAAAACCCAAATAGTAATGTAAAAGAATTTTGACATCACAATGTAGTATCAACTCTCATCTTCATGTTTATGAAATAAATCATCTACCTAAACTTGCATGCCACCTGAAAACTTCTTATAGGGAAAAGGAATTGGGGTGAATAATGCATTTGCCCAGTTAAGGGTAGAAGCATAAAAAAGAGAACAAGCACTTTGTCTACTGGAAATTATAAAGTACATGCTATTTTAGTTAAAAAGTAGGTACTTTTATATTAAATTATTTACATAATTTTCTATGTTTCACAACATGAATCTTACTACTTACAGTTTTTTCATCTTTTCTTTAAACTCATTCGTCTATATTGCACCGTTCACACAAATTTCAAGAGCACTATGCATACTGTAGCTCACCGTGAGACCATCATTGTGCAACCTGAGAATTGCCCGGCCTGCATTACAACCTACCATGATGACGGTTTTCTTCACGTCGCGATGCAGCTAGTGCTAAACCAAGAATTTTGTGTACATACATAAATAAAAATGCAACACGTAATTTTTAGGGTGGTCTTTCTAGCCATTTTCTAAGTTTATTCATACAATTACCGTAAGCGTCTCCACACTTCCATTCCTAACCCCATTAATATGCACAAAGTGACATTTTGGAAAAATACGATTGTTGCAGAACAACACATAAATCCACTAAACAAAGTTACTGAATGAAATGTGAGACATTCAAAACAGTGAGCTAGGAAGCCAGGCAGAGCGTGCTGGCGGTGCTCCGTCGGGGTTTTTGTGCAACTGTTTAATCTGTTTTCATGCCAACTTCCCAATAAATGCAACAATTAATAATACAACGTGGACAATTTCAATGTCCAGCAGTTCATAAACGATTAAATCCGTTAAAATATTCTAAAAGAACTCTTTAAGACGGAAGGCCCCTCTACCTTGATTCTTGAATTCCTAGGCTCAAATTTCCAGCAGAGAACTAACCAATCTACGAAGATCCTACTATAAAGACACGATCTTGGTTTAGAAAAACATCAAGAAAATACAATAATCGATCAACTCTACGATTAGATTTCAAGAACCACTATTTCTTCATAAAAAATTTAAATTGTAGAAAATAGGGAACAAAGATTTACCTCTCTGATTGTCGTGAGAAATTACTGCACGATCTCCTCGAAGTGCTGATCGGGTTGATTATTTTCATCTGAAAACAGAGCTACTTTTCTTCGTATTTTGTTCTTCCGATTATGAGATTTTATAGGATAATCCCCTTAATTCCATTGATTACTTTGCCAAATTTAAATTAGGAATTAATTTTTTAATTTATAAAAGGATTCTTGCATAGAATAATTGGGAAAAGATTCGAAACCGGATCTCTTGTTAGGTTGTACTACAGTGCTAAAAAAAGGAATAATTGGGAAAAGATAGATATTTATTCGATTGACGCTAACGTTGAATGAGCATATAGACTCGATGTGGGATGTCTTGCAAGCCGCAGAATGACTTAAATTTCTGTCTCTTTCTTGTACGATGATTACGTATTTGCTCTCTTGAGATTATTTTTTGATGTTCAGCCAGATGCCGAAGGTTTCTGAATTATTGCTTGCTACAAGAACATGATTTTAGCTTCTGTCGTAACTACGGTTAGGCTGTGATGATATAATCTCTGTTAAATGGACCGCATTCTGGTAACGAAGGGTGGTCCAAACATTTTTCTGCAACCTAAGAACCTGTTTTTACTGATACAAGTCACTGAAGCTACATATCCTGTTGTTGTTGATGTGTATGTGTATGTGTGTGTGTGTGTGTGTTTATTATAAATTAATTATTATTTTTTTTTCAAATAAATTTATAGATTGTCTAAGTAGACCGGCTTGAAGTCTTAAAATGATCTGAGTATGCTTTTGAGTTGCATCCAAGCATCTTTTGTGCAGGCATTAATTGGAGTGCCTGCTGATCTCACCAGTCTCATGGATCTTTTTATTTCCCAAATAACTGCTAAAAATAAAAGTCAGAGCCCATGATTCTTTGGACAGGTTTATCCTGCACGAGTCAGTGGTTTGAGATTCAGAAGATGCTTGTTTTGATTCCACTGTACTACAAATGATAAAACTTCAATATTTCATTTTCTGTTGTCTTCTCTCCTTAGATAACCACATACACATCTCGGGAAACGCGGTAAAAATTCAGCCACCCTTGGACTAATTCACAATATTCAGTTAAACATTTTTATCTTTATTTACCTCTTAGGACTTTGAAATTGCAGCAGCACATAAAATTTTTATTTTATTTTATTTCAATTCATATTTTAACCTTGTTTCCTTCACCAGTAATATTTGTGACCAAGATGAGTAGCATTTTTCATCAACTTTTTTCCCCTTAAGAAAAATGGCATGAGAAAACATATGCTTCATGATATTCATTCATCACTGAATGCAGACTATAGCCAATTATACTATTTCTGTAGGTGTACCGCAATCAATAAACTTAAGCTGGTGCAAACACTATGTGGCAAGCAACTGCAAGCAGATGCTAATAGTCTCCCTAATTCATCTCTGTCTTCCGGAAGGCTGTTAAGTAAGCAACTGGAGCAGCTTGCAATGGAGGCTCACAGATTTTCCTTACAGAAAGGTCCAGTTAATCTATTCCAGTGGAAAGGTCACTCCATGCAGTAAGTCATATTCTTTTCTTTTGTTGTGTCACAGCAATGAGGCTAGGTTGCTGTTTTCAGTCTCTTCACTCTTCGATAAGTTGGAATGCTTGTTTTCAGGAATGAAATCTCACTGTGTTTCACTTTCTGTGAGGTTTCATTTGCTCTCATAACATCTATTCAGATTCTAGAGAGCTGATGGACCTACTCTTCTTTCATGAATATTCTTAGATATATTTTCACCCAGTCCTACCAGTAGCACCGTAAGCCTTTTGATCACAATTCATAGTTCTTTAATGAAAGAAAGTGTAACTCCTCGTTGTCATTTTAATTTATTTGACTAAAGGTACTTAGAAAAAAGCGCGACAACATTGTTGGTACCCTTGGTCTACCCAAGAAATGTCCCTTCCTGAGTTGTTTATTGTTTGTCTAATGAAATGATTCTTTTGTCAGGGTTAACAAGTGTCGTATGAAGAAGGGATTGGTTCTTACTGGTGCTGGCGATAAGGTCGATCATTCCTATATGATATATCCATCTCCATGTGTTTTCTAATGAATGCTGTATGCCTTTTCATATCTTGCGCTTTTGACTTATTCCATTGTTTATTTATTTATTAATTATTTTTATTTTTTATAATAAAGCAGTCTGGTACAATAATACAAGTTGCTCTTAGTAATTTTATATCATGTGTGAACCATATGATGCTCTTTCTTGGTTGGTTCGTAATTGTTGAAATTCGAAAGTCAAATTCTGTTTGTTAGTTTAAACTTCCAGTTGGATAGAATAACTTGTTGAGATTTGGTCGTATTATTTAAATTTAAAGTAGTTTCATTATTATAATAAAGAGGGCAATAATGTACTTTTGTTATGATCAAGTATTAGGGTTTTGGTTATGCACTAGGGCTTAACTAAGTCGGCTCCTAAATTATAGGATGTTGCGTGTGTAAGGGGTCTTGGTTTTACTATAAAAGGAGCTGGTCTGTACTCTTTTCATCAATCAATCAGTAAATTCTTTTTGTTCCCTTTTCTTTTCTGCATAACTGTAGAAATTAAGGTAGATAGATGAAATGAAGAGAGTTGTTTTATTGATCCTTATCGGCTAGATAAGGTGAGATTACATTATATAGAGAGAGCCCTCAACGGCTGGTAACACAAGTTGCGAGATGCAACAACTATGAACACCGTTTCCTGGTGAAAACAGATTCAGGAACACATTTAAGCTAAGAACCTTAACTAATCCTACGTTGGGAAGTTAATTAAGAAACAATAGAGATAAAGACACATAATTTTATACCCCTCCTCAAAGTTGATTGTGGATAGTGTAACTACCAAGCATGCTTCTCATCTTGATAAATAGAGGTATAGAAGAGCCTGTTGAAAAGAAGTTACCTTTGAATAGGCTTTCTTATTTTATTTATAGTGCGTAAGAATTTATTTATACAACCATAGAATGCCCAAATTCTCCTGTATTTTAGGGAACTTACTAACCAAGGAGTCTACAACTGCCTTTCATACCCTAAGACGTGTAAACCCTAATCACTTAAAATAAAATAATGTAAACCGCCTTATAATTGGCTACATAATAATATAACATAAAAATATCTGTCTTTTAACACTCCACCTCAAGTTGTAGCGAAGATGTTGATCAAGCCCAACTTGCTCACAAACCGATCAAAATCAGCCTTTCCAAGTGCGTTAGTCAGCCCATTAGCAGTCTGTTTAGTAGATGGTTGAAAAGGAATACAAAACTGTTCGCTTTCCAACTTCTCCTTAATGAAATGCCTATCAATCTCTACATGCTTGGTCCTATCATGTTGCACTGATTCATTTGCAATATTGATAGCAACCTTGTCATGATATAACTTGATTGGATGTGAGAAACCTGCCTCAATGTCTTCCATGACCTGCTTTATCCACAAACCTTCATAGATGCCTAGTGCCATAGCTCTAAACTCAGCGTCTGCACTACTCCTAGCTACATCCTGTTTTTTACTCCAGGTGACCAAGTTTTCCAGACATTGGTACACTATTCAGACGTGGACCTCCTGTCTTTGGTGCATGCACCCCAATCTGCATTTGTGACTATCGACACATCCCTTTTATTGGACTTTTTGAAGTACATTCCTTTCGTAGGAGTAGTCTTCAAGTACCCCAACATTCTCCTTACCGCCTCAAGGTGAACCTTGTTTAGGGAATGCATGAACTTTCTTACAATGCTCACATCATAGGACATATCTGGCCTTGTGTGAGCCAGGTCGATCGGCTTCCCAACATGCTTCTGATACCCTTCTATATCCACTGGTTCTCCTTTGGCACTCCCAGTATTAGATTGCACTACATTGTGACGTAGACGATTTATAGAGACAACGATAAACAAGAGCTAATCCAAGCTCTTTGATGATTTTCACTCATAAAGAGATTTCCAGATTACATAACATGGCCTAGCTCTTAGGGAACTAAGGGTATTGATAGGCTTAAAAGCCCAATTAGATAACCCTACATAAAAAAGCTCATATGGCTATCCACTTAATTTAAAACATAAATAAAAGGCCATTAATTAATTGGATGTGCTACATCATCTTCATCCTCTTACACGTAAAGCGCGTCCACGCGCGAGTCCCATTAACGATGGCAAGTCAAGCACATTGTTCACCAATTTTTTTGGTGGATCAGGCCCGTTCACCACTTTATGGAACAATTTCAAAGTTATCTTAAATTGACCACTCACGAACAAAATACTCAAACATGAAGAGAATGTACCAACACTTAGGTTAGCCATGATGAACTCCCTTCTGTACTGGTGTTGGGTACATCATTCCAACATTCCCATGGAATAACTCGTCCACGAGGTAGGTTGACGACAGTATTTATTTGGATATTGCCCCAAGGTTCCCTTTGAAAACCAGCCACATCAGCACCGGTTCCACAATAATTAGCCCCAACCTGAAGAAGCAACTCCACCTTACTCACTTTAAGTCTTCTAGAGCTCATGTCTACAGCAATTGAGTCTCCTGTTCCACTGCAACCCATACATGTGATTGAAAGGATATTTTAGATCCCAATAGTTCTCATACAGTAGGATGATCCGGTCCAGAGATCTCAACAGATGCAAGCTTAATGAGAAGATAATTTGACATCATCCCGGAAGTACCACTCAATATTTGTTCTTTTATTTCTCCTCCCTGCCTTCATGGTGACAGATAAATGTAAATCTTTATTCCAAATTTCTGTTAAGTTTCCTTGTGCTTAGCTTTCTGCGAGCCTCTTTCCCATTACATTTGATAAAAACCCCCCTATTGATTGAAGAGGCTTTCTTCCAAGGTCCTCCTATTTACTTTTTCTAGGTTGATTCTTCATTTAGGTCTGATTCAATCCAGCAAGAAATGAATCGACTCTCATTTTCTTCCCTTCATTTGAAGTTTATACCGTCTCGGGGCATTCACAAGATTCCTCATGGCACAGGTTAAGGTCTTGCCATAGTGTTACCACTGCAATATAATGCGTTGTGACATCTTTGGAATCTTCCTGAAGTGACATCTTAGCATTGTTTTCAGTTCATGGATTTGAGAAGAATTTCCCATATCTTAGTACATCTCACGCACTGCCTCCTAGATTTCCTTGACAGTAGGAAGGAACATATTAGGCTTGGCATTGGTCGACTCTGTAGAATTTTGGAGCCATGCCATAACCGGGGAGTTCTTCAGATTTTCAAACTCCGTGTTTGGGATTTTCATTGGCCGGTTCTTTAGTTTCTCCATGTAGCTTTTCAGATTTTCAAACTGTGTTTGGATCTCCATTGTCTGGCTCTTTAGTTTCTCCAGTCAAAACCCCAAGTTTTCCTCTTCCATCACAGGTCAGTTTGACTGTTTGTGCCCACTTCAGGTCGTTCTTTCGTGTTAGTTTTTGGACAGTTAGCATGCCCAAGTTAGGGTTAGCATACAAGTTATCATCGCTGTTGACAGCTGCATCTGTTTATTGTACATAGGAGATGCACCATGAATGGATCTGATGGACACATTCTCCGTATGGTTTGTAGTGATTGTATCACCAGTAATGGTGGCTTTGAAATTCATACTACCTCTGTCCCAAAATGTAAGTCCGTTTAGCTTTTTGAATTTGTCCCATAATATAAGTCCATTTAGAATACCAATGGAGCATTTATTACATTTTTCTTCCTTATACCCCTAACTTATTATACCTTCACCTATTTTAAAATATAACATTAATGAGAGTCAAATGGTATTCTAGACTTTACCATAAAAGTTAATGACACTTAACCACTTTCTGAATCCGTGTGAAAAGGTCTAAATGGACTTACATTTTGGGATAGAGGTAGTGTTTGACATCTACGGTTGATCGTGACATGACTCTGATGCCATGTAGAAATTGTAAGAAAGGAATAACTTTATACTCGCATGTTTACTCTGTCTAATGCTGAGCACTTAATGGGCAGAAAGCCCTGCAATGTGAAAGCTTCTAAATATGGTAATTAGTGTCCAACCCCGATCAACCTCTTTACTTATTCGTACACTAACCCTCACGTATGATGGGAGGAGGCTATAAGTGTAATATAGAACATATAATTTTCAGAATTAACAGCTAGCGGCTATAAGTGAATAGAACATATAATAATAAGAATTTACAGCCAGCACAATAAATCATCAACCAAACAACTACGTTCTTCAACAAAAAATATTTAGATAGGGCTTGTATTTAGTTTGAACAAGTCTGATATTGACTTATCACTCCTACTTAAAGGAGTTGTATACAAGATTCAGATTTAAGAAAGATAGTACAACCGTTTTTTTTCCTCATCCATTCTTATTTTCAACAATAATTCATTGCAAGTTTATTTTTTTATCATCCTCTTTGTAATTTGTTTTGTTTTTGTTGCTTCTAACTGAATTCATTTCCGGTTTGATAATAATGCTAGGTAATGCGTCTTTGGTCAGCAGAAAGCTACAACTTCTTGGATGAATATGCGATTCCAGATAAAGCCCCTTTAATCGATTTTGATTTTGATGAGGGCAAGGTGAGACGGAGATAGACTGTAATGCCTATGTGTTCTTTTGATAATTTTGCCTCATTTAGCTTTTTTTTCCTCCTTTTTTTTGTGAATAAGAAACTTAATGTTTCACGCAAATGATTTACAAGAGAGTTCAGTGAACTCTAGCCAATAAACCCTGGGCCTTAAAAAGCTATCAAAGCCCACATTCTATACAAAAGCAGACTTTGAAGATTTTAAGATCTATACAATATTGGATGGCTATCTTCCAGTTAGGTTTAGATTTGACGACGACCCACCATATTAAAACAACAAGTCTGATAGTATCATGACATTAGCAGCAACCATAAACCGTAGTAGTTGAAGCACTAGGTTAAGCATAGAAGAGCCTGGGTCTCTTGGTCGCCTAGCACTTATGTCGAGAAACCACACAAACACCCAAAAGCCGTGTTATAGAAGATTTATAATAGTCAAATACCCAAACAAAAATCATGTAATGTCAACAAGTTACTTTTTAGGCTTTTAACACATAAGCCAAAAGGATTTCGAAAGTCCTAAACAGGCACTTAAAAACTTTTATTGCACATTGACTAATGGTAATACATTTATCAATGATCAATCACTAAGTTCCTCAATTTCTTCCCCACCATTATGTTCCACAAGTATTCTTCCATCAATGTTGTAGTCATCAACTAATATTTCAACATCAAAATTATTTTGTGCAACACTATTTTTCGAAGGTGATAAGAAAAAAAGATCATGAAGTGATGGTCATAAGAGTTTAAGGCTGAAAACTTTTTGTTGACGTTTTTGTGTGCCATGTGTTACCGTGACGTGAATTCTTAATTCTATCGCTCGAGAGTGTATACTAATTGAGTGTTGTGTTTTAGTTTTCATCACAAGTAGATGCCTTTTCTCCGCTTAGGAAAATGTTTTATGCCTAAAAGCGACCACCTAGTCAAATGCTTCACCTCGCTTAGCATCTTGGTTGCCTCGCCCTGAATCATAGCGATCACCCTCACCTAGCTCCTAGGCGTCACTTTAACAACTATGCCACAAACCCCAATTTAGCTTTATGTTGGAAAATTCTCCTATTACGCTCTTCCCCTATCAGGCAGATGGTCACATAATTGCCCAATCTTAGACGTCAAATTGAAAGTTGTTTGAGAATCTAGCATTGCACAACCAGGATAAGATGGTGTCCTAAAAAGTTACATGTAGGCTCGGGGAAGACGATTGGAAACATTAAGGTGGAACTGTGGAAGGTGGACTCTATGTTCTGGATCAGAAGTTCGAACCAGAGAGAAGAAATCTCCTTTGAAGCTGTTATCAATTAATGGTTATTGGTTTTGAATGATCAGAATAAATTTTTTACAATTCATATTAGGTTAGGTCACCATAGTTTTCATTATATGAGTAAATTATATCTAGAATTGTTCTTGAACAAAGATTTAAAGAAATTTCAGTGTGAAAATATGTGAATTGGCTAAACAACTTTGAAGTTCTTACCCTCAAGCTTATAAACCTACTTTTCCCTTCACATAAATTCATAGTGATGTGTGGGGGCCTTCTAGGGTTAAAAACTTAACTGAAAAAGATGGATTGTTACTTTAATTGATGATCATACTATGGTGTATTGGTTTATATGTTAAAAGAAAAAATTGATGCAGAATTAACTTTCAGGATTTTTTTCGAAATGGTTAAAATCTAATTTCGAACACAAATTCAGATTGTCAGAACAAATAATGGGACTGAGTACTTTCACCAAGTACATGGAAATTTATTCCTAAATAGAAGGCATTGTACATTATAGCTCATGTGTTCATACTCATCAGCAAAATGGTGTTGCTGGGATGAAGAATGTGCACATTCTTGAGGTGGTAAGATATCTGATGAAAGCCTCAAACAGTCAAGTATCTTTGAAGTGAAGCTGCCCTAACAACTGTATACCTTATTAACTGTTTGCCCGAAAAAATCTTTTAAAAGTTTCAGACCCCTTTGAGTCTGTTTATCATAACTTTATCATACAATTAGACTCATTAATCATCTTCCTTAAAGGATTTTGGATGCACGGCCTTTATACATATTTATGATAGGGGTAAGCTTTTAGACCAAAGTCTAAAAAATGTATGTTTATTGGTTATTCATCAACTAGTAAGGGGTACAAGTGTTTTGATGTTAACTTAGAAAAATATATGTTACTATGAATGTGAGTCTCTTTGAACACACTATGTTTTTTACAAAAAAAAGTCTCACAGGGAATCTGAGAGGGTGGAAATAGATTTTATTCAAGATGACGGTTATACTTAGATAATAATGAGTTAACTATAAAAGAACCAAAAAGTCAAAGAATTTGATTCTGATCATACAGGCATTTTGGACCAAAGAAGGAATATCTTTTTTCAACCTGGCGACCTGACTGATAGGTTCCCTGTACAGTCCTGGTAAAAAGTTTAAAGGGGTTACTTTCCAAATAAAGAAAAGAAGAAACATAACATGAGCAAATTCCCATCCAACTGGAACCAATTGTTGACCAAGAAAAGTTTGAACTAGTTAGTCAAGAAGATAACCATGCATCTGATTTTGATCAAATTAATTCCTCTTTAGTTGAAGAATCTGAAACCCTTGAAGAAGACCTCTTACTAGATGTTCCTATAGCCATTAGAAAACCCCATATAACTTGCACTAAACATCCCATGTACCATTTTTTGCGCTACAATAACCTATTTTCCTCTTACTATTCATTCCTTACGGCCCTTTCAACCATGACTGTCCCTAATAATATTCAAGAGGCTTTACAGAGTCCAGTGTGGAAAGATGCAGTCATGGATGAGATGAGGGCGCTTGGAAAGAATGAGACTTGGGAGGTGGTTGAGTTACCACGAGATAAGAAGATAGTGGGGTGTAATTGGGTTTTTTCTTAACAAGTCTAACCCAAATGGGTCTCTACAAAAACATGAGGCAGGATTGGTTGCTAAGAGGTGTTCACATGGCTACAGGATATATTGTTCTGAAACATTCTTCCGTGTGAAAAAGTTAAATACAATTCGGGTCATTTTCTCTGTGGTAGTAAAACTTGGATTGGGAATTGAACCAATTTGATGTTAAAAATGCCTTCCCTCATGGTGATTTGAAGGAAGAGGTGTATATGGATGCTCCTCCTGGGTTTGAGGAGCATTTTTTCGGAAAGGTGTGCACATTGAGGAAATCTCTTTATGTACTCAAAACAAATTCCGAGGGCTTGGTTTGAGGAATTTAAAAAACTTTGAAGCCTATAGGGTTGTGTAAAGAGGAGCTGATACAATCAAAGATAAATAAACAATCTGTTTTGATAGTGTATGTTGATGGTATTATTCTTACAAGCGATGATAAAGAAGAGGCTGAGTGAGTGAAAGAGTATCTTTCTGGGGAATTTAAGATCAAGGATCTAGGTTATCTTAGATATTTCCTTGGAATCGATATAGCCAAAACTAATGATGGGCTATCACTTCTTACAGAAAATATACTTTGGATTTTCTCCCAGAGACTGGAATGACAGGTCTGTAACATGCTGAAAGCTAGCTCAGAAGATAGAGCCGGCAGCTTGTAGATATATCAAAAACTGGTGGGAAAACTAATTTATCTATCCTATACCAGACCTGATAGTTCATTTGTTGTGAGCTTTGTCGTTCAATCTATGCACTCACCCGTACAAAAAACATAAATGCTATGAACCGAATACTCAGATATCCGAAATCCACCCCAGACCGTGGATTATACTGTAAGAAAGCTGATAAAAGAGGAGTTGAAGTGTTCCTGGATGCGTCTTGGGGGGCTTGTACCATGGATAAGAGATCAATTATAGGGTATTGCACCTTCGCGTGGGGAAATTTGGTAACGTGGAGAAGTAAGAAACAACAAGTTGTGGCAAGAAGTGCGACTGAAGCTGAATTTAAAGCTATGGCTCAAGACATTTGCATAGTCCTGTGGGATCAAGCAAGTGTTGGAAGATTTGAAGGTAGAAAATGTTCTACCGTACATCATGATTGGACCAAGCAAGTGGAGATTGATTGTCACTTCATTAAAGAGAAACTAGGGAGTGTAGAAGTGTGCATTCCTTTTGTGCCCTCGTCCAAACAGACTGCTGATGGTTTTACAAAGGCTACCGGAAAGGAGTTTTATGAGTTTGTGTGCAAGTTAGCATCGATGCTCCAACTTGAGGGGGGAGTGTTAGAATATGTAAAATATGTAATGCGTTTTTTTTTTAAATTTTATTTGCTTAGTTTTTTAAGTGGGCTGTGGGTTTGGAGGCTTGTGTGGATTCCTTGCTAGATTGAGAAGTAAAAAAGTGTAATAGACTCTCAAACTCCTAGGTGGCTAGTTTTTTTGGAGAAAGGGTTTTCATGTATGATAAACACCAACATGTGCTATGGAATATAAAGTACACAAGTTCTTTCCCTAATTTTTTTTTAACACAATCACACAGTCGGTGCAAGGGAATTGTAAGAATTAGAGAAAAACATCTGTGTCTTGTTCCTCAGCATATGCTGGCAATTTATAACAAATTGAAACTTCTTACGCAAGAACCCTAGCCGACTTAGGAGTTTTAGGCATTTACCTTTTACTCTTCTTAATAACTGAGAAACCTAAAATACCCCTACACATATTATTCTAATATATGCAGCAGCCTTTTAAAATATAAGTAAATAAGCACACACACACAAATTATATACATCATACAATATGTTTTCCAACACTCCACTCAAGTTGGTGCGTAGATGTTAATCATGCCCAACTTGCTCACAAAATCATCGAATTCTCTCTTCCCAAGAGCCTTTGTCAACCCATCAGCCGCTTGCTTTATGGATGGTAAGAATGGGATGCACACTTCACCACTATCATGCTTTTCCTTGATGAAGTGTCGGTCAATCTCTACATGCTTCGTCTTTATCATGGTGAACCGGGTCATTGGCAATTTCTATTGCAGCTTTATTGTCATAAAACAACTTCATAGGCAGACTATTCTCCTTTTTTAATTCACTATAGACTCGTTTAATCCATAGGATCTCACAAATGCTCTGAGCCATGGCTCAAAATTCTCCCTCAGCTGAACTCCTTGACACTCATGCTGTTTCTTGCTTCTCCATGTCACTAAGTTTCCCCATACAAACGTACAGTGCCAGTCAGTGACTGCCTATCCACCTTACAAGTACCCCAATCAGTCCTCGCTTTTCTGACCTTTTGGAGTACAAACCACGACTTGGGGTTCAGAAATCTGAGAATTCGGTTGACTACATCCAAGTGTTTCTGAACCGGGGAGACTAATCATCTGCTTGTCCATGGACCAAAGAGTGAGAGTTTGTTAAAAAGCATTTTCTTTGTTATATTTTATCCTAGCACTAGTTAGTGCATGAATTGGCTCACTTAGCTCACGGCAAACGCAATGTATGGCCTCGTATTAGACAAATAGATTTACTTTCAGACACGCTTCTGATATCTCTCCATATCCACAGATTTATCATCAAGACCCGCCTTCAAGTTCAAAATCAACTCCATAAGAGTCCCACTTGAGCGTGCACCCATCATTCCAGTTTCTGTCAATAAATCAAGAGTATATTTTCTCTGTGATACGAGCAATCTCCATACCCAGAAAATATTTGAGAGGACCTAAGTCCTTAATTTCAAATTTTTCTGGCCAATTGCTCTTTAACTCTCCTAGCCTCATCTGCTTCATCATCTGTTAGAATAATTTCATTAACATAAACAATGAACACTGTCAATTTACTAGTTACAGACTGTTTAACAAACAAAGTATGATCCGCTCCCCTAGAGTGAACCCTATCTTCTTGAGAAACCTCATAAACCTCTCTAACCAAGCTCTTGGAATCTGTTTCAGCCCATATAAAGACTTTTTCAATCGGCACACTTTCCCATAATATGATTATTCAAACCTAGGAGGAGGATCCATATACACTTATTCTTTTAGTTCCCCGTGAAGGAACACAATCTTCACATCTAGTTGGTTTAAGTGCCAATCCAGATTAACTGCAACATAAAAATCACCCGAACTGTGTTCATCTTTGCCACGGTGCAAATGTTTCGGAGTAATCTATCCCATATGATTGAGGTACCCCTTCATAACCAATCTTGCTTTGTGATATTCTAGTGAACAAAATTAAATTTATTCGTGAAGATCCACCTACACCCCATTGTTTTCCGGTCTTAGGGTGTATCCACCATCTTCCAAGTGTCAATCTTCTCAAGTGCCTCATCTCATCCATAATTGCATTCTTCGACCCAGGAACCTGTAAAGCCTCATTGATACTATTTGGAACAATCATGCTTGACAAGGTTGATAAAAAAGAATAATATGAAGATAAAAGATTGTTATAGGCCAAAAAACGATTGATAGGATGTGTTGTACATGCCCAAGGGGGCTTTCGAATAGCAATAGGAACATCTAACAATAATTGCTCTGTGGACTGAATTTCTGGGGTAGGATGATCAGATTCAATTTCAGACTCTGAATCGCCAGAACACGACTTATCCTCAGAATTAGACACATGATCATCCTCTTGATCCTCATTGTGGCCAGACTGTTCAGGGATGACAACCTGTTCAAGTAAATGGGGATTAGGCTTTGTCTTGCCCTTCTTCTTTCTCCTGTATATTGTAATTCCTTTAGAAAATTTATCCTCTTTTGGGAAGGAAGATTCAACAGTCATATCACTAGGCTGGACCAAATCTTTCTCTTCGCTATTATCAATATTCCCATGATCAGGATTTAACCTGTTTACACTTGCTGGATCTTTATTATATGATCAAGCCAGTTATAGTCTTCTTGGATTGGTCTGCTCTCAGGTTCTTTTCCATTCTTATTAGATCCTCCCTTAAAGAACATGTCGTGTTAAAAAAAACTCAAATCCATCGATATATGCATTTTCCTAGATTCATTATCATAACACTTTTATGGCTCGTTTGTTACGCAGGAATGGAATGGAATGGAATAAAATGACAGGAATGGAATGGATTGGAATGGAATAATTAATTCCATTCCCGCGTTTGTTATGCATGATACTAGAATATCGCCATTCAATTCCAACGTTTGTTATTGGTATAATAAAACGAAAATTTACCATTCCTTTATTTGGAAAAATAGAAGATTTGATTGAAATAAATTTAAATTTCAACGTTTTTTTATAATGATATTTCCAATTCTGTATGTCGCAGGAATAGAATGGAATGAAATGACTTTTCCAGTGTTTGTGTATAATTATAAGGTAACGGAATAGAATGAAATTTTATTCCAACGGAATGAAAACAGTCTATTTTCATTACCTTAGAAAATGGACGGAATGAGATGGAATAAAATGAAATTTGACAAAACACGTGGGTGTTGTGTCTGGGGGAGGTGGGGAGGGTGGGTGGTGGGATGGGGTGGGGTAGGGGTAATTAATTTTTTTAAAAAAAAAATAAAAATAAAAAAACCTTGCAAATTTTATTAATAATTTCAACACATTGCCACTACCAAAAAATGTATGGATTGAGATGGAATGGAATCAAAATTAATAAAACATGTGGGTGGTGGGTATGTGCGAGGTGGGTGAGGTGGGGGGCCGATAGGTAGGTGGGTGAATTTTTTTTCTCACCGCATGCCACTATATTCGAAATGTCAGTATCCACAAAAGATAAAGATCGTAAATTAGTCATTAGCCAACATAGTAGATCAAATGTTATAATTATGAGACATCAACCGCTAGAAACATTTTGACATTTCATTCAAATTATAATCTACCGGAATTATCGTACATAATCATAGCACATTATACATCAGTGCATTACATGTTTACATTCTATTGAAGGACTACCAAATTATCGTAGCATAATATACATCATCATATGCCGACAAAACTATTTTCACTTGCTACGCTAGTTAGGAGTAGCCTATCCAAAAAATGCAACATAGTGCAATACTAAGCAAAATAACTACTACCATCACAAAAACCTATTCTTAAGACTAGCCTATCCAAAAAACTATTTTCACTTGCTATTCTTAAGACTAGCCTATCCAAAAAATGCAACATAGTGCAAATTACTAGGCAAAATAACTACCATCACAAAAAATTATGTAGCATAAGTTGATATCTTGACATGCGCCTATGAAGGGTGGCTTATGTTCCACATCTCATGAGCGATTTGGTCACGCCAATCAGTCCATTGCTGTGAAGGTTCGACCTGGTTTATTATATCATCTTGGTCATCCACTTGTCCATCTAGAAATGCATCCACTTCGTCCATTATAAGATCATCGGGCATTTCCCTCCTGATGAGGTTGTAAAGAAGACAACATGCATTAACAATACGGCTCTGGACACGGATTGGGTAAAATGAAGGACTTCTAAGTATAGCACACCGCATCTTAATAGCACCAAAGCCTCTCTCAATTACGTTTCTTGCACTAGAATGCTTGTAGTTAAAAAGTTCTTTAAAATTACTAGGTCTATGGGCGCTCCCACCCCAATCACTTCTATGGTATCGTTGACCACGATAAGGTGCAAGAAAACCTTCTCCATTGGTGTATCCAGCATCACACAAGTAATATTGCCCTACACTCGAATGTAACTCAAATAAATAAAATAGTGATCACACCAATAAATGTAAAATATATTCTAAGGTCATGACAAACCTCTTGGAACCCTCAAACCATTTTGCATATGGATAGCATCTCGTAAAACTCGACCATCGGCAGCAGAACCCTCCCAGCCTGGTAATACAAAAATGAATTCCATGTTCGGATTGCATACACCCAAGACATTCATAGCTATTTGTCCTTTTCGTGTCCTATAGCGTGGTCTAACGCTCATATCAACTCTTACCGGGATGTGTGTTCCATCAAGAGCACCTAGACATCCCTGCAAGTATTCATCATTTTCAAATCAATGGATAAACAATCTACGAGCACTATGTATGATTCGCAAACCGGTGTGCTACTTACCTTAAACCACTTCCATCGTTGGTCAGTTGAATCGGTTGGTATAGGTTCAGGCTTTGCAAGGAGGACACTATGACATCGTATGAAAGCTTTCAACACTCTATGAAAATGCTTGTGTATAGTCTCACCCGATCTCCAAAGACTAAACTTTACGGAACGAACTTTGGTGTGATGTGCAATGATATTGAGGAATGTGGCAACCATCTCATCTATCACGAACACCCTTGCTATGCTTTAGCCCCTACTTTCAAGTAAATCGCATGTAGTACAAAAGTAGGAGTGTCAACTCTGAGGTTATCCCGACAATAGACATTGTTCTCGTAAATGAGCCATTTGAGGTGTTCGCTACGCTTTTGGGCTCTTACAAGACCATGTGGAATATATGTGTCTCCTTCCTGTTGTGCAACATAGCTCGCAACTAGGACAAGTACCTTAATCAACTCCAACAATTGCATCCACCAAGTCACAACAACACGAATATTTCTATTTCTCCTTGACAATGAAGACCGTGCCATAAGAGCCTGCCAAAAAGACAACAAGAGTAGTTGAGTTCTACAGAAAATTAAAAATCTGTTTGTTTTTACTAAATTTATAAAAAAAACGCCATGTAAAATGCAAATCCACATAGCCAGTATAATCAAGACCAGGGATCTTTCTTCAAGATACAGGGGCACAAGTGAAGAATATGGCTCAAGGAGCGAGCGAAAGACATAGGAAAGGAGCAAAGACAAGGTGCAAAAATTCATCGAAAGATCAATATAAGGAACACATCTATTCAATATAAAGATCAATATATGGCAACTCTAAGCAAATATATTCAATTTAACTTTCTATACATCACAAAAAGAAAAACCATGAAATTCTCACACATGTTCATACATAACGTAATCACACATCAAAGAGGAATATACATAACCTCTATGATGAAAGTAGACTCTTTTGCCAAGCACAAATTCTAGATATGGATCAATGTGGTAAAATACTTCCAAGAAGGAAATTGTAATATATATATATATATATATATATATATATATATATATATATATATATACACATATATGGATGTATATAAATCCAACTAGAACTTCACAACATAGGATTATGCTTAAAAGGAAAGAGCACATATTATGTAAAGTTATGAATTCTTTTTACTCTATAGACTCTCTACATCAATTCCAAACTAAAACAGAACAAGGACCTGGACCAGAACACATAACCAGAACACATAACCAAGTATTTTATTCCGTCAGGTTTAGTAGGAATAAAAATCTAACCATTCTATTACTAAACAAACATGTGAATGGAATATTTAGTAAAATATGCGATCCCATTCTAGGATAACAAACGTGCCATTATGAAATCTTTTCTGCAGCTGAACCCTTGTGAGAATAGTTTCCATAACAATATATACTCACAACAAAGAGCAAAATCAAGCTTCACTCATTTAATTAAGACAATTTCAGCAGGAATAAAGGACCTTAAACAAGTTATGAAATTCATACCAGCACCTAAGAAAACACCAATCATATTCCATCCAACCAAGCTGGATGAGAAGAGGATGGAGCTTGAAAGAACACACAATATACCTAGGTGCTAGAAAGAAAGGAAACAATGAAGCACATAAAGTTCACACCGAAACTCTAGCCCATCATAAAGTTCACACCGCTGCAAACTCATTCAAATAAACTAGACTAAGGAGAGATAAGGCTGGTGGTGTAATAAGGTGTGACAAGTCAAGATTCTAAGATGTATTTATCCACAATACAAACCCACTAATTCCTTACAACCATAACTCCAAACAACAGCTTACCAACATACCAAAGACACAAAAGAACCAGTCATTGATAAACCAAGGGTTTCAGATAATTACGAAGCAATTCGAGAGTATCGGATAATTACGAATCAAATCGAGCTTTAAATCGAGATAATCATAAATCAAATCAAGATAACTACTGTGCCCAAATAATTACTGATAGACATGAGATCAAGCAAGAGCCGATACCTGATGATGTCCCAGCAATTTGAAAGATTCAAGCTGATTCAAGCTTTATCTTCTTTAGTTGATTTTCTTTACATTGATGTTTTTGTCTTTACAAAATCCATTTGTGACATATAAAAGGGCAAAAGCCGGCAAAATAAAAACTATCTGAGTTCTGTTATGTTCTTTTTGATTTTATATTGCAAACTTCTTTATTCCTACACAATGAACTTCAAGCTATTATCAAACCAAAGTAGCTACAAATGAGTTAATAAGGCTAGCAGTATGGTCTGCTCACGCTACCACCATTTCTAGGGTTTAGACTACGAATCAACTACCTCAATTACAGATTTAAAATACATCGATTAATGAATAATCTTGTAGAAAACATAAAATGAAGCACATTACTAACATTATATCACCACAACCATATGAAGCCTAGAATTAAAGCTCCCGTCGAAATACACAGAGAAGCATCCAGATCGGAATACAGAGAAGAAGAGAAACGAATGGATAGAAAACATAAAATGAAGCGCATTTTTAACCCATATGAACCCTAGAATTAAAACTCCGATCCGAATACACAGAGAGGAATCCAGGTTGAAATACATAGAGATGAGGAGAAAAGAATGGAGGGAGAAGAGAGAGAGCAGAAATTACCTACGAAAATGGCCAACCGACCGAGCAGCGTGAGCAGCGGCGGAGTAGCTTCTTCGCGATTTGACGAAAGAGATAGCGAGCTGATTTTT
Organism: Gentiana macrophylla; assembly: GCA_026214975.1. Classification (NCBI taxonomy): domain Eukaryota; kingdom Viridiplantae; phylum Streptophyta; class Magnoliopsida; order Gentianales; family Gentianaceae; genus Gentiana; species Gentiana macrophylla. Next base: position 57,464,196 of record CM047812.1, read on the forward strand.
TTCCTTTTTGTATTAACGAGAAAATAATCAATCCTCTACGAAAGCACGTCTCTTTTCTTTTATCCCGTCTCATAGAATATCCATTCCGTTGGAATAAAAATATGTACCATTCCATTATCAAACAAACGGGTCAAAACACGAGAATGGAATATTTAGCAAAATATTCCATTCCATTCCAGGCTAACAAACAAGCCTTACCCTTTACTCGTTGGTGAGTAACCAACAAAAACACATTTTTTTGATCATGGTTCGAGTTTACCATCATTATACACACATGTACAAAAGCAGTACACCCGAACACTCTCAGGGGCAGGTTATTTATGAGCTTAGTTGTAGGATAAGACTAATTTAACACGTTCAAGGGAGTTTGAAAATTTAGTTTTGGAAGGCAACCTGATAATCAAATAAGTAGCTGTTAGCGGCTATTTGATGCTAGCATTAGATACCTTACAACTTTGAAGATGTGTCTGTTTTTCCTCTCAGCTACACCATTTTGCTGAGGGGTATGGACACATGAACTCTGATGTACAACAACTTCCGAAAGGAAAAAGTCTCCAAGTATACTGTTGAAGTAGTCAGTAGCATTATCGGTTCTAAAATTTGTATCTTGGTTTGAAACTGAGTTTTGACCATTCCAAAAAAGTTCTTTACAATTAGTTTTACATCAGATTTATTTGTTAACACATAAACCCATGACACCCTACCCTAGTACGATCATCAATTAAAGTGAAAAACCATCTCTTTCCAGGATTTTATCCTAGAAGGCTCCCACACTATGAATTAATGTGAAAGGCTTAGTAGGCTTGTAACCTTGAGTGGGATACGATGACCTACTATCTTAGACAACTCACAGATTTTGCATTTAATTTCTCTAATATTTATTCAAAAACAAATCTGGATGCAACTTGTTTGTATAAGTAAAACTGGGGTGACCTAGTCTATTATGAATAACAAAGATTTTATTTATTCTGATCATTAGCAATAACTGATTGCAAACAATTACTTTGAGGAATTCCTTTTCACTGATGCAAAAGATTTAGCTAAAACATGAAGTCCTCCTTCCACTTTAAACTTGGTAATCGTCCTCCACTCCTAACCTGAGTATGCGTCCTGAAATACACAAACTGAATCAAGTAAACATGTCCACACCTATTTCATCCAAGGTGAGCCTAAAAATGGAAAGAAGGTTGCAACCTAGCTTTGGAACGTGGGGGACATTTTTAAGAGTGAGGGATGATGATATAGGAATGGATCCAATTCCAGCTATAACCGAACTGGATCCATCTGTCAATCGTATACTAGTATTCCTTGCACACCATTTATAGTGAGTAAAAGTAGTAGAATTTCCTGTGATTGGTTGCCCCTTAATCAGTAATCCAACATACTTGATCGTTGGTTTCAAGATGAAAAAGATACGAGTATTTACCTAAGTCGACATACGAGCAAGCATTATTTTTGTTTGATGCAAGTTGTGAGTTTAGAAGTTTAGTCAGTTGCTCTAACTGTTCTTTGGTGAAGCCCTGCAATCCCGTCTAAGATGATGACCCTTGATCGGAACTAACTCGATTGACGTGCCTAGACTCACCCTTGGTTGCTTCCAACTATTTAACCTTTCATTCAGGTTTACCGATGATTTCCCAACATGTATCTTTGGCATGTCCCAGTTTCTTGCAGTGTTCACACTTGATCTTCGGCTTACTATTCTTCTTCACGGCTTCTCCCCTGATAATTGCTAGGGCCGACCCCTCTGTTTCAGGTTGATACTCTTTGAGCATCACCCTCTTCCCTCCTCTATGAATTTCGGAAAAAACTTCCTTCAATATTGCTGGTGGCTTACTCCCAAGATTTCTCCCCCTGACCTCATCAAGGGTTTGTGTAAGGCCAACCAAGAAGGAATACACCCGTTCGTTTTCTTCTCTCTTCTGGAATTTAATTGAGTCAACATAACAAGTCCACTTATCATCATGGCACATATCCAATTCCTGCAATAGGGCCAAGATTTAGTTGTAGTAGGATGTGACATCCTTTGATTCTTACTTGAGGTTCCATAACTCCGCCTTTAACTCATAAATTTGACACGAGTTTTCAAGATCTGAATACATCTCCTTAATTACCTCCCGTATATATTTAGCCATTGGAAGGAATATGTGTGGCCTGGCCATGGTTGGCTCCATCGCATTTATGAGCCACGCCATGACCAGAGAGTTTCCAGTATACCAGGTCTCGTATTTTGGATCTTCCGGCGATGGAACAACACCTTTGCCGAGTATGTTGCTTAATATCCCCTTCCCATTGATCGCCAATTTCACAGTTTGAGCCTATTTGAACTGTAAAGAATTTTTGGAGAAAGCCATTACCATTATTGAAGGAAGTTTACATATAGGAAGTTTACTTCTTTACTCCTCTTACAAACTAGGAAACCCAAAAATATCCCTACACATATTAATCTAACATATGGGGCAGCCTTTTAAAAATAAATAAATAAATAAATAAATACACACTAGTTATATACATCATGTTTTCCAACAGGAAGTCTAGTTTTCTCTACGAACTGTTTCATGGTTAATTGGTTATTTGAATGGTAAATTGCCTTGAACCTTGAAACGTATTATCCATTTTTTTTTTGACTCGAGCGATAAATACCCCATAATGGGATAATCCAAGGGGAACTTAAATTCAATTTACAATGTTAAGTATGTAGTAGGAATACGTTGGTTTAAACACCTGTTCGGCCGTTTGCTTTTACTCAATACCAAGTCCCCTCATATTGTGGAATGGATGCGAAAATCTAGGATTATGTGTCTGTTAATTATGATTTAACTGCTTTTTGTGTGAACTATTTGGCTTTATGTTACTGTGTCTTGGGTGAAATGGAATGGTCTTATGCTATCTGTTTTTTTATTTGGTTTGGTATTCTTACTTCAATAGTACGTCTTGACTGTTTTACCCATTTCATTTTTTAATATTGTCCATTAGGTCGTTGGTCTTGTTGGAACTCATATATCCATATGGACACGGACAGGGACGAGAAACATATTTTCCTCTCGGGACGGCATGTTTACCAGAGGATTATGCATGCGGTGTGTATACGTTTTCATATTATGTTTGAAGTGCAGTTCAAGCATTATTAAGCTGGAAATTAATCTTTCTCATACATCATGCATCACTTTTTTTTTTTTTTGCTTTTACAAGACACTGCCTGCACTGGATCAGAAGAATGTACTATTTTACCCTTTAATTGAGCTGGAAGTTGAAGTTGATAATTGGTTGGTAGTGTTTCATATATATATATATATATATATATATATATATATATATATATATATATATGTATGTATGTATGTATGTATGTATGTATATGTATACATATAAATAAGCAAACTATTATTAATGATCAATACGTTACAATTTGTCCACGAGTACAAGAGAACTCAATGTTAAAGACTGACAATCTAACACCTATTAGAAGGTCTAGACAAAATCGAACAACAATGTCCCACTCAGTATACACTTGACTACCCGTATCCACATAAATACAAAAGGTCTAACTGTTCTATAAACTTAGGATTCCACCATAAAACAAAGACTGACTTTGTTTTAAGGTGGTCTTGTATTCCTTTCCTCTTCAACTTTTAAAAGCCATCCAGATCTTGGCAAAAGAACAAGTGAAGAAAGCCATCTAGATCTTCTTAGCAAAAGAACAAGTGAATAAAAGATGGTTATGTGACTCATAATACTAGCATGAATAATGAAACTTAACATGACAAAATCATATGGACTTTTAATGTGGACGATGTAACAAGTCTTTATTTCCAATGATTGAATCATGTTGAGATATATAAAATATTATTGATCTACCTCCTAGCTTAACCCATTATAGGCTAATAATTGAGGGGGCTTGTTGAGATATATAAAATGCAAATTATCTATCTCTTCATCAGCTTAAGCTTTTGGGAGAGATGGTAATGCAACATGGTATCAGAGTAGGAGGTCTTGAGTTCCAACCCCAGTGCAAAGATTGTCTTACAATAAAAAAACTATAGCTACAAGTGTGAAGTGTTGGCCTCTCTTAAAACTATATAATAGACCCACACTAGAGGGGGCGTGTTGTGATATATAAAATGTTAATTATCTATCTCCCATCAGCTTAAGCTATTATAAGCCCACACTTGGAGGGGCGTGTTGAAATATATAAAATGTTAATTATCTACCTCCTCAACAGCCATCGCAAAATCACAAGAAAAGAGAATGATTACTTGCGTACTCTTTCCTCTTTGTTTACAAGGGTACATATAATTTTTTAAGTCATGAGAAGTTAAGTGCAACCCTCTCCAAGCACACCTAACAAATTACTATTCATCATAAACATAGTTATGTCCCAAAATCTTATTTGACGGGAAAAATCGAATATGATGAAATAGTACGTCAATTGATGCTCTGGAATAACATGAAACAAATGGAACAGACAAATATATAAAGACATCCCCACTAGGTTTGCACCTACCTATGTCAAAATCTGTTGAATTATAGTATCTTTTATTAGTGTTGGTCATTATTTATTCTATTTTGTATTAGTCCTAATACCAGCCTTAATGTTTTATCAAGAGTGATAGTATTTAGTCTTTTAGTTGTTACCGTGTGGCAGTTTTATAGGTGCACTTATTGCTTTGTCTCCGCCGCCTATTTGTCCAAGGCTGTTGGGTTGCTGGACCTTTATATATATATATATCCCTTGTATATGGTTCAATTGATTAAGAAAGTAAAAAGATTATTCTTCTTTCTCTGCTCCTCCTTGAAGAATTTGAGACAAACAGATAGATAAATTCTCTTGATATTTTATTACAATAAAGAGGGAGATCAGGGGTTAAAGGGAAGGACAGCCCATAAGAGCACTAAGCAGACAGAGCAATAAATGCTCTGTCCCAACTAAATTAGCAGCCAGACAATACATAAAATAGGCGGCTAAGACATGCATTTAATTAGATAGAAGTTAAACAGACCTCTTAACTTAATTAGGGAATAAGAATATATTATAACATTAATATAAAATTATAATATATTCTACACCCCCCCTCAAGCTAGTTTGTAGATATTGATACAACCTAGCTTGGCACACATAGGAGTGAAAGATTGAGGAGGCACAGCTTTGGTGAGGATATCAATGTGTTGATCTTTGGAAGCAACATGTTGTAAGGAGATGATTTTGCCTTCAATCTTTTCAGTAATAAAATGCCTATCAATGTCCACATGTTTGGTTTTGTCATGTTGGATAGGGTTTTCTGCCATGCAAATTGCAGAATTGTTGTCACAATGAAGGGTAATAGGTTGAGTGAGGTGAATGCCTAGATCATGTAGGACTGTTGAGAAAAATATTCCCTCATTAATTACCGTGATTATTAAGGAGATTTGGTAGTTATTATTATTATTTTATCTTTAATGTAGCCAGATTATAAGGCATCTGTTTTTATTCTGTTTTTAAATCTGTTTGGATTTAGGCACGTGGGATTAGGAGTCCTAGCCTACTAAGTTTCTCTTCTCTGATTGTATAAATTGATACCTCTGGAAATGAATAAAATCATTGAAGCCTTAATTAAAAAGGTTTCTCCTTTTTAACATGGTATCAGAGCTATTCCACACAAAAACGTTTTTCCACACATAATTCCGATGAACTATCGGGCAGCTTTCACCGGAGAAAGGACCTCTAGCTCTGGGGGCACCATCTCCGATGGATCACCAACTGGAACAGATACACAACTGTAGAAGTAGATAATAGAAGACCATCTTTCAACAACAACTGCTCTCCAGCGATGACCACTCCAAAAATTCTGGTCCAATCCTACTGCCTGCTAGAAAACTAGATGGCAAGAATTACCTCGAGTGGGCACAGACTGTCACACTCACCATCGATGGAAGAGGAAAATTGGGATACTTGACTGGGGATGAGGCCAAACCACCAGAAACCGATCCAAAGTTCAGAACTTGGAAATCTGAGGACTCAATGGTGAGGGCCTGGCTTATAAACTGTATGGAGTCGAACATTACCAAACCACATGTTCTTGAAATCACCAAGGATATCTCGGGATGCAAGAAAAGAAATGTACTCAGATTTGGAGAATTCATCTCAAATATATGAGATCAAAACCAAACTATGGAGCTCAAAGCAGGGGACAGAATGTCACATCATACTATAATGACATTGTGTCCTCCGGCAAGAACTCGATTTGTGTCATGAGGATAAATGGGAGTGCACAAATGACAGTGTGAAGTTTCACAAGAGAGAAGAAAATGAAAGGGTATACTCATTCTTGGCAGGTCTGAATCCTGATCTGGATGAAGTCAGGGGGAGGATTCTTGGGAGGAACCCTCTACCATCTCTTAGAGAAACCTTCTCTGAGGTTAGGAGAGAAGAATCAAGAAGGAAAGTTATGCACAGGTCAGGGCAAACTGAGATGGAAGGATCTGCAATGGTGGCAAGTAGACCAGATTCAACAAAGAGGATGGAAAAACAGAAACTTAAGTGTGAACATTGCAAGAAGACTGGGCACACTAAGGACATATGTTGGGGCATACATGGAAAGCCAACTTGGAGGAACAAAGGTGCCAACTTTGAGCAAGGGAAGGCTAACCAGGTGTCTTCTGATTTTGGACCACAACCTGCAGGACTGCTACCTTTCACTCAGGACCAACTAGAGCAATTGAGTAAGCTCCTTAATTCACAACTCTCCATGTCAGCCAAACCAAATTGCTCACTTGCTGAGTCAGGTAACCATTTCTCTTTGTCTCTGTTAGGAGTCAGTCATAAAACCGAGTGGATAGTTGACTCTGGGGCAACTGACCACATGACTGGATCTTCTGACCTATTTTTAAGCTATTACCCATGTCCAGGAAACCAAAAAATCAGACTGGCAGATGGCTCCTTTTCCACTATTGCTGGGAAGGGATCCATCTATGTATCAAAAAATATAACCTTAAAAAATGTACTTCATGTTCCTAAATTGGCATGTAACTTATCGCCTGCATGGGAAAGTTAACTCGATCGTAATCGTGATATCTGTTTTTCTAAGGATGGTTGTCTGTTTCAGGACAAGGATTTGGGGAAGATGATTGGCAAGTGTAAGCTCATTGGAGGGCTCTATGTGCTGGAATCTGGAATGGAATCACAGAAGGAGAGCCTTCTGAGAGGAAGCTACCACACAACTGTCCAGTCAGTCCAGAATAAAGTCCTAGTCCTACATAGGAGACTAGGACATCCTAGTTTTTATTATATGAAAAAAATTTTCCTGAATATTTTGCTGGCAATAAAGATTTAAATTTTCATTGTGAAGTTTGTATTCTTGCTAAGCAAACAAGGCAACCATATCCTGCCCAACCCTATATTCCCTCAAAACCATTCACTATGATCCATAGTGATGTATGGGGTCCATCTAGGGTAAGCACCTTTAATGGTAAAAGATGGTTCATCACACTCATGGAGATGATCACACACGCTAACTCCGGGTTTATTTGATGAAAGAAAAATCAGAAGTGGAAATAATCTTTAAACAGTTTTATGAAATGGTGAATACTCAGTTCCATACACAAATTCAGATTGTGAGAAGTGATAATGGAACAGAGTACTTCAACCAGTACTTAGATGGATATCTAGTTGAAAAAGGTATAATCCACCAAAGCTCTTGTGTCAAAACTCCACAACAAAACGGAGTTGCAGAGAGGAAAAATAGACACTTACTGGAGGTGGCCAGAGCACTTTTATTCACTTCAAAATGTCCAAAAACATTCTGGGGAGAAAGTGTTCTGACTGCTACATACCTTATCAACAGACTTCCATCTAGAACCTTAAATTTTCAAACCCCCCTGAGCCTGTTTCAAAGTATTTTTCCGTAAAGCAGACTACAGCAAACTCCCTTTGAAAACTTTTGGGTGCATTAAGTGTATGTTCACACTTATAACTAAGGGAAATTAGATCCTAGGTCAAAAATGTTGTTTTCTCGATACTCACCCACACAAAAGGCTACAAATGTTTTGACACAAATACACAAAAATGTATAGTTACTATGGATGTCACCTTTGTTGAAGAAAACATGTTTTTTGACAAGGCTCAATTTCAGGGGGAGACTAGGGTTACAAGTGTGTCTGAAAATGGATCTGAAAATGATGTTTTTGAAGAATCCTATGATTTTTTAGAAACTAAGGATACAGGGCTGGACTCAAATTCTGGACAAATGGACAGTTGTGAGGAAGATTGCCATCAAAAGGAGATCAGAAATACTGATCCCCCAGAACCTCTCAAGGAAAGACCTTTCCAAGGTAAAACCTATGTGAGGAAGTATCCTGAGAAGGCAGGTAAGTCCCACAAAGAGTCTACACAGCTATCATCTCCTGATCCAGTCATTGAAACAGACAACCAACTAGAAGAATCAGAACACACAGATGCTACATCAGAAAGTGACACGAATCACCTTCAAAACCTCCAAACACAAAACCAGACTCTCCTAGAACTAAAGCAGAAAAACTCCTTCTTGATGTTCCCATAGCAATTAGAAAACCAGTCAGAAGTTGTACACAACACCCTATATCCAGATATTTGACCTATGCCAGTCTGTCACCATCTTTCAAAGCCTTTACCACCAATCATCATCCACCACCATACCTAAGGGATGTTCATGAAGCTCTTATGGTACTCGAGTGGAAAGAAGCGCTCTTGAAGAGATGAGGGCAATCAAAAAGAATGGGACCCGGGAAGTCGTACTATTGCCGTAAGGAAGAAAGACAGTGGGGTGCAAATGGGTATTTGTGGTGAAATACAACACGAGATGGCAAAGATTGAGAGGCACAAGGCCGGATTGGTAGCCAAGGGCTACTCACAAACTCGAGGGATTGACTACTCAAAACTTTCTCACCTGTGGGCTAAGCTCAACACAATCGAATTCTACTATCTGTGGCGGCTTAACCTAGATTGGCCTCTCATGCAAATTGGATGTAAAGAATGCATTTCTTCATGGAGAATTGAAGGAAGAGGTGTATATGGATCCTCCTCCAGGCTTTAGTGAAGAGTTTGACAACAAGGTATGCGAGACTCACCAAGTCCTCAGATGGACTCAAACAAAGTCCAAGGGCATGGTTTGACAGTTCATGAAATTCATGAAGAAGATAGGTTTGTGTACAAGGAAGATCGGACCATACCTTGTTTATAAAAGGTCGAAAAAGAGCGTGTTGATCGCCTGATTGTATATGTTGATGATATAATCCTAACAGGGAATGATGAGGAAGAAATAACAGGGTAAAAAGAGACTTGCAAAGCAGAATTTGAAATTAAAGATCCAGGGGTCCCCGAGACACTTTCCGGGAATGGAGGTAGCTAGGTCTTCCAAGGGTCTAAAGATTAACTCAGAGGAACTACACCCTAGATTTGCTAAAAGAAACAGGGTTGGAAGGTGCTAGACCAAAGAGTACACACCTACGGAGTGCAATCTAAAGTTAGGAAGTGCAAAAGGTAATCCAGTGGACATGGGAAGCTACCAAAGGTTAGTTGGGAAGTCGATATACCTAGCACATACAAGACCGGATATATCCTATGCAAGTAAGTACCTTGAGTCAATTTATGCACTCACCAAATGAAGCCCACATGGAGGCGAAGAGAGAGGGTTGTTGAGGTATCTAAAGACTACACCAGGGAAAGGCTTATACTTCAAGAAGAGTGACAAAGAGGGTGTTGGTCAGATACACTGATGCAGATTGGGGAACTTGCACCAAGGAGAGGAGGTCCATAACAGGCTATTGCACCTATGTATGGGGAAACCTAGTCACTTGGAGGAGCAAGCATCGTTGTAGTAGCAAGAAGCACCTTCTTTGAAGCGGACTTAGGGCCATGGCATTAGGGATGTGTGAAGGACCGTGGATCAAGCGGGTAATGGAGGATATTGGAGCGAAATATCCGCCCTATGAAACTATACTGTGACAACAAGTCAGCAATTGACATTGCAAATGACCCTGTACAACATGATAGGACCAAGCATGTTGAGATAGACAGACACTTTATTAAGGAGAAACTGGATAATGGACTGTTCTGTGTGCCCTTTCTACCATCCACACAGCAGATTGCAGATGGCTTAACTAAAGCCCTGGGAAAGAAACAGTTTGAGTACTTTGTGGGCAAGTTGGGTCTGATAGACATCTTTGCCCCAACTTGAGGGGGAGTGTTGAGAAAAATATTCCCTCATTAATTACCGTGATTATTAAGGAGATTTGGTAGTTATTATTATTATTTTATCTTTAATGTAGCAGTTATAAGGCATCTGCTTTTATTCTGCTTTTAAATCTGCTTGGATTTAGGCACGTGGGATTAGGAGTCCTAGCCTACTAAGTTTCTCTTCTCTGATTGTATAAATTGATACCTCTGGAAATGAATAAAATCATTGAAGCCTTAATTAAAAAGGTTTCTCCTTTTTAACAAGGACCCTTTTAATCCATAAACCTTCACACACACCAAGAACCAAGGCTCTGAGTTCACCAAGATCGCGCCTGCAAACAGCTAATGCTTCTTACTTCTCCAAGTAATGAGATTATCCCAAATATATGAGCAGTATCCAATGGTAGACCTTCTATCAGTGTGGCTGCCTGCCCAATCTGCATCAGTGTAGACCACAACACTTCTGAGGGTGGATTTCTTGAAGTATAATCCTTGTCCAGGAGTGAGCTTGAGGTATCTAAGGATTCTGTTGACAGCATCCCAACATTCCTTGGTTGGTGCATGCATGAATTGGCTGACCAAGCTGACTGCAAATGAGATATCAGGCCTGGTATGGCATAGATATAGGAGCTTGCCAACCAGTTTTTGGTATCTATCTTTATGCACCACATCAGCACCATGAACTAGTTTGAGGCTGGGATCAACAGGAGAGATGGCAGGTTTGCAACCTAGCATCCCTGTTCTTTGAGCAAATCAATTGTGTACTTTCTCTGGGAGAATGAAATACCATGTCTTGTTCTTGCAACTTCCATACCAAAGAAGTATTTGAGTTGACCTAGGTCCTTGACTTCAAAGATTCTGGCCAGAAGGTCTTTAAGCTTCTGAATTTCAGCACTGTCATCCCCTGTCAAGATGATATCATCCCTTACACAATAAGTATAGATTTTTTTTTTCATGAGTAAGTTTAACAAACATAGTGTGGTCAGAGTTACACTGAGTGTAACCATCAGTTTTAACAGTAGTGGTGAGTCTACTGAACCAGGTATCAGAGCCCATCTTGCTCTAAAATACCTATCACTTGAAAAGTGGCTTCGAAAGCTAAAAAATCTTCCACTGAAAACTCTGTTTCAAGCCTACCAGAAAACTCCCAAATTTCTATCTCCAGCACACATTAGATGGAACTATCATCAATGGTCTAGAACCATAAAGATATTCATTATTGGTCAGAGGAAAAGGGGATACTTACTTGGCACAAGCAAACAACCTGAACCCAATGATGCTAAGTTTGAAAACTAGGATACGGAGAATAATTTGGTTAAGTCTCTACTAATAAGATTCATGACCCCAGATATCAGTGAGAATTTCATTCTTTATGAGACAACACATTAAATCTGGATTACTGCTAGAGCTCTGAAATCCTCTTTCTCTGAGGTCAAACATGAGGAAATCAGAAGGAACCTCATGCTAAAAGGTACATCTGGACCTGATCATGTTCCATAAGTGTCTGCTTTCAACTCTCATGTTCGTGAAAACCAGCACCATGAGAATCCTGCACTCTCTGCTATAAAGGATCCTCTCGATGGAGTTGTAGAAATATTATTATTTTTATTTCCCATATCAACAATTCATTACATGATATTAGAACAGTGGTTAAGCTGTTGGGTAATATTTGAAACGGTAGGATAATCATTAGGCCAGACATAAAAGTAGTTAGGAGTATCATTTAATGTTGGCAGCTGTCTGTTGTTTAAGAGTAAAACTGTAACTGTGTTTCTTATCTTTCACTCAACGTAGCAGCAGCTTATTTATACAATAAAAGGAAGCCCTAATTATTCTAAAATCTAGGACACTTGTCCAACAAGGACTCGAGGCCGCAGCCGCTTATTGTAACTTGTAAAACCGTAATTTAATCACAAATATAGCCTTATAGGTCGGCTTACAACTTAATCTGAATAATAATCTATGCATCACTATCCTCCTTGATACTTCCCTTCCGACTTCTGCAAAAGTCTCTCTGAAGGATGTAGGTGATTTCTAACCAGAATTTTCCCCTGACCTTATCTAGGTCCTGGTTCAGGCCTGCTAAGAATGAGTATACCCCCTCATTCTCCTCTCTTTTGTGGAACTTCACACTGTCTGCTGAGCACTCCCATTTATCTTCATGGCATAGATCGAGTTCCTGCCACAAGGAGACCATGTTATTGTAATACGATGTGACATCTTTATCCCTTTGTTTTAGACTCCACAATCTGGCTTTCATGTCATAGATTTGAGATGAGTTTTCAAGATCACATTACATTTCTCTTACCAGGGCCGGCCCTAAGGGTCCCCAAACACCTGTTTTAATAATAATAATAAAAAATTTAACAAGCCCAATGTTAATATGTATTTTTTTTTTATTTTTTATCATCACTCATGTGCATGTGTGAAAGTGAAAAAAAAATCCAACAGACCCAATCAATTATCCAGCCCAATCTCAATATGTATTAAAAAAAATTATCAAAACAGATTTGAGATTTCTCGTACCAGTCGTATGTATGCGTGAATGTGAAACCAAAAACCCGACCCCATGTCGGCAGCTCCCATGTTATTGCATCTAAATGCGCTGGAAGAGCGATGTTGAAACATTAATTTATAAGTATGTTTTGTGTATACGTACGAATTTAGATTTAGGTTTGGTGTGGTGCCTTTAAAGACCCCCTTATATATTACAATGGTAAGCCAAACGGTTTAAAAATGAATACTGCGGCTGGACAATGAACAGACAACCGCAATAAATATCCACCTAAGTACAACTATTTACAAGCGTTAAGATCTAAACTACCCCCAAACTAAACAAATAATACTCCCTCCGTCCCGTAATATAGGGTGTTCTAGATTTTTTGTGGTGTCCTACGTAAAAGAATGAAAATGCATATACAAATGGCTCTTTCATATATTCTTTCTTACACGGGTGCCTGTTAGGCTCGTAAGTCTGTTGAGAGACTAGGTACTATGATTGTTCCCACTTTTACGCTAAACAATGCAATATTACAAGGCACTCTCAGAAAAGAATGTAACAATTTATCTTAAAATGTGAAAAAGTGATTCATTTATGACGTTTCTTAAACTGTGTAAAAGTTATCAAACCTTATTTTATGGGATAGAGGTAGTAATATACAAATTTGCACATGTTTAAATTTGTGTAAGGACCTGATGTTCAGGAATCTGATTAGATTGTCTTTTACGTTTAGGCTCTAAACTACATAAATATTTGCCTCCATCAACTTTATCAACATATTAATTGATGTTAATGATTATAATTGTCTATTCATACTTTCTTACATTTTTCATAGAACTTATGTTGCTTTACAACCTTCACATGTCTGTGGGCTATGAGAATCGTTTTGTTTGAAATCATGCTCAATGTTATCTTTTGTGAGTTATGACGGTATCTATGTTTGAAGTTATGTAGATCCGGAGGCAGTCGTTGGGTGTGAGGATGGAAAAGTTCGTGTTTTTGATATGTACAGCCGAAAGTTCTCTCAAATTATAAAGTAAGCTTACCCTTTTCCATTGTCCATTACCTGTATTGATCGTAAAGTATACTTGTTACTTTTTCGGAGTACTCTTGAATGGGCATGGACCTATATGCTGTATAGAATACCTGCTTGTTTTCTATTTAGACTATAGCTTGTTGATGGCTGAAAGGCACATAAACGAATCTGTTCCTTTTGAAGTATTTTGCAAAATATTATGTTCTAAGGATAATATAAGGCAAATCACCCAGAAAAGCCAAGAATTCGTTAATCATAGTATTTGAAGTCTCATGAATTTTATTTTGTGGCCGAAGAAGTTGTCGGGGAAACTTCCTATCTATCTTGCTGCGAAAATGTCCATATATTTGTTAAAGAAACTGTGGCCAAATGGTTACTACTCCCGTAATAGTATATCCATCAATTTGATGATTGCGCAAAAAACAAAAAAACATCCCTCCTTTACCTAGCTGCTTGGCACACTTGCGATTGCCTAAGCGAGGCCACATGTTCGAGTCCCCCATAAGGCATCATGTTAAAGATTATGAGTCAAACTCTGTTGGCACCAGTGCACCACCCGACACAAACTTCGGTTTAATTGTGTCAGTTGGTCCCGACACACTAGGGGCTCGGCCTACAAAAAAATAAAATAGAAAAACTTCCCCCTTTTTCTCCTTATCTTTCTTTAAACAATGTGAAGTGGACCAGCTGGGAAAAGTTGTCATTTCACTTCTTGATTTGTCTTTGGAGTTAACGTTTAAGCTTTTCTTCTTGGGTTCTCTGCATTAAAATCCTTATTCTTTGCTAATTTTATGTTTTTATTTGCCATTCTTGCAGAATGCATTCTGGGCCAGTGACATGCTTATCCTTCAATGACGACCAATTGCTTGTCAGTGGTTCAACTGCCGGAAGTATTTCCATTTCAGATCTTTCATCTGATCAGCATGTTACTACACTGAGGCCAACAAGTTCTTCAGGTCATGTTTCTTTAGAATTGATTTAGGATCTCTTATTTATTGTAGAAATATTTTAAGAATTATTTTGGGTATTTTATTACTCGGCACATGTTGGCTTAAATAATACAAAGAAGCCCTATTAAACTCAGAATACCCCTTCTCCAAGACTCATGCTATACAAGCCCTAAACCCTACTGCCCAACATGGGCTTCTCAAGGTCTGGCCGGAAAAAAAAAACATGATTACAAGGCTTCCCCTAGACTTGCATACACAAGAATTCCACCATCCCCCCTCAATTTAGGCATAGATGTCAATCATGCCAACTTGACTACGAAGTCATCAAATTTTTGCTTTCCAAGTGCTTTGGTCAATCCATCAGCCGTCTGTTTTGCATATGGTAGGAGTGGTATGCAAATCTGACCGCTCTCACTATAAGAAAAATACTCTTTTGCCACAACAAAATGATTGCTGCTAATATATTTACTTTTAGCCACAGTAGCGTGTCAAATGAGAAAAACTAAGTATATATTAGCCGCAATTTTTTTTTGTTGTGGCAAAAACTAGTGTGGTAAAATAGTATTTTTCTTGTAGTGTGTCCAGCTTTTCTTTGATGAAGTGATGATCTATCTCCACATGTTTAATTCTATCATGATGCACCGGATCATTAGTTATGTCTATCGCAACTTTAATATCACAATGGAGCTTCATTGGCATATCAACTCGCACTCTTAGATCCTCCAACATATGCTTACTCCACATAACTTCACAAATGCCCTGTGACATAGCCCTTAAATCGGCATCTGCACTACATCTGGCCATCACACTATGCTTCTTGCGCCTTCTGGTCACTAGGTTACTACAAACAAAAGTAAAATAGCCCGAAATTGATCATCTATCTGTAAAGGCATTAACTCCTCTTTTTTCATTCTTTTTGAAGTAAAGCCCCTTACTGGTAGTGGTCTTTAATTACCTCAAGTGCTTCTGAACCACGTCTGGATGCTCCTGCATAGCTGAATGCTTGAACTACCTTAAAGAACCGTGGGTCGGCTCTGTCGCTTGTTTAGCCGACTTAGCATTTTGGAGTAAGGGTTAAGTAAAGCCAATAGGGTTAGCGAAATTTTACGGTGGTCAATGATCATCAAATTGAGATCATGTGTATTAATTATCAACCATTAAAATCAAGAATGAGTTTGGTGGTCATTGACCACCATAAAATTTGCCTAGGAGTAAAGCCCATTAGAGTAAAGAGTTTGTGTTTATCATATGTAATTGCTTATAACTTTATATATATAAAGTAATGAAGAGAGGAGAAGGGATCATACAATTCGATCCCGGTTTTCTTCTTTTACTATTTCTAACATGGTATAGAGCCACCCCTTTATATTTGCAAGTGTTGGGCCTCTTTATTTGCCTTATAGTGCCATTTATATGCCTTGCGTACCATGTGGTAGTGAATTAGAAGTGTAACCATGTAAAGCCTCAATTGGGGCGAGATTTATTGTTGTATGATAGTTTGTATTATACCAATGTCCTGCCAGGGGTAGCCACTGTTTCCATTTTCTGGGTCTCTGGACTGTCATACTCCTCAAATACATCTCAATGCATTTGTTTACCCTTTCTGTCTATCCATCTGTTTGGGGGTGATAGGCTGTGCTATAGGCATACTTGTAAAAGCGCGCGCCATGGCGTGAGGCGGGGCTATGACGTCTTAACATAGTCTATGGCGCAGAAATGTCGGGCGTGGCCATGGCGGCGCCATGGCGTGCAATGCGTGACGCGTGAGGCGTGGCGTGCCATAGAATTTAAAGGGTAAAAACGTCAAACCAGTTAATAATAACATAAAACCTAGTCAACCCATCCTTATTCTCTTCATTCCCTCTCATTCCCGCTGCCTTCTCCAGTCCTGCTGAGAAAATGCGACCTTTTTCCATGGAGTAACAAAAAAAACAGCCTAATAATTAAAAAAGCTTACTTCTTCTTCTTCTCATAATAACCGGCGGTAATAATCTATTGTTGCGGCTTTCATTGTCAAATTCTTGTAATGTGCAGAAACCTTTTCCCGTTTTTTTTTGTATTTTTTTTTAATTCGTTTTTTACACATGATTGTGTTAAATAGTTTATTCTTTATGGATTATGGAGTTGAAAAACATGTTAATAATTTTCTTTTAATGAAAGTATGAATTGAATGATTGTCAAAGTATTGATCTTTGTTTGTTTGATTTTCTAAAACTTTAAGTAGTGAACTAGTAATCTTTGTTTGTTAGTACTTAGTAGTCTATGATTTGGTGTGTTTTATTTGTGTATGCGGCTGTTAATTGGCAAGTCATGCTAATTGCTATGCTCGTTTATATTTTGATATATTGCCATGAAAAGTTTTAAGGCTCCAAATTGCAAAACATTTGTTTCTTAAACTTGTTTTCCTATAAGGCCTGCATCAAAGTTAATCCCCAGGATAATGGAAGACTTGAATCAAAAGTTAATAGGTGGAGGTTAAATCGGGTTAAATTTTGATTTGCGAGTGTTCACCTGTTTATAGAATGTAAAGTTATAGTGTTAATGTTATCACTGTTATGGTTAATCAATTACTTGGTAGTTTAGTTCAGTTACTTACTAATAAATAACAATTTGACCACTTCCCTTTTCTTCACAATGTTGGTACTTGGTAGATAAGATATGGCTGGGGAAGAGCAATCATCCGATTCATCCGCAGCAAATAGAAAGGATATTGGTTGGAAATATGCATATTTGAAAAATATTGAAGATAGAAACGCGGTGACATGCAAGTTTTGTGATAAAACTACGAATGGAGGCATCTCTCGCCATAAGAAACATCTAGTTGGCGGTGTGGGTCTTGGTGTTTCAAAATGCACTAAGTGTCCATCAGATGTTCGAGAAGAGATAATGCAAAGTATGGTGGAAAAAAAGAATGAAAAGGAAAAAGCATTGGGAGAACAATATGCCCCCAAAAGAAAGGCCAACTTTTTTGATGATTCGGATGATGAAGAAGATGCGGTAGATGTGGTAGATGTGCAAGAATGTGGTATTGGTGGTAGTAGACATAAAACCACCCAAGCAAAGTCTAATAAAAAAGGTCCAATGGACCTTTTTGTTTCTAAAAAGAAAGCACACGCGACGGCGAGACAAACAAGCATAGTGGATGCTTATGACACAAGCAAGCAAGAAGAAGAGTTTGCCGAGATATTTGTCGCCTTTTATCATGGTATGATCCTTTTTATGTTTTAAATTTGAAGACACCATCATGTCATGCTGCGAGAGGTACCTTTCCTTAACGATGAAGTTCAATATACAAAGGATTTATTGAAAGACAATGCAAGTGAAACTGAAAATTATGGTTGTTCAATTCTATCTGATGGATGGTCTGATAGAGGGGTAGAAACATTGATCAACATCATAGTTAATAATGCCAAAGCGGTCGATGTTCATGAGTCTTTTGATGCCTCAAAACTCGCTGTCGTGGATTTTGCTATTTCAGTTTCTTGATGATTTTGTAGAGCGTGTTGGGGAAAAGAATGTGCTGCAAGTGGTCACGGATAATGACAGCAACTATGTCTTAGCTGGTATATTTTTTAATTTCTTTAGTTACTTACTAGTCTATTTTACTTGTGACAACATTTGACATTTACAATTGAAATGTTTTTCATTAGGGAAGATGCTACAAAATAAAAGAAAGAATCTCTTTTGGACCTCGTGTGCTGCTCATTCCATAGATTTGATGTTGGAAGAAATTGGTAAAATACCAATTATAAACAAGACCATAACTAGAGCGGGTGCTCTAGTTACTTTTATTTATGGTCATCCAAGTGTTTTGGCATTGATGAGAACATTCACCAACAACAAGGAGTTGGCCAACCATGGAATTACCCGTTTTGCTACCAACTTTCTTACTTTACAAAGCCTTCAAAGACGGCGACGGGATCTGAGGAAAATATTTGTATCTGAAGAATGGTTGAAAAACATGTGGGCAAGGCGATAAGGGATACCGTGTTTCATATTTCTTGTTGGAATAATGTGACCTACATCCTAAAATTGATGGCCCGTTGGTGACGGTTCTTCGCATTGCTGATAATGAAAAGACGCCTTCTATGGGTTATATTTATGAAGCAATGGATAGAGCCAAAGAAGCAATTCTTAAGTCCTTCAACAATGACCAGAACAAATGTCAAGCAATATGCCTAGAACGATATTGAACATCACACCGATTTCCATGTACCCTGCATCTGAAGCCAGAGAGCATTATGAAGGCATTAAGAAGCGGTTGGAAAAAGAGAGAAGCAATCAAGCAAGAGCCTGAAGAGAACTTAGAGGAGTATGGCATGTATCGTCAATGTGAGTTCCCTATCGAGTTAATTGAAATATCGCCTCTTGATTATGATTACGATGATCTCGAAGAGGATCCTCGACACGATGTTCTCTCGAGCCTGAGGATTACCAGACTTCGACACCGTGGTGAAGTTAGGAGACCCTGCACGCGTTCCGACTTCGACTTCCACTTTTAATGGTATATCAGTAGGATTAGGTCTCTGGGACTCTGGCTTGAGTTGCAACATTCTACCCTTTCTCTCTGCCAAAAGATTAAGCGTTCGGTCATTATGAATCAAACTCGAACCATGATTTTCGTCGATAGAACTAGAGATATGCTTGCAAGTCTGCTTAGGAAGTGCACGATTAAGGTTCGAACCATGACTTTCATCAATAGAACTAGAGATATGCTTGCAGGTCTGCTTAGGAAGTGCACGATTAAGGTAGGAGGGTTCACTTTTCCAATTGATTTCACGGTTATAGACGTACCAGAGGACCCAAGTTCCCTAGTTCTGTTAGGAAGACCTTTCTTAGCGATAAGCAGAGCAGTCATGGATTTTTATAATGGGGAGATTACTTTGAGATTGAATAATGATGCAGTATCTTTTAAAATCTTAGAGCCCGTAGAAAATAGGCCGGAAGGTTGCAAGATGGCTTATGATTCCGAAAAGGTGGAAATTATGGATATAGAGGTCATAAGAATCGAGAGGTTGTAGTAGAAACCGTTGAGCAGGAATTCATGAGACTAATGCTGAGAGAGAGAAGATAAGGACCATTAGTCTCATGAATTCCTGCTCAACGGTTTCTACTACAACCTCTCGATTCTTATGACCCTCTATATCCATAATTTCCACCTTTTCGGAATCATAAGCCATCTTGCAACCTTCCGGCCTATTTTCTAGGGCTCTAAGATTTTAAAATATACTGTATCATTATTCAATCTCAAAATAATCTCCCCATTATCAAAATCCATGATTGCTCTGCTTGTCGCTAAGAAAGGTTCCTAACAGAACTGGGGCACTTGGGTCCTCTGGTACGTCCATAACCGTGAAATCAATTGGAAAAGTGAACCTCCTACCTTAATCGTGCACTTCCTAAGCAGACCTGCTGGCATATCTCTAGATCTATCGACGAAAGTCATGGTTCGAGTTTGATTCATAATGACCGAAAGCTTAATCTTTTGGCAGAGGGAAAAAGGTAGAATGTTGCAACTCGAGCCAGAGTCGCAGAGACCTAATCCTACTGATATACCATTAACAGAAATTGGAAGTCGGAACGTGCCAGGGTCTCCTAACTTCACCACGGTGTCTGTGTCTGGGTAATCCTCAGGCTTAGAGAACATCGTGTCAGGATCATCAGAATCATAATCCGAAGACGATATTTCAATTAACTCGATAGGGAACTCACCTGGACGATACGTGCCATACTCCTCTAAGTTCTCTTCAGACTCTTGCTTGATTGCTTCTTTTTCCAACCGCTTCATAATGCTCTCTGGCTTCTAATCCAGGGTACATGGAAATCGGTGTGATGTTCAATATCGTTCTAGGCATATTGCTTGACTTTTTACTATCACAATCCGGAAATTGAAAGCGACACTGAAGTAGTGGAAGGAGTCTTTAAATGCTTTGATTGATAACGAAGAACTTCAAAACAAGATCATGGGAGAATTGGCATCATATAAATTTGCAGAATCATTTTTTGGATCCCAAATGTCTATTCGAGCAAGGAATAAGAGGGAGGATGAGGATATGATGACACCCGGTCGGTAACCATTTTTTTCTTTAAAGCTTTTAGTAAATCTTTACTTCAAATCTCCAATGCCAAGAAGACTATTTTTTTTTTTCAGCGCAATGGTGTCTTACATTTGGTGTTGGTGCACCAAATTTGCAAAAGTTTGCTATCCGGATTCTAAACCTCACTGCTAGTGCATCAAGTTGCGAAAGGAATTGGAGCATTTTTGAGCATGTGAGTAGATGGTTGTAAACATGTAATTTTTCACCAATTAAAGTTTACATACTTTATTTTTGATAAATGTGACACAGATTCATTCAAAGAAAAGGAGCAGGCTTAAACACGATAGATTATGGGATTTGGTGTACGTGAAGTACAACCAAATGCTCAAAACTAATGCTGCAAGCACGCGGAAAAGGGATCCAATAAAGTTGAGGAACATTGAGAGAGTAATGATGAGTGGATGACTGGAGATGCAGGAAATGAAAATGTTCTTGATGATGAAGTTGGAGGAGATGGATTGACTTTGAGGGATTTTGTGGAGGCTTCAGGGATTGTAGAAGAAGAAAGACAAACTCGTAGTCGGAGTCGGGGTAAACAAGCGGCTTCAAAACGCACCTCTGCTTCTGCTTCATCATCCAAAGGCAAAGGCAAAGGCAAAGGCAAAAGAGGAGGTCGAGTTTCCCGATCACAACTACAACTAGTGGATGAGGAGAGTGAAGAAGAATTTGAAGATTATGATACTGAAGATGATATACAAGATCATCTTGATGTTGACCCATTTGTTTTGGATGATGATGACACTGACATTGATGAAAGAGTGGATGGGGAGAATAGTGATGTGGGGACGGGACCGATGGAGCTTATTAGTGATGACCGATGATTACTTGAAACTTGTTTTTCCTAATGGCTAATGCCTATCTTTTATGTCATTTTGTGAACTCTAGTACTAGTATTAGTCTATTAGATTCGTTTAAAACTTTTGAAACCGGAAACGTTTTGGTTGATTGGTTCACTATAGTTTATCGGTATTCGGTAGTACTTGTTTTGTGTGTTAAAAGTTTAAAACTTGTTTATATGACATTATGTGATCTTGTTTGCTGACTTTTATATATGTTATAATCTAAAGGGCCAAAAAAAATAAGTTCTACGACTTTATTGCGCGCCTTGCATGCCGGGCGCCACCATGGAGTGCGCCATGGCGTGCGCCATGTTGTTCGGGCGCACATGCCACGCCTCACCTCCGCCTTATGCTTTAACAAGTATGGCTATAGGACAATTTCACCCCAACAAATTTCATTAATGATCTCTAGAATTCACAGGTAAATACCTTTTCCTTATCAGTGACAATGCAATTTGGGACACCATGTAGCCTATACACTTCAGTGAAGAAAACCGAGGCAACAAATTCTGTTGTAGCCCATCTCCAATGCTAGGAAATGAGCAGACTTTGTCAATCTGTCAACAATGACCATGGTCACATTCCCTTCATAATTAAGTAACCCCTCAATACTCAACTGAGACCATGCTCTGTCTGGGATTGGCAATGGCTGCAACAGACCTTGTGGTTTGTCATGGATGCTTTCACACTGTTGCCAAACCACAGAAATCTGAATCATGTCTTCAACATTCTTTTGAATGTTTGGCTATTTGAACCTTTTAATCCTACTATAACATGCCCTGACCTCAAAGTGGCCTCCAATAGGACTGGAGTGGAGTTCAATAAGTTTCTGCCTTAGATTCGCACTAGATCCCACATATATCTTGCCCTTATATCTCTATAAGCGGTGTAGTATAGTATAGTGTGGGTCTGGGGTTGCAATCATCAGACCCTTCACTTTTTCCTCAACAACTGCATCGTTTCTGTAGCTGGAAGATACTTCGTGTACCCAAGGCCTTGTTTGGTTTCAACCCAATATTTTATTCACTCCACTATCTTTTTATTATAAATTCTCTCATCAATCATTCAACATCAACAAATAAAATAATATTAACCAATTCACTTTATTCAGCCTATACACTATCTAAGTATTACTTTTTCAATATAATATTTAATTAAAATTTCTCTCACCAATAATTATCTCAACTACACAAATTTCAACATAACATTTCAACTTTATAATCATTATTTCACTATATTTTATTTTATTTTCTCTTTCTTGAATCCATTCAATCCCAATCCAACCCGAAACCAAACAGGGAAAGGTGTTCGACAAAATTCCAAGTACAGAACAGAGACATGTTTTGCAGAGGGAAATTACTCCTGAGGAAATTCAATACTTCCAAGGATTGTGTTTCAGGTGTGATGAGAAGTACACACCGGGTCACAAATGTAGACAGAAGCACATCCATTTTGTCCTAGCTGAGGATGAGGATTTTGTGGAAGAGGTCTTCACATTTCACACAGACTGAAATAATCCTAGTTGTCTATTTATTCCCTAGCTGGCCAAGTCACTCCCAACACATACACATTCAGGATTAAGGGAATGATTAAGAAGAGGTCAGTAGTGATTCTGATTGACAGTGGAGCCTCACACTCTTTCTTGGATCAGAAGGTGGCCAAAGAGGCTGGTTGCAAGATTATGCCTAACCACCCTATGGTTATCACTGTTGCAGATTGAAACACCCTTACTAGTTATTCCAAATGCCCGGACCTGACATGGATTATTAACGGCACGGTTTTCCAGCATGATATTAGACTGATCAAGCTGCGAGGGTGTGATATGGTGCTAGGGATTGACTGGATGAGCAAGATTAGCCTAGTTATATTCAATTTTCACAAAATGATCAAGTCTTTTGTTAAGGATGGTGTTTAGATATTACCAATGGGAGCTTCTGATGAAGGCCATTTGAAGATGGTTAGTTGTAAGAACTTGATGAATAGTCTGAAGAAAGGCACACATGGTCTCACTGGCGGATCCAGAAATTTATTCCAGTGGTGTCAACGGAGTCTAAAACTACATCTTTTATCCAAAAAAAATTTCAGTGGGGTCACCAGAGTCTAAAACATCAATTTTTATCGGCAAAACAACACTTTTTAACAACAAAACTACATAATTTTAATACTAAAATTTTTTTTTTTTTTTAAAAATTCAGTGGGGTCACGTGACCCCCCCGGGTCACGTGGATCCGCCCCTGCATGGTCTCATTGGTTGCATGTACATGGTCTAGGATAAAACAACCGGTAATGCCCCTATTGAATTGGAGCCCTTGCTGGAGGAGTTCACAGATGTGTTTGGTCACCAAATGACCTCAGGAAGCTGACCCTGTCAAACTGAGACCCTATAGGTATCCTCACCACCAGAAGGATGATATTGAAAAATTGGTGCAGGATATGTTGAAGCAGGGCAGAAACAGTCCATTGTCTTCACCTATGTTGTTGGTTAAAAAGAAAGATGGAACATGGAGGGGATGTATTGATTACAGAAGGCTCAATGATCTGACCATCAAGAACAGATAGCCCATTCCAATCACAGATGACTTGCAAGATAAATTTGGTGAGGCAAGAGTTTACACAAAGATTGACCTAAGGTCTAGATTCCATCAGATATTGATGAATGAAGGGGATGTAGAGGAAACATCATTTGTTACACATCATGGGCATTTTGAGTTTCTGCTAATGCCCTTTGGTCTAACTAATGCCCTTGCCACAATTCAGAGGAACGTGAATGAACTGCTCAGGGTATTCTTAAGAAAATTTGTGTAACTATTCCTTGATGATATCCTCATTTACTGTGCTAACATGACAAAACATGTAGGCCATCTTAGAGTTGTACTAAAGGTCCTTATGAAGGGACAATTATATGCTAAACTTTCCAAATGCTCCTTTGGCCAAGATATGGTTGAATATCTAGGCCACATCATTAAGCAAAGCAATGTCCGATTGGCCCTTTCCCAATATGTGAAAGAGTAAAAGGAATTTTCGGGCCTCACTGTTAGGAGGTTTGTACCATCCTATGGTATTTTGGCTAGGCCTCTTAATGACATGCTGAAAAGGGACAGGTTTTGTGGACCCTTGATTCTCACAAGGCATTTGATGATCTGAAGCAAGCCATGTGTCAATCCCATGTCCTCACTTTCACCAAATTTTGTGTCCCCTTTTCTGCATAGAAACTGGTGCATGTGGGAAGGGATTGGGGGCAGTTTTACAACAAGGCAAGCATCCAGTGGCTTAGCTTAGTAAGGCCCTTAACTCCAAAGAAATATGATTATCCATTTATGAGAAGGAACTATTGGTTGTCCTGATAGCAGATTAGCAGTCTCCAAATGGAAACAATATGTACAGGGCAGACCATTTGTAATTAAAACAGATCAGCAGGGTCTCAAATTATTGTTAGATCAGAGAGCCTCCACTACTTTGCAAAAGAAGGGGGTTACTAAGCTCATGGGGCTGGATTTCAAAATAGAATACAAAAAGGGATGTGAGAATGTAGTGCCAGATGTCTTATCTAGGAAGAGCCATGAGCAGGGCCACCTGAGTATGATTTGCTCAGTGTCCATTTCCAAGGTGTTTGCTTAATCTGGATATGACATTGAGGATATTGTAGGTAGTGGCTTGTGATTCAAGGATAACACACTCTTGGCACCTAGTTGCCTCTAGTGCAGCTGACATTGTGGTTGGATGCATCAATCTGACCATAGATTTGATTTCTGTATTAAGTCCCTGGATGAAACATGATGCATAGTGAAACTCTGCAAGTCTGGGGCACTGCATTTATACTATGCTCTTTAATTCCTCAAATTCTGCTAGGTACTCATCCACAAACCCTAGCTGCTTCAATTGGTGGAATTCATCCACAATCATCTTCATGGACTTTGAACCAAACCTTTTCAATACTTGCTCTCTCATTATAGGCCAGGTCAAGTAAGGAAAATTAGCCCTAATGCCACCAAACCAGACATCCACTATTCCTCTCAAATACAGTTTGGCGAAACCAACCTTATGGCTGTCTGGCGTCTCATGAATCTGAAAAAACCTTTCACACGCCTAATCCACTCCATTAGAGCTTCTCCATTGAATATAGGAAAATCTAACCTAGTATCCTTATAGATTTGATCATACCTCTCATTCTTTGAAATGGTTTTAGCTAATTCTGTTTGAACTTGCTCAGTTTGATGTGGAGTAGGAAGCAATCCATCACCCAATCTACGTCCGGACGGTATCTCTGATACCAAATGTTAGGATATGAGTCTAACTAGGGTTTTTAGGAACTGAATTGGAACAGAAATGGGGTGGGGAGAAACAATGGAGAAGGGAGAAGAGAGAAGCTAGGCGGGATATGAGAGTTTTAGTAACATTAAAAGCGAGTTATCAATACAACACACACCACCTTTATACATGTTGGCTCACACGTTAACACACTAGGAAAGGATCTCTAATGTCTAGTTCCTAACAGCAGCTAGGAGCAAAAAAAGTCATGTAGTGACTGAGGAGTCGAATGGTAGTCTCCCGGCGAATAGTTCAAGATGCATTATTAGGCGATTTTGTGTTTTAGATGAATCCTCATTTATGCCTTTGTTGGCGTATGAAAGGCCCGGTGACAAGAAATGGACCTTTCATTGTTATGTGCCCGAAATTACCAGCGGACCCTGACATATATTCTTAACTTGAATCCATGCAGCAGGAATCAGGACATTATGCATGAATCCATGCTCCCATCTACTCTTTGCAGGATCAACAGCAGGAAATGCATCTTGTTGGGACCTTAGGTATGAAATACAAATTTCGTAATGTTTAACGTTCTTTTTATTCATTATTTTTATTCTATAATATGCCACTGCTCCTCTGTGTGACTGTCATTTTCTCAATCGCCTTTCAAGAGAATTAATTAACGAATTATAGAATTATAGTGTTTGAAACATTGAACAAATGGTGGCACGTACAAATGGAACTGGGTGGAGGAGGGAAGACTTTTTCTTATGTTTGGGAACTTCGTCATATGTATGTGAATATATATATAGTGTATGTGTATTCAACACACCATATAAGTATGAAACACACTTGAATACTGATTTTAAGTAGTAAATTCTGATCATGATAGAAAGACAAAAATCTCGACATTGAGAATGTTTTTCATTTATGTAAGAATTCGAATCTGAAAGATGGTTGGAGGTCTCGATATCGAGCATATCTGACCGAGGTTGAAGTGTGAAACCAAAGCATAGTTCGAGGCATTGATGTAGCCTCTTGGGCATATAATTGATTAAGCTGTCGCAGAGTTGGGCTTTCCAGTCGTTCGGAATATGCTCATGGAGAGTTTTCCACTAAACTAGAACGGTTATATATCTTGGCCTAAGTCCTCCCAATCCCATAAAGTTTCAAGCATATATAACATCATTCCTATCATTGACTTGAAGGCTTTCATCCTTGAACATCATCATAAACTCGCACACAGATATTCATTGTGCTTTTCCAATTCAATTCAATTCAATTGTGCTACACTTTTTGAGACGGCTTTGCTGAGACAAACTGAGCCAAAAGTAGCCATGCTATCTGCCCCAAAATTATTGATAGAGCCAAAGAGCAGGAGATATATAGCGAAGGTCAACGTTTCCTTCTGGTAGTCTAAAAAAGCAGGAGATATTCTCCTTTATTACATAATTATTCCCTCGAAATCAACAACAAATATTCAGCATTAACTATGAATAGTCCTTCTACAACTTCGTCACCCACTAAAAATATATTATGATGTATTATGTAAGTAACAAAATCTGAAAAATAACAAAAACAAAACGCCAAATACATCACTACTTCGAATCCAGATTTCAATAAAAGTGAAGGATGTGGGCATCGACACACACTTCATCAAAGAGAAGATTGATGACAAATAATTAATCTCCTTGAACTATGTTCTGTTCCTACGAAATTCCAAGACGTCGCTGACCTTCTGATCAAGTCCATTCCTATGGCTGTTGTTTCTATGTTTACAACCAAGCTTGAGGGTGTGTAATTTTTATTTTATTTTATCGTATTGGTCTTTTTGGATTGTGTATATAATTTAAGTTGTTTTTTGGATACTGTTTTATTAGGTATAGTTGGTGGTTGTTTAAAAATTATGTATAACTCTTTGTTTAGTCTTTATTGTGTGTATTAGCCAACAAAGCTTGCATGTGTATTAATGTAGTGAAGGCTAGTGTTGAAATATTTATTTTGTATATTTCTTAATTGTAGTTTCCTTTTTGTAAGGGAATTAAATTTGAATTTCCATTTATAAGGATCCACGGTATATATACTCTAAAATAAAGAATATACCCTTGAGTTTGAATCGTTTCCTTCTTTAGGAGAATAAGCCAAAGAGAAATTCTATATTCTCTCCTTCTCAAGGAGCCGTTGGGAGCTACTATCGTTCCAAAATGTATGTCCGTTTAGATTTTTTCATACATTTTAAGAAAGTTAGTTAAATTTGTCATGTGTCATTAATTTTGATTAAAAATACTAAAATAACCTTTCATTGGTATTAATGAAAGTAGTAAAAAGTTGTTTGAGTATATAATAAATGAGGGGTAAAAGCAGAAAAATGTAATCAATACTTTATTCGTTTTCGAAATGGACTTATATTTTGGGATAAAACTAAAAAGCTAAATGGACTTACATTTTGAGACGGAGGTAGTATTTAAACAATGTACTACCGTACTAGTACTGTTTTTGAATGAGAAACAGTACGTAGAATTTCCCAATTTATTATTATTATTATTTTTTGTTGTTGTTGTTGTTGTTTTATTTGAGGTGGATTGGTGCCTATTCTTTTGAAAAACTTGTTCCTCTCCAAGTGAAGTCGCGAAGTCTATTCGACTCGTCGCATCAATGGCGTTGGAAAATACATCTTCTCCGTCTGAAGTGATCTGGGAATCTTGTACAAGGGGACACTAACATTGACACTATTTTGGTGTTAACGCCAAACAAAACACCATATTTGGTGTTGGGTATTTTTACACTTTTGTGCTTAACTAACTGTAACTACCTTGTTCTAAGTTCTAACTTGTTAATGTTGAAAAAAATGTGTTTGTTTTTGGCAGGGTAATGAAGACACTTTGGGAGAAACGATTGAGTCCCAACGTTGTTTACTCTATAGATCACATGAAGAACGACAAGTCAACGATAGTAGTTGGTGGAATAGATGGGGTATTAAGGATAGTTGACCAGGAAACCGGAGAAATTCTCTCAATGTGCATCATGGAGGAGGAGGCTAGGAGGACAACGACTGCTACTAGTACTGCATCATCATCATCATCATCATCATCAATTCGTCCTTCAAAAGAAAGGCGTCGTCTTGAGGCATTTCAAAGTATGGCTGTAAGAAGGCTGCAACATGAAGAAGAAGATGTCCGAATCGATCTTATGCCTGTGGCTGCCCGACCACCTATCACATGCCTATCTGTTGGGATGCAAAAGGTCGTCACCTTACATAATGATAAGTTCATTAGGGTTTGGAAATTCAAAAACTAGTCAAATTCTAACTACAATACTACTACTGCTATTCTCTGTGTTCTCCACTGCATCTGTTGTATTATACCTTTTCTTTAAATCCTCTGTTGATATATATATACACACACACACACCAATTCAAATCATTTGCGGGTCAAGAATTGATTTGAGTTATGGTGGCTTGACATCACATTTTAGCTTTGGCACCCCTTTTTTGCTTTTTTAGGATACACCATAAAATTACTTCACAAATCACATGAATATATATATATATATATATATATATATATATATATTTTTTTTTTTTTTTTTTTGTAAAGATATAATAACTTTTTAAAGTATGGACCTTAGTCAGTTTGGTTTTTATTTTATTTTTAAACACCTTTCATAACCATTTTATTTTTATACTGTGATTCACGTCCATTTAAAATCCCATAAAAGATCTTTTATATAACATCCACTGTGTTTATTTAATTTTCAAACACATTCTTTCACATCCATTTAAAATCCCATAAAAAATCTTATAACATCCGCTAAACATCTTTTATAACACCACTCTTTATAACCCTTTCCCTCCATCCTACAAATAAAAAAAAGTTGCATACCTAAAAGTCACCGTGAAGCTTGAAGTATTCGGCAGAAAGTTGAAAGGGGTCATCGGAGGAGCACCATTACGTTAAAAACAAAGGATTTCTTCGGCCGAAACACTATAGGTCATGATCGATATTACCATTACTCATTTCGTTCTTTATTATGTTGAATACAAAGTGGTTTTTTTGGGTGTTGGTCCCTTGGAAATACTTGAAACAAGTTTAGGGAGATAGGAGTGGATAAACTTGTTGACTTAAGAGTTTTTAAACTTAGATGAATTTTAGATTAGCTGACCAACCTAAGCTTAGCCGAGTTATGTATCGGATTAAGAACCTTGTAAAGCTGTTTTCAAAACATAGACAAGTCTAGTTATTAGGTGTGCTGATTGTGTTTTAAGCTACGAATGTAAATTGCAGAAAAATAAATAGACGGAGTTTATAGTGGTTCGTGTGGTGAATCCTTTTAGTCCAATCTTCTCCTGATGTTGGAAGAATTCATTATTGTTCTTTGTTCACACTTAACATAGCTATGTGATTGTCCTTGGCTGTAATTTTTTAGCTTCTCAATCTAAACAATTGGTCCTTCACTGTTGTTTCTGCTGCTTCACTGAAGATATTTTGCTATTCCATGAAGAATATGATTGCCTCTTCAACAACTCCATCACACAAACAGTCAACTCCTTCTCATATAACTGGTTCCGCTGACATTAGTCCTCGACACTTAGAGTGCTTCAATGATTTTGGGAACTTTGTGGCACAAAGTTTAAGTGTTGAATCTTTTTATATGGGTTAAAAATCTTGGGGATTTTGTTTTGAGTTTGATTAGGACAGTAAGTTGTAAGTTCAGTAGCTCAGATTCAAGTGTTGCAGCTAGATTGTTTTTTGAATTATGCAACACTTGATTGTTCTTGATTCAACATGAAAGTCTTATTAATTTCAGAGAAAATAAAGAACTCAGCAGAGTAGATCGCTTGCTTGATTGCTCAGTGTAAAATTCTTTGTTGATGCTGGTCTTCAAGTCTTCTATTTATAGTACAAATATCCAACGTTCAAATTTTGAATTCAAATAGCCGTTTTTGGATATTCTTGATTATTCAATCAAATTTTGTTCTGTCTCGATCCTCGTGTCGCTGCGGTGTCCTTCATCGCTGACAGATCACAACCAATGATATTCCTTGAATAGTCAGCTGTAATTATTCTTGTAACCGCCATTTAAACTTGTTCATTGATTGATGCTTGATCAGATGTCTCAAATTAATCCTTATAATGAATAATATCTTCTGAATATGTTGGAAAGATAATTATTTGTACTTGTCCTTTTTTAGCTTGGTAATTCTGTCATTCTTGGCTGAAGTCTTACTTAGCTCAACTGACTTGATGACTCAACTGAATATCTTGGGTTCAGCTCTGCTGACTAGTCTTGATAAAGCTCATGTGAATTTGGATTGTTGATAATTTATCTGATCTTAATTTGTGAGATCATAGTACATCATATTTTCCAAAATTTGAAGTTTCTCATCACATTTACTTAAAATTCAAGCCTTCTACAAAAGATCTATAAAGCTATTTCAAGCCATCACAGACTTACTTGAAGATAACTTCATAGTCTTGACTAAAATCTTCATTACCGAGTTTGATACCTTAGCCTTCACTCTTCAATTTTCATTCTTGATTTTGATCCTTCATCCTTCAATTCTTCATTACTAAATTCGTCCCTCACCCTTCAATTCAGCTAAACTGAGGTATCCTAGACTCTCCTGGATTTTAAAACAAGTCTTAGTCTACTGAGAATCTATCAGGCGACTATTACAATGTTTGTCTGATTAACCTATACAATATCAGACTCTAGTAAAACCTATATATTCGTTCTAGACATTTTTTTTTGCTTGCATCTATAACAGCTAGTCTGACACTCATCATCAAATCCTATAATATTTCTAACAATTCCCTCTTTTTGATGATGTCAATACCCCTCAAAAGCAAAGCAAAAATAAATAACACTAATAAAAACAAACTTGATATTCTTTTATTATAAACTTTTCAAATATTACAAACTACGTAAAAATAAGAACAACATGAAGCGTAGTACATAGATGTTAACTATGTTCTTCAAATCTTTTTCTTTTTCTTGGTTGTTTCTACTTCTTGTCTCCTTACATTCTCCCAATAATTTCCAAGAGCTAAAAAGTCTTCAAATGGATGGTATACTTTCCATAACTTTGTAGCTTCTTCAAGCTCATAGTAAGATTTTCTCTTCCTAAAACTCCTTCATAAACAAATTTTGAAATTCTTCATAGCATTCCAATGCACTTTTAATTGTAGCCTTCTCTCCCATTTGATGTCTTTCCATCCTCTTCCGATCTCTCCCCAACATGATTCTATCTTCATAAATCAGCTATTTGACTTGTAGTCCCATAAAATAGTTCACCATCCATCATGCTCATTTGAAACTTACTTCTCATGAGATTTGCATAATTTTCACATAGCACCTCATTCTCTCGATCCAAGAAAGATGTCATCAATGTATATTTGGGCAAGCAGAGTGTTTTCACCATCTTTAATTCTGAATAAGGTCTTTTCAATGGGTCTTTTTGTGAACCATCTTGCACCAAAAATGTGATAGTCTCATACCAGGCTCTAGGTGCTTGCTTTAAACCATACAAAGCTTTCTCTAGTCTACAAATTTGTCTTCTTGAACTTTAACTTCAAAACCTAAAGATTTTTGCACATAAACCTCCTCTTTTAAAATTCCATTCGAAATTCACTTTCGACATCCAACTGTAAACTTTGATGTTTTTATGTGCAACATGATTGCTTCTAGTCCGGCTACCGTGCATAAGTCTAATCAAAATCTATGCCTTCTTCTTGTGAGTAACCTTTTGCTATCTGCCTTGATTTATTTCTAGCAATGACTCCACACCCATTCATCTTGTTTCCAAACACCCACTTGGAGCCAATGATGTTTGCATTGGATGGTTTGTCCACTAGCTCCCATACTCGATTTCTTTCAAACTCATTAAGCTCCTCTTGCATTGAAATTATCAAATTTGGATCATTTACAGTGCTCATAAATTTCCTTAGGCTCCAGTTGTGATAGAAAACATGTTAACGTAGCTTCCAACGTATTTCTTGTCCTTACTCCTTGTTGAACATCACCAAATACTTGCTCAGCAGGGTGATCTCTCAGCTCTTGTAGATTAAGTTGATTGGATTCATTTCTAGATGTGTGATCTATTGAGGTCTCAGTTGTAGGTTCAGTAGGTTGCTTAAGAAGATTCTCATAAGCAAATATCTTCAGATCAGCTGTGTTCTTCACAATATCAACAAATATTCGATCACTTTCTTTCAGCTGATTGATTGGCTCCAGAAAATCTTCAACCAATTTTCCATTGAAGTTAGGCTCATTGACGAAGCAATATTTCATCGGGTATAAATCTGGACCGTATTTTCCTAGTGACAATAATTCAAGACTAAAGAATCCTAGAAAAGATGAATGCGGGGAAGATTTTGTGGTGATTTAGACTGAGCCTAGGATCTTTTCCAGGTTGCCTATGTATCCAAAGTTTGTATTGGAATCAAGTCTATTCGTAGTTCTAGGATTGTTTACATATAGGACATCTTGTCCGGTTTACTTGTCCCCTAAGGATTGGGGATTCTTCCGTATCTATCAATTATTTTTAGGAGATAATTACGGTTATTTAAATGACATTTAATGATAGGATCGTAGTCTTAATGGGGAAGGATCCTTAGGATCTTCTCATAATTATCGTATATTTTGCACATGTATGTAAATCGATAAGGAAGGCTCTGGGCGACCTTCGTTGAGCCTCTCCATACCGACTCGCCCATACTACGTAGACCCGAGTTCCCTAGTGATATAAGGAAATATAGTAGCACATTTACTAACACCAATTGGTTTTAGTACAACGGTAAGCGCTTGATCCTAATATGGTATCGTGAGCTATTTGACTAACGTCTTTTAGATCCCGAGCATTTTTCAAGAAATTCCTTTGGGTGGGGTTCGTAACATAGATCTAAATGAACCTCACCCTCGCCCATCTTTTTTTTCCTGCTTTTTTTTAATCATCAAAATAATTTATCTTATCATTGTCATCTTCCGGTAATCATGGACATGGTGCCACCAAAGGAGTTATCGGTGACCGATCCCAACATCGGCAAGTTCTCTTCAATCCCTCATTCCGTCAAGGCAACTATATTCTCTACTTCTCCAACAACGTTGCTCATATCCGGCCGCTTCTCCGACGAAACGTCGTAGCATCTGATGCAATCTGCAGCAATCTCACCATCGCATGATTAGCACTTCTCTGCACAGCAATCTCCACATCAAAAACCTCACCGGTCCACAACAACAATTTGTGGATGCAAAGTGGTCCCGCATTAATTTTTTTTCTTTCTTATTTTTCTTTTATCCCCTAATTTCCCAGTCTCTTCTCTCATCTTTCCTGTATCTGTCTTCCTCCTGCTTTGCTTCCGCCGGCTTCAATGTCCTATACTTTTTTCTATTAACAAATAAAAAGAAAAACAGATACCGCCCGTCCAGCTTCCGATGAGAAAAGCACCGCCGATAAAGCTGTCACGTCTCTCTCTTTCTTTCTTTTTTTTTCCGTTTTTTTACAATCCTCTGCTCCCTTTGCATCACCACCAACTACTCTTTTCCTCTCATTTATTGCTATACTCTCATCTTTTTATTTATCTATTCCAAATTTTATTAAGTTTTTTCTTAATTAGGGTGTAACCTTCCATTCCAAAATTTATTAAATTTTTTTTAGGTCCAAACCTACGTTCCTTTTCTTAAGTATATTTAGTTAGGGTACAACCCTCCATACCTTTTATTACGTTTTGTCCCCATGTGTTGGTCGCACGGATGACCACACATCCAAAATTTTCTTTTTTTTATTCCTTTTTTTGTTTAAGGAATCAACTACCCTCAAAGTATTTCTTATTTTCTATCACTTTTTTTTGCCGACTCCTGCAAATTTTCGAGTCATCCTGCTGTCATGTTTGTAGGGTATATCTATCCAACTATTTTCTCCTCTCTATTCCTTATTCTACGACTCCTTTCTATCTTTGTTGGCGATTGATCTGAAGAGGCATGTTGTAGGCACCAACAAGTCAATCTTCATGTTCATTACATTACCATGGGATTGCGGGGGCGTGTTGAAGATACAGTTACTAAAAATAATAACAATGATCGATTCTACACAATCCTTGTAGTAATTATGATTGATCATTGTAATAATTATATTTCTTTCCTGCTAAGTATCATAGGCTATAAAACAAGCATTGTATCATTCAATTGAATCAATGGAAAATATTATCATCTCTTTATACCATATTAGGATCAAGCGCTTACCGTTGTCCTAAACCAATTGGTAATAGTAAAGGTGCTACTATATTTCCTTATATCAAGCCCCTCAAGTGTGGGCCTCTTCAGAAGCCCAACACTTGACTTGTTTGTTTTTGGAAGTGTGTGGGCCTATAAGAAGAGAGTAAGGCTCAACACTTGGTTTTTATTGTTTTTTGTTTTTAATTGTCTTTGGCGGGGGCTTGAACTCGGGATCTCCTGGTCCGATACCATATTAGGATCAAGCGCGACCGTTTAATAAAACCAATTGGTGTTAGTGAATGTGCTCTTATATTTCCTTATATCATGCACCCTTCTGTGGGCTGTAAGAGAGGAGAGACCAACACTTGACTTGTTTTTTTTTTTTTTGGAAGTGTGGGCCTATAAAAGAGTGGGGCCTAACACTTGGTTTTTTTTTTTTTGTTTTTAATTGTGTTGAGCGGGGCTTGAACTCGAGATCTTCTGCTCCGATACCATATACGGATCAAGTTCTTACCGTTGTACTAAAACCAATAGGTATTAGTACGACGGTGGTAAGCGCTGATCCTAATATGGTATCGAGCACGAACTCCCGAGTTCAAGCCTCCTTCCAATATAATTAAAAACAAAAAAAAAGTGTTGGGCCCCACTATTTTCTTAAAGGCCCACATTTCCTAAACAAAAAAACAAGTCGTGTTGAGCCTCTCTCCTTCTTATAAGCCCACACTTGAGGGGACGTGATATAAGAAAATATAGTAGCACCTTTACTAACACCAATTGGCTTTAGTACAATGGTAAGCGCTTGATCCTAATACCTAACAACCTAGCAGACACTGCGGTGGTGCTGTTCGGAAGAACGGGTAAGACCTCCCACCTAGGGTTCAGGTCTTCCTTTAAGCATAAAGTGGGGCTTCTAGAACTTAATGTTGTAGTTTCTCTGTCTTCATTTATTATTTGGCCATGGTACAAACGACATGTGGTAAGGATTACTCCGGGCATCATCATAAGCCCCCCAGATCTAGCTGACCTTTATGGGCAGTTCAGATATGTTATAAGTGGAGTTATGACTTCAAAATTTAGACTTACAAAATTTTGAAATGACCTTTTTTGAAAGTACTGAAAATCCTTTTACCCAAGAAGGATATGGTGCTGATCCTGAGCATAATGAGATATTAGGGATGTCCAACCAGCAGCTAGCTGAGGCGGGTTTTAAGGCCATAAAATATGCAACTCTTGTTTTTTTCTAACGGTAACTTGTACTGTAACTTGGTAGTTTTTCTCATACTTGGCAATTTACCTGTGCACGGATCCCTTGTTGGCCATAAGGCCTTTGCATGACTTGCTGCTTCTTTTGCCCAAAAGGTGAAGTTGAAGAGGGGGAGATCCGACCTAAAGAATACGACCTCATATCTTCAGCAAAAGCTCAAGGACGTGACAATGACCAAGGACCAGGAATTTGGAGCTCTCGAGAAACAGCTCCTGGCTCAGGTGGCTGCACTGACGGCCTTGGGAGCTAATTATAGAGCAAGTCTCGAGGAGACTGAGGGCAAGCACTTGGAGGAGAAAACTGAGTTGGAGAACACCCTTGGGGGACTCCGAAATGAAAAGACGTGTTTGAAATCATTGCTCAGGGCCAAATTGATCGGACGATTTGGGACTACAAGGTTTCGGCGTAGCTCTCCTGGGGTGAGGGTTTACAACTTTTTGTATATTTTTGTATTAAAGTTCACTCAAAATGGGGTTTACAACTTTTTGTATATAATTATAGTAGAGTTTACTCAAAACGGGGTTTACAACATTTTGTATATTATTGTATTAGAGTTTACTCAAAACGGGGTTCACAACTTTTGTATATTATTGTATTAGAGTTTACTCAAAACGGGGTCTACAACTTTTGTATATAATTATAGTAGAGTTCACTCAAAACAGAGGTATTATCTAAATAATTGTATAGTAGATTTTGCTCGGAACGGGATTTACAACATTTTGTATGTTATTGTATTAGAGTTTACTCAAAACGGGGTTAACAACCTTTTGTATATAATTATAGTAGAGTTCACTCAAAACGGAGGTTTACAATTTTTTGTATATAATTATAGTAGTGTTTACTCAAAACGGGTGTTTACAACTTTTTGTAAATAATTGTATATTAGAGTTTACTCAAAACGGGTGTTTATAATTTTTTGTATATTATTGTATTAGAGTTTACTCAAAACGGGGGTTTACAACTTTTTGAGTAGAGTTTACTCAAAACTGGGGTTTACAAATTTTTATACAATAAAACGAGTGTTTACAACATTTTGTATATAATGGTGTTGTAGAGTTTACTCAAAATGAGGGTTTACAACTTTTTGTATATTATTGTATTAGAGTTCACTCAAAATGGGGGTTTACAACTTTTTGTATATAATTATAGTAGAGTTTACTCAAAATGGGGGTTTACAACTTTTTGTAAATAATTGTATAGTAGAGTTTACTCAAAACGGGGGTTTACAAGAGTTTACTCAAAACGGGGGTTTACAACATTTTGTATATTATTGTATTAGAGTTTACTCAAAACGAGGGTTTACAACTTTTTGTATATAATTGTATAATAGAGTTTACTCAAAATGGGGGTTCACAACTTTTTGTATATTATTGTATTAGAGTTTACTCAAAACGGGGGTTTACAACTTTTTGTGTATAATTGTATAGAAGAGTTTACTCAAAATGGGGGTTTACAACTTTTTTGTATATTATTGTATTTGAGTTCACTCAAAACAGGGTTTTACAACTTTTTGTATATAATTATAGTAGAGTTTACTCAAAATTGGGGTTTACAACTTTTTGTAAATAAATGTATAGTAGAGTTTACTCAAAACGGGGGTTTACAACATTTTGTATATTATTGTATTAGAGTTTACTCAAAACGAGGGTTTACAACTTTTTGTATATAATTGTATAATAGAGTTTACTCAAAACGGGGGTTCACAACTTTTTGTATATTATTGTATTAGAGTTTACTCAAAATGGGGGTTTACAACTTTTTGTATATAATTATAGTAGAGTTCACTCAAAACAGAGGTATTTTCTAAATAATTGTATAGTAGATTTTTGCTCAGAACGGGGATTTACAACATTTTGTATGTTATTGTATTAGAGTTTACTCAAAACGGGGGTTAACAACTTTTTGTATATAATTATAGTAGAGTTCACTCAAAACGGAGGTTTATAACTTTTTGTATATAATTATAGTAGTGTTTACTCAAAACGGGTGTTTACAACTTTTTGTAAATAATTGTATAGTACAGTTTACTCAAAACGGGTGTTTACAACTTTTTGTATATTATTGTATTATAGTTTACTCAAAACGGGGGTTTACAAATTTTTGTACATAATTGTATAGTAGAGTTTACTCAAAACGGGGTTTACAACTTTTATACATTAAAACCGGGTTTACAACTTTTTGTATATAATGGTTTTGTAGAGTTTACTCAAAATGAGGGTTTACAACTTTTTGTATATTTTTGTATTAAAGTTCACTCAAAATGGGGGTTTACAACTTTTTGTATATAATTATAGTAGAGTTTACTCAAAACGGGGGTTTACAACATTTTGTATATTATTGTATTAGAGTTTACTCAAAACGGGGTTTCTAACTTTTTTATATTATTGTATTAGAATTTACTCAAAACGGGGGTCTACATATTTTTGTATATAATTATAGTAGAGTTCACTCAAAACGGAGGTATTTTCTAAATAATTGTATAGTAGATTTTGCTCAGAACGGGGATTTACATCATTTTGTATGTTATTGTATTAGAGTTTACTCAAAACGGGGGTTAACAACTTTTTGTATATAATTATAGTAGAGTTCACTCAAAACGGATGTTTACAACTTTTTGTATATAATTATAGTAGAGTTTACTCAAAATGGGTGTTTACAACTTTTTGTAAATAATTGTATATTAGAGTTTACTCAAAACGGGTGTTTACAACTTTTTGTGTATTATAGTATTAGAGTTTACTCAAACGGGGTTTACAACTTTTGTACATAATTGTATTGTAGAGTTTACTCAAAATGGGGGTTTACAACTTTTTATATAATAAAATGGGGATTTACAACTTTTTGTATATAATGGTATTGTAGAGTTTACTCAAAATGAGGGTTTACAACTTTTTGTATATTATTGTATTAGTGTTCATTCAAAATGGGGGTTTACAACTTTTTGTATATAATTCTAGTAGAGTTTTCTCAAAATGGGGGTTTACAACATTTTGTATATTATTGTATTAGAGTTTACTTAAAATGGGGGTTTACAACCTTTTGTATATAATTGTATAGTATAGTTTTGTCAAAATGGGGGTTTACAACTTTTTGTATATTATTGTATTACAGTTTACTCAAAACGGGAGTTTACAACTTTTTGTATATAATTGTAATACAGTTCACTCAAAACGAAGGTATTTTCTAAATAATTGTATAGTAGATTTTGCTCAGAACGGGGATTTACAACATTTTTTATGTTATTGTATTAGAGTTTACTCAAAACGGGGGTTAACAACTTTTTGTATATAATTATAGTGGAGTTTACTCAAACCGGACGTTTACAACTTTTTGTGTATAATTATAGTAGAGTTTACTCAAAACGGGTGTTTACAACTTTTTGTAAATAATTCTATAGTAGAGTTTACTCTAAACGGGGGTTTTCAACTTTTTGTATATTGTTGTATTAGAGTTTACTCAAAACAGGGGTTTACAACTTTTTGTACATAATTGTATAGTAGAGTTTAATCAAAACGGGGGTTTACAACTTTTTATACAATAAAACGGGGGTTTACAACTTTTTGTATATAATGGTTTTGTAGAGTTTACTCAAAATGAGGGTTTACAACATTTTGTATATTTTTGTATTAGAGTTCACTCAAAATGGGGGTTTACAACTTTTTTTATATAATTATAGTAGAGTTTACTCAAAACGGGGGTTTACAACATTTTGTATATTATTGTATTAGAGTTTACTCAAAACGGGGGTTCACAACTTTTTGTATATTATTGTATTAGAGTTTACTCAAAACGGGGGTCTACAACTTTTTGTATATAATTATAGTAGAGTTCACTCAAAACAGAGGTATTATCTAAATAATTGTATAGTAGATTTTGCTCGTAACGGGATTTACAACATTTTGTATGTTATTGTATTAGAGTTTACTCAAAACGGGGGTTAACAACTTTTTGTATATAATTATAGTAGAGTTCACTCAAAACGGAGGTTTACAATTTTTTGTATATAATTATAGTAGTGTTTACTCAAAACGGGTGTTTACAACTTTTTGTAAATAATTGTATATTAGAGTTTACTCAAAACGGGTGTTTACAATTTTTTGTATATTATTGTATTAGAGTTTACTCAAAACGGGGGTTTACAACTTTTTGAGTAGAGTTTACTCAAAACGGGGGTTTACAACTTTTTATACAATAAAACGAGGGTTTACAACATTTTGTATATAATGGTGTTGTAGAGTTTACTCAAAATGAGGGTTTACAACTTTTTGTATATTATTGTATTAGAGTTCACTCAAAATGGGGGTTTACAACTTTTTGTAAATAATTATATATAGTAGAGTTTACTCAAAATGGGGGTTTACAACTTTTTGTAAATAATTGTATAGTAGAGTTTACTCAAACGGGGGTTTACAACATTTTGTATATTATTGTATTAGAGTTTACTCAAAACGAGGGTTTACAACCTTTTGTATATAATTGTATAATAGAGTTTACTCAAAATGGGGGTTCACAACTTTTTGTATATTATTGTATTAGAGTTTACTCAAAACGGGGGTTTACAACTTTTTGTGTATAATTGTATAGAAGAGTTTACTCAAAATGGGGTTTACAACTTTTTGTATATTATTGTATTTGAGTTCACTCAAAACAAGGCTTTTACAACTTTTTGTATATAATTATAGTAGAGTTTTACTCAAAATTGGAGTTTACAACTTTTTGTAAATAAATGTATAGTAGAGTTTACTCAAAACGGGGTTTACAACATTTTGTATATTATTGTATTAGAGTTTACTCAAAACGAGGGTTTACAACTTTTTGGGGGTTTACAACTATTTGTATATAATTGTATAATAGAGTTTACTCAAAACGGGGGTTCACAACTTTTTGTATATTATTGTATTAGAGTTTTTACTCAAAATGGGGGTTTACAACTTTTTGTATATAATTATAAGTAGAGTTCACTCAAAACAGAGGTATTTTCTAAATAATTGTATAGTAGATTTTGCTCGAATCGGGATTTACAACATTTTGTATGTTATCAGATTAGAGTTTACTCAAAACGGGGTTAACAACTTTTTGTATATAATTATAGTAGAGTTCACTCAAAACGGTGGTTTATAACTTTTTGTATATAATTATAGTAGTGTTTACTCAAAACGGGTGTTTACAACTTTTTGTAAATAATTGTATAAGTAGAGTTTTACTCAAAACGGGTGTTCTGACTTTTTGTATATTATTGTGTTATAGTTTACTCAAAACGGGGTTTAAAATTTTATACATAATTGTATAGTAGAGTTTACTCAAACGGGGTTTATAACTTTTATACAATAAAACCTAAGGTTTATAACTTTTGTATATAATGGTTTTGTAGAGTTTCTCAAAATGAGGGTTTACAACTTTTTGTATATTTTTGTATTAAAGTTCACTCAAAATGGGGGTTTATAACTTTTTGTATATAATTATAGTAGAGTTTACTCAAAACGTGTTTATGACATTTTGTATATTATCAGATTAGAGTTTACTCAAAACGGGGGTTCACAACTTTTTTATATTATTGTAGACAGAGCTCTACTCAAAACGAAGTCTACATATTTTTGTATATAATTATAGTAGAGTTCACCAAAACGAAGATATTTTCACTACTGAAAAAAATGTATTTTTACTAAGATTTAATTACAGCGTGCTTTTAAGAACGCCATAAATATAGACATTTTTTACAAAAACAAATATTGTACATCCATGATTCCACGGATATAGCAGTAAATCTTTCGTACATTAAAATATAAACTACCCACAACATGAAAATATTTTTCATTCTTTGCACACACTAAACACTTGGATCCCTAGATTCACTCTTGCTCTCGCCCTCGCCCTCGATGTCGCTCAAAACTAGTGCCCTAATCCACCTATATAGCTCAAAATCTCTCATCGAAGATTTCCTTACTTCGAGTCTCTTCTCAAAGAAATCTTGTGGCCATCCATCTCCCCTGTCCGATTGATTTCATGTCGCGAATCGATTTCATCTGAGTATCTAACCGTTGGCCGGACATGAGTAGATTTCTTGATGCCTTCTATGCTTTAAAAATTGAGGAATCGAGGATGTTTCTTGAAGAGGCCATCAAGGAGATCAAAGCAATTATGGTGTTTGATGAATTGCGCAGCCAAACCACTGCTGAAAGTCAAATGGTTATCAAAGACGACTCTGCTGACGAAGCCAAAAAGAAGGGTTATTTGCAATTGGCACTAATGGAATGAGGTTTTACTTAAGATAAAATCGATCATTTCGGCAAATCTAAGTCCTCGCTGGTGATGAACGTATTGGAAGAAGAAGCATGCAAGCTGTTCGACCTAATGACAAAGCAGGTTTCTACAGGTTTGCAATCATGTTTTTGGTAAATCGTTCCGGGGTACATCATTTCCTTGTAAACCATGTCAGGCTAGTTTACTTCTAAATGATTGCATACTTGGCTTATGCTTCTAGACTTTGGAATCTCAAACTTTCTTGTGTCATCCGGTGCTATTTTGTAGTTTTAGAGCAATGATAAGCTAAATTTTAGAGCATTCACATTTTTTTCTCGGGTCAACAAGTTCCTTTGTAAATACTCTAAGTTTTCATTATCTCTGTCGTTTTGTAAAATCGTTAAAACTCTTTTGCCAAGCAGAGTCTCACGAAATCTTCCCTCTTTGCCCTCAATTAAGAATTGTATGATGTATTTTCATGTTTAATGAAATTAAGCTGGGGATTTAGTCTGAGTTTCCCAGTGCAAAAATGATATTTTTAGTGACTTTATTTCTTATGAAGGTGCCTCTGCTAGGTGGAGCATTTTGTGCATGCACTTGGCATTTCTTTTACAATTCTGAGGCTCTTGAGGTACCTTTTCAATTCAAATATGGCTATGGATATTGTCTCTATGCTTTGCCGATATTAAACGACTTGCTATAATTCTTGAATTACATATACTAGTCACCATACAAGCATCATTGACTGTGATTGGCCACATAACGATGTGTATAGCTGCATTTCGTATATTTAAATCATCACAAGAGACATATGCAAAAAACATATGAAAAGTTAGGACAGATTGGTTATATGCTCTCTCTAAGTCTCTGTTTAAGCATGTCTAACTTGTTTTCCTGTCTGATCTTTATGCAATCAATCTTGTTTGTGCTTCTCAAGTCCATTTATATGAGCATCTGTTTAGTATGTTTGATATGCATAATATTTAGTGTCTACTTACATGAGTTGTTTACTGCCATGATGCCTTGAGCATAATACTGTTTGACAACTTGATTGGTTTCATCTCTCTTCAAGTCCTTGCATCTTTCAAGATAAGCTTTATCCCTTGAATCTTTTTGCAAGCATGAAATGTGAGTATTTGAGCTTTGTATGCTAAGCTTATAAATTCCATGATACTTAGTTTTCCTATGTGCTATGCCATGTTGATATCCTTGTATGTTTATATGTGATTGAACTAAGGTTTCAAGAACATCCCAATAAGGTGGATATATTTATTAAGGCACACGAGAACATTTTTATTTTTATTCTGGTAAGTTATATAAACTAACCTCCTATGTGCACTCTTTTTATTATTATTTAAGGCTTCTGATGTTGTGTTTATAAGTGTTATCTTAATTACTTCTTGATACTAGTGAATTTGGTGAATCAAATATGTACTATTTTTTGGATACAGTTATGAGATAATATTTATATATTTCAAATGTGTAGCTCTGTGAGCAGTTCCCTAACCCAATGGGAGAATTAGCTGTGGGATCAGATGAATCCATTTTTGTGGAAATATATCACTTCAAGCCTCTCTGAGAGGCTCAAGAGGTGATCGGCGATCAGCCGATCCTCATGATCACAAAGAGACTATGTCGTGCATAACTTTATTTGTACACTTTATTTATTTGTAAAAGACATATTAATTGTGATACATATAAACAATTAATATGTCAAACTCTAGTTTACTTTATGTCATGTACATAGACATAGATTGTACTTTTACTTTTTTTTTTTGTGCCGCCCACATCTACATACTCAAGTGGCATACTAGCTAGCTAGTCTCTTTCCAAATTGTATCTATTTATACTCCTTCATTATCAATGAATAAAAGACAAGTTGAAGTTTACTCTTGTGTTAACACATTCTCAAACTCTCTTCATGGTATCGGAGCCATTTGTGTTCTAACTTTTTCCGCTGCAAAACTCATATTTCTGAAGAATGTCTTCCACATCCGACATTACTTCAACCTCAGCAGACTCTCGGCGACCTCCGTGAGTAATCTTGACAACTCTCTTTATTATACAAACCATGAACTTGACGGTAACAACTATCTGTTATGGTCAAGGTCTATGAAAATGTACATTTCTGGACAAAGTAAGATGGGATACTTGTCTGGAACAAAACCTGCACTTGCTGAAACTGACCCCGGTTTTGAAGCATGGGACACAACAAATAATCAACTCATGACCATCCTCACGAGGTCAATGACAAAAGAGATAAGTGAAAACTTTATGATGTATGATATCGCCAAAGAAATGCGGATAATGCCGAGATCTTTACTCCAAGAAGGATAATACATCCGAGGTATATGAACTAAGCTCAGATTCAAACTTGCAGGCAAGGGGATATG
This sequence comes from Gentiana macrophylla, assembly GCA_026214975.1. Classification (NCBI taxonomy): domain Eukaryota; kingdom Viridiplantae; phylum Streptophyta; class Magnoliopsida; order Gentianales; family Gentianaceae; genus Gentiana; species Gentiana macrophylla. The sequence continues at coordinate 57,509,166 of CM047812.1, forward strand.
TCTCAGAACTCAATATTTCAATCAACTATCTAAGGCTTGGCAACACTTAGATATGTTAGAAACTCACTCATGGAATGATGTCAAGGATGCCGCTTCTTTATAAAGACATCATAGAAAAGAAGAGAGTATTCGGGTTCCTCACCTGGATCGAATCCTACTCTTGATGATGTTAGGGGAAGAATTCTTGCCACCAAACCTCTTCCAAATCTCAAATCCATGTTTGCTGAGGTCAAACATGAAGAAAGTAGGAGAAAAGTCATGCTTCTGAAATCCACTACCGACAACCCTACTGAAGGTGCCGCCTGTACTGATCGCCGTGAAAAGGCTCTTGAGGTTCTTTGAGACATACAAGAAGCCTCTTTGAGAGAAAATCGAAAAGCGCTTCAGTGATCACCGCAAACGCACAAATCACACCAAGGACAAGCTATTTGGAAGCTCCATGGCAAGCCTAACTCCTCAAAACCTCAAAACCTATCGGGAAAGTCAAGGCGGACACATCGGTGAGGAGAGAATGACAACCGGATGAATGCTCGCTTTGCTTTGCATTCAAAGCCTTCTGAATCAACAAAGGAAGGTAGTCACTCTCTTGATGTTGCTACTCATACTCATACAGTAAATTCTACTCTTCCCTTAGCAATGAAACATGGATTGTTGATTCTGGGGCATCCTCCCATATGACCGTAATAAAACCTTATAACCAACTATATGCCTTGTCACCAAATTCATAACATTAAAACTGCCGATGGATCTATCTCTCGTGCAAAAGGTGTTGGAAATGTTAAACTCACTAATAAGATATGCCTACAGGATGTCCTATTTGTTCCAAACTTAGACCGCAATCTTATATCTCATCAAGAGACTCACTAAAGATTTGAATTGGATTTGTTGTTTTTAAGGAAAATCGGTGCACATTCCAGATCCTACTTCACGAGGAAGTGATTGGGAAGGCTAAACCTTATACTGGATTGTTTCGGTCAACCTCTTTGAAGACAAAGATCAAGACTCGATCGCCTCAGCCACTGCTCCCCGACTTTAGACAATATCATGTTATGGCATTATAGATTAGGACATCCAAGTTTTGGTTACTTAAAATCTTTAACTCTGAATTGTTTAAAGGATGTAATCTGAATGACCTTCAATGTGATATTTGTCAATTTGCTAAACTTACAAAATCTGTATGCTAAGTTACCTCATTTGCATTCCTCACCCTTCACCTTAATACACAAAGATGTGTGGGGACCTCTAGGGTGAAAAGTATAACAGGAAAAGGTGGTTTGTCACCTTTATTGATGATCATACCAGAACACTTGGGGTTTTTTTTAATGAAAGACAAATCAAGTTGGTCATATCTTTCAAGAATTTTATCATATGGTCTCCACTCAATTTGATACTAAGGTCAAGATCTTAAAGACCGATAATGCTCTAGAATACTATGAGTCTAATCTCGACCTTCTTGACAGATAGAGGAATTGTTCATATCGAGAGTTGTGTGGAAACACCTCACAGAATGGGGTTCTTGAGAGAAAGAAATGAGCACTTCTTTGAAATGGCCAGATCAATCATGTTCACCACACATGTTCCTAAATATATGTGGGGTGAAGCTATCTGATCGCAACTTATTTACTCAACAGACTTCCCAAAGAGTGTTAGGTTTCAAAACTCCACTCCAAACCCTACCGACCACACACTCCTGCCATCATCTTGTTTCCCGGTTGCCTCCAAAGATCTTTGGTTGTACTTGTGTTTGTGTATATCCATGCTCAACACAGTAAACTTGATCCTAAAGCTCACAAGTGCATTTTCCTAGTTATGCAAAGGGATGAAAAAGGTTACAAGTGTTATTCCCTATTGAAAAGAAATTTTACAATTCTATGGATGTAAAATTCTTTGAAAGGACCCTTATTACAAAGAAACCTCATGAGCCATTCACCGATGGAAACCTCGATTGAAATTGACCTAAACCCTTCCTCAAAGAAACTCTTAACCTCAAAGAACTCCATCGATCCTCAAGCAGATCGAACTTCAGTGACCTCTACTAACTCTCTACACTAATACTTCTCAAAGAACCTCCTGAACAAGAGTCTCATCACCCGAGCCTCTTTGAACGAGAACCTCAAGCACCCTCTTCAACCGAGTCTGCTTTGGACCTCGGCTTATTGACTCTCGGATCTGCTGAAGTGGATGACAGACTATTGCTCTAAGAAAGGGAAAAGATCATGCACCGATCATTCTATTCATTCTTATTTATCTTATGATCGCTTGTCTCCTGTCTTTGCCATGTTTACACAGACTGGACTCTCACTCTATCCCTGGAAATATTCAGAGGCCTTCAAAATGATAAGTGGAAGTCAGCTTTGTTAAAACAGAGATGATCGCCTCCCGGATAATCATACTGGGATCTCACAACTCTTCCAAAAGGCAAGAAGACAATCACCGCAAATGGTTATTCACTATCAAATACACTTCTTGATGGCACTATTGACAAGTACAAAGCCGATTGGTAGCCGTGGATTCACTCAAACTTATGGCATTGACTATAAAGAAACTTTTGCACCAGTGGCAAAGCTCAACACCGCTGTCGGTACTAATTTCTCTAGTTGTCCAACTTGACTGGCCTCTTCATCAATTGGACATCAAAAATGCTTTTCTAAATGGGGACCTTCATGAGGAGGTTTATATGACTATACCTCCTGGTTTTATCAATCCTCATACTCAAGGCAAGGTGTGCAAACCGAGGAAATCTCTATATGGCCTCAAGCAATCACCAAGGGCATGGTTTGGAAAATTAACAACTGTGGTCAAAGTCTGCTGGATATCACCAATGCAATTCGATCACACTATGTTCATCAAGACAACCAACCAAATAGAGGTCTATTCTTATTGTCTATGTGGATGATATCATCCCACTGGAGATGACTCTGTTGAGATCCAACACTTGAAAGAATTGCTTGGCAAAGGTATTTCAGTGTTAAAGACTTGGGTTTACTTAAGTATTTTCTTGGCATGGAAGTAGCTAGAAACATCAAAGGAATCTCGGTCTCCCAAAGGAAATATGTATGGACTCAACGAAAGAAACTGGCATCTTTGGGTGCAAACTCTTTGATCCCCAGAGTAGACCCAGTCATACTACCGCTACATGGTGACATTCTTTGTAAGAAAGGAACAATATCAAAGACTTGTAGGAAACTCATCTACCTATCCCATACAAGACCGGATATTGCATATGGTGTCGATCAGTTAGCTGGTTCATGCATTGCCCTACTTGAGCAACATTGGGATGCATGAATAGAATATCATGGTATTTGAAGTCCACTCTCTGCCAAGGGTTACACTTCACCAAGTCTGGCGATAGATCCATCAAGGTCTATATCGATGTCGATTGGCCGGATGCCACATAGATAGAAGGTCTACCACAGCTATTGTTCCTGTATGTATGGGGCAATCTTGTTACTTGGAGGAGCAAGAAACAACCTCATCGTGGTTCAAAGCGATCTTGGGTTTCGAACTCAGGGCACTTGTTTTAGGCATTTGTGAAGCTCTTTGGCTCAAAAGAGTACTTACCGAACTTCAAAGAACCTATTCAAAGAACCTATCACACTCTGTTGTGATAATAACTCAAAGACTATGCATGGCGAGAGGATCCACCATCATGACAAAACAAAACATGTGGACATTGACAGACACTTTCTCGAAGAGAAGATTGATGCCAAGATTATTCAACTCCAAAGATGTTCCTCGTAAGATCAAAATGTCGATATTCTTACCAAGGCTATTCCACCTCTTACGTTCGGCCAGATTAAGTAGCAAACTTGGTTTGCATCAATATATACTGACCAGGGCTTGAGGGGGTGTGGAAATATATCACTTTCAGCCAGATCTCACGAGGCTCAAGAGAGGTGATCGGCGATCGCCGATCCTCATGATCACAAAGCAGACTATGTCGTGCATAACTTTATTTGTACACTTTATTTATTTGTAAAAGACATATTAATTGTGATACATATAAACAATTAATATGTCAAACTCTAGTTTACTTTATGTCATAGACATAGACATAGATTGTACTTTTACTTTTTGCTTTTGTGCCGCCCACATCTACATACTCAAGTGGCCGCCCTAGCTAGCTAGTCTATTTCCAAATTGTATCTATTTATACTCCTTCATTATCAATGAATAAAAGACAAGTTGAAGTTTACTCTTGTGTTAACACATTCTCAAACTCTCTTCAATTTTGTTATGTCTTGATGAATTTATGGTATGTAAGAGCAGACGCTATTATCCACGTTGATACCAATATTTATGATTCATGACACATTTGGCTATCATGCTTTGTCTTTGTTTTACTAGTAAATGATTTTGACTATATGAGTTGTAAACATGTCATCAGGGCCTTGGTGCTTGGAAAAACTTTCATGGTGGATCGCCTCATGTACGGTTCATGGATTTTTGTTCCTCTTAACTTTCTTAAGTTCAACTTTCTGTAGGTTGGTGCCATTGGTACTTCACTCAAGGTTTCACTGTCATGATCTTCACTTTCATACCGTTTGCAATAGCTGGTGTCCATACTTCTAAGGAATGGAAGTTTGCTGGTCTTATTGCCTGGGTATTATGAGTTCACTGTCTGCTTGGGCACAAAGAATTCAGGTAGATAAAGTACGTGATTTACGGTTGTTAGAACAAATTTTCTTTTTCTGCTTTTGATCATCATCCCCCCAACCCAACCATTCTCTCTCCCTAATCAGGTTTACTGTAATAGGTTTGTACTCCCAGTTCTTCCAATAATGTTGATGTTCTCTGGTTATGCCTTAGCAACATCGCAGAAAGCCGACAATCCATCAAATGACCGAAAAACCCTTTCACGGCTCTGTTTTCCTCATCACCAATCTTCCAATGGCTCTATACATGAGCCTTTTCACCTGGTAATCTTTTTTCTTTCTATTTTAATATAAACCAAGATCATTTCTTTCAAGTATATCCTTGTTTTCTAGCCTTTACACACTTGTTTCTTCTTACCTACAACTTGTGTGCCCTCAGAGAGGAACGAGGATGTCATGTACTATTTGTCAAAAGAGGCTGTCAATAACAAAGTGAAAAATATACTTTGTTTGACTCCCCGCCATGCTACTCCATACTACTCAGTATTGCACCGTAACATCGGGATGCGTTTCCTGGATTGTACTCCAAGGTTAAATCTCCTAGACTGGCTGATACAATTTAAACTTTGATGTTTTTCCCTTTTTTCTCTTCAGAAAAAAAAGTTAATTTTTGCTTTAGGTTGTTGGAAACATATCTCACAGTGAAGAAAATTTATATGTGTTACTGATGGATGTCTACCAATATTGGTATCCTTTGCATTTGGTTTGTGATTCTGCTAGACTCACTTGACCAAGTATTAATGACAGCCTGAAGATTGGGATGACAAGGAATACATTCCTCACCCAGAGGACAAGAAACCTGAGGTAATCTTTCTCATGCTGTTTTCACATTTGATTGAACCAAATTTGACTGCCCTTGTTGCTTAATTGTTTTCAAAATTTCTGTTTTGGTAAGGTTATGATGACATTCCTAAGGAGATTCCAGATGTTGTGCAAAGAAGGTAATACTGAGATTGAAAGTTCTTCCTTGCATAGTGAATGTTCTTAAATTTCCAATTGTTTCAACTTTTAGCTTGAAGACTTGGATGATGAAGAAGATGGTGAGTGGACTGTACCAACTATTCCCAATCCTGTACCAGAAAATACAAGGGAAAATGAAAGGCACCATTGAATGACAACCCAGGTTTGTTGCCTTAGCTTTACATACTTATCTTGTCCGAAGCATGGGATATGAAACTGTACTAATTATGATTATCTTTAATTTTTACAGATTTTAAACCTGACCCTGATCTATACGTTTACCCACACTTGAAATATGTAGGAATTGAACTGTGGCAGGTAACTTTTGCACATTATTGACATAATTAGATTGCTGGTGATAAATGTATGTGTGACTCATGCTATGTATGTTCTCTAGGTGAAATCCAGCACTCTCTTTGATAATGTATTAACTAGCTGATGATCCTAAATATGCATTGAAGCTGACTAATGAAACATGGGCCAAACACAAAGATGTATGTGTTTATTTTCGTAGACTCGTAACATGGGGAATTGTAATAAAATATGTATTATTTAAAAGGATGAAGTTATAACGTGTACAAAGTACAATGTGCATTTTAATAGTTTATGGTGTACGTATGAAGCAATTATGGCCTACATTAATGTTGATTTATGGCCTGCTTAATGTTAATTTATGGCTTGCATCCAATTGGTCATTACGGCATGCATGTGCATGCCGTGGTAGATGATTTTAGTGATTTTACGGCATTCTTTGTACGTTGTAGTTTGACGTAGATAGGCCATTTATGGCATGTTGTGGTTTGAGTTTATGGTGTGCTCTTGCATGCCTTAAACAATTTTTTCTATCGGGCTCAAGCTATATTTACGGCATGTATTTCAAATCATTTATGGCTTACAAAAGCATGTTGTAATTTTCAACATAAATTTACGGCGTGTCCATCAATGGCTTGCATTTGTGCGCCGTAATTTTCCATCTATGGCGTGCATTGCACGCTGAAAATTGGCAAATTTCTTGTGGTGTTTTCTAAATAATTGTATAGTAGATTTTGCTCAGAACGGGGATTTACATCATTTTGTATGTTATTGTATTAGAGTTTACTCAAAACGGGGGTTAACAACTTTTTGTATATAATTATAGTAGAGTTCACTCAAAACGGATGTTTACAACTTTTTGTATAAAATTATAGTAGAGTTTACTCAAAATGGGTGTTTACAACTTTTTGTAAATAATTGTATATTAGAGTTTACTCAAAACGGGTGTTTACAACTTTTGTGTATTATATAGTATTAGAGTTTACTCAAAACGGGGGTTTACAACTTTTTGTACATAATTGTATTGTAGAGTTTACTTTAAAATGGGGGTTTACAACTTTTATACAATAAAATGGGATTTACAACTTTTTGTATATAATGGTATTGTAGAGTTTACTCAAAATGAGGGTTTACAACTTTTTGTATATTATTGTATTAGAGTTCATTCAAAATGGGGTTTAACAACTTTTGTATATAATTTAGTAGAGTTTTTCTCAAAATGGGGGTTTACAACATTTTGTATATTATTGTATTAGAGTTTACTTAAAATGGGGTTTACAACTTTTGTATATAATTGTATAGTATAGTTTGGTCAAAATGGGGTTTACAACTTTTTGTATATTATTGTATTACAGCTTTACTCAAAACGGGAGTTTACAACTTTTGTATATAATTGTAATAGAGTTCATTCAAAACGAAGGTATTTTCTAAATAATTGTATAGTAGATTTTGCTCAAAACGGGATTTACAACATTTTTATGTTATTGTATTAGAGTTTACTCAAAACGGGGTTAACAACTTTTTGTATATAATTATAGTAGAGTTTACTCAAACCGGACGCTTACAACTTTTTGTGTATAATTATAGTAGAGTTTACTCAAAACGGGTGTTTACAACTTTTTGTAAATAATTATAGTAGAGTTTACTCTAAACGGGGTTTTCAACTTTTGTATATTGTTGTATTAGAGTTTACTCTCAAAACAGGGTTTACAACTTTTTGTACATAATTGTATAGTAGAGTTTAATCAAAACGGGGTTTACAACTTTTATACAATAAAACGGGGTTTACAACTTTTTGTGTATATAATGGTTTTGTAGTAGTTTACTCAAAACGGGGGTTTACAACTTTTTGTATATTACTGTATTAGAGTTCACTCAAAATGGGGGCTTACAACTTTTTGTAAATAATTATAGTAGAGTTTACTCAAAACGGGGGTTTACAACTTTTTGTATATTATTGTATTAGAGTATACTCAAAACGGGGGTTTACAACTTTTTGTATATTATTGTATTAGAGTTTACTCAAAACGGGGGTTTACAACTTTTTGTATATAATTATAGTAGAGTTCACTCAAAACGGGATAATTGTATAGTAAATTTTACTCAGAACGGGGATTACAACATTTTGTATGTTATGTATTAGAGTTTACTCAAAACGGGGTTAACAACATTTTTTATATAATTTGTAGAGTTCACTCAAAACGGAGGTTTACAACTTTTTGTATATAATTATAGTAGAGTTTACTCAAAACGGGTGTTTACAACTTTTTGTAAATAATTGTATATTAGAGTTTACTCAAAACGGGGGTTTACAACTTTTTGTATATTATTGTATTAGAGTTTACTCAAAACGGGGTTTACAACTTTTTGAGTGGAGTTTACTCAAAACGGGGGTTTACAACTTTTTATACAATAAAACGAGGGTTTACAACTTTTTGTATATAATTGTGTTGTAGAGTTTACTCAAAATGAGGGTTTACAACTTTTTGTATATAATTATAGTAGAGTTCACTCAAAACAGAGTTTCACAACTTTTTGTATATAATTATAGTAGAGTTTAATCAAAATGAGGTATACAACTTTTGTAAATAATTGTATAGTAGAGTTTACTCAAAACGGGGGTTTACAACTTTTTCTATATTATTGTCTAAGTGTTTACTCAAAATGAGGGTTTACAACCTTTTGTATATAATTGTATAATAGAGTTTACTCAAAATGGGGGTTCACAACTTTTTGTATATTATTGTATTAGAGTTTACTCAAAACGGGTTTACAACTTTTTGTATAATAATTGTATAGAAGAGTTTACTCAAAATGGGGTTTACAATTTTTTGTATATTATTGTATTTGAGTTCACTCAAAACAGTTTTACAACTTTTTGTATATAATTATAGTAGAGTTTACTCAAAATTGGGGTTTACAACTTTTTGTAAATAATTGTATAGTAGAGTTTACTCAAAACGGGGTTTACAACATTTTGTATATTATTGTATTAGAGTTTACTCAAAACGGGGGTTTACAACTTTTTGTATATAATTGTATAATAGAGTTTACTCAAAACGGGGGTTCACAACTTTTTGTATATTATTGTATTAGAGTTTACTCAAAATGGGGTTTACAACTTTTTGTATATAATTATAGTAGAGTTCACTCAAAACGGAGGTATTTTCTAAATAATTGTATAGTAAAGTTTACTCAAAACGGGGATTTACAACATTTTGTATGTTATTGTATTAGAGTTTACTCAAAACGGGGTTAACAACTTTTTGTATATAATTATAGTAGAGTTCACTCAAAACGGAGGTTTATAACTTTTTGTATATAATTATAGTAGTGTTTACTCAAAACGGGTGTTTACAACTTTTTGTAAATAATTGTATAGTAGAGTTTACTCAAAACGGGTGTTTACAACTTTTTGTATATTATTGTATTATAGTTTACTCAAAACGGGGGTTTACAAATTTTTGTACATAATTGTATAGTAGAGTTTACTCAAAACGGGGGTTTACAACTTTTTATACAATAAAACCGGGGTTTACAACTTTTTGTATATAATGGTTTTGTAGAGTTTACTCAAAATGAGGGTTTACAACTTTTTGTATATTTTTGTATTAAAGTTCACTCAAAATGGGGGTTTACAACTTTTTGTATATAATTATAGTAGAGTTTACTCAAAACGGGGGTTTACAACATTTTGTATATTATTGTATTAGAGTTTACTCAAAACGGGGGTTCACAACTTTTTTTATATTATTGTATTAGAGTTTACTCAAAACGGGGGTCTACATATTTTTGTATATAATTATAGTAGAGTTCACTCAAAACGGAGGTATTTTCTAAATAATTGTATAGTAGATTTTGCTCAGAACGGGGATTTACATCATATTGTATGTTATTGTATTAGAGTTTACTCAAAACGGGGGTTAACAACTTTTTGTATATAATTATAGTAGAGTTCACTCAAAACGGACGTTTACAACTTTTTGTATATAATTATAGTAGAGTTTACTCAAAATGGGTGTTTACAACTTTTTGTAAATAATTGTATATTAGAGTTTACTCAAAACGGGTGTTTACAACTTTTTGTGTATTATAGTATTAGAGTTTACTCAAAACGGGGGTTTACAACTTTTTGTACATAATTGTATTGTAGAGTTTACTCAAAATGGGGGTTTACAACTTTTTATACAATAAAATGGGGATTTACAACTTTTTGTATATAATGGTATTGTAGAGTTTACTCAAAATGAGGGTTTACAACTTTTTGTATATTATTGTATTAGAGTTCATTCAAAATGGGGGTTTACAACTTTTTGTATATAATTCTAGTAGATTTTTCTCAAAATGGGGGTTTACAACATTTTGTATATTATTGTATTAGAGTTTACTTAAAATGGGGGTTTACAACCTTTTGTATATAATTGTATAGTATAGTTTGGTCAAAATGGGGGTTTACAACTTTTTGTATATTATTGTATTAAAGTTTACTTAAAACGGGAGTTTACAACTTTTTGTATATAATTGTAATAGAGTTCACTCAAAACGAAGGTATTTTCTAAATAATTGTATAGTAGATTTTGCTCAGAACGGGGATTTACAACATTTTTTATGTTATTGTATTAGAGTTTACTCAAAACGGGGGTTTACAACTTTTTGTATATAATTATAGTAGATTTTACTCAAACCGGACGTTTACAACTTTTTGTGTATAATTATAGTAGAGTTTACTCAAAACGGGTGTTTACAACTTTTTGTAAATAATTCTATAGTAGAGTTTACTCTAAATGGGTGTTTTCAACTTTTTGTATATTGTTGTATTAGAGTTTACTCAAAATAGGGGTTTACAACTTTTTATACAATAATTGTATAGTAGAGTTTAATCAAAACGGGGGTTTACAACTTTTTATACAATAAAACGGGGGTTTACAACTTTTTGTATATAATGGTTTTGTAGAGTTTACTCAAAATGAGGGTTTACAACATTTTGTATATTTTTGTATTAGAGTTCACTCAAAATGGGGGTTTACAACTTTTTTTATATAATTATAGTAGAGTTTACTCAAAACGGGGGTTTACCACATTTTGTATATTATTGTATTAGAGTTTACTCAAAACGGGGGTTCACAACTTTTTGTATATTATTGTATTAGAGTTTACTCAAAACGGGGGTCTACAACTTTTTGTATATAATTATAGTAGAGTTCGCTCAAAACAGAGGTATTATCTAAATAATTGTATAGTAGATTTTGCTCAGAACGGGGATTTACAACATTTTGTATGTTATTGTATTAGAGTTTACTCAAAACGGGGGTTAACAACCTTTTGTATATAATTATAGTAGAGTTCACTCAAAACGGAGGTTTACAATTTTTTGTATATAATTATAGTAGTGTTTACTCAAAACGGGTGTTTACAACTTTTTGTAAATAATTGTATATTAGAGTTTTCTCAAAACGGGTGTTTACAATTTTTTGTATATTATTGTATTAGAGTTTACTCAAAACGAGGGTTTACAACTTTTTGAGTAGAGTTTCCTCAAAACGGGGGTTTACAACTTTTTATACAATAAATGAGGGTTTACAACATTTTGTATATAATGGTGTTGTAGAGTTTACTCAAAATGAGGGTTTACAACTTTTTGTATATTATTGTATTAGAGTTCACTCAAAATGGGGGTTTACAACTTTTTGTATATAATTATAGTAGAGTTTACTCAAAATGGGGGTTTACAACTTTTTGTAAATAATTGTATAGTAGAGTTTACTCAAAACGGGGGTTTACAACATTTTGTATATTATTGTATTAGAGTTTACTCAAAACGAGGGTTTACAACCTTTTGTATATAATTGAATAATAGAGTTTACTCAAAATGGGGGTTCACAACTTTTTGTATATTATTGTATTAGAGTTTACTCAAAACGGGGGTTTACAACTTTTTGTGTATAATTGTATAGAAGAGTTTACTCAAAATGGGGGTTTACTACTTTTTTGTATATTATTGTATTTGAGTTCACTCAAAACAAGGTTTTACAACTTTTTGTATATAATTATAGTAGAGTTTACTCAAAATTGGGGTTTACAACTTTTTGTAAATAATTCTATAGTAGAGCTTACTCTAAACGGGGGTTTTCAACTTTTTGTATATTGTTGTATTAGAGTTTACTCAAAACAGGGGTTTACAACTTTTTGCACATAATTGTATAGTAGAGTTTAATCAAAACGGGGGTTTACAACTTTTTATACAATAAAACGGAGGTTTACAACTTTTTGTATATAATGGTTTTGTAGAGTTTACTCAAAATGAGGGTTTACAACATTTTGTATATTTTTGTATTAGAGTTCACTCAAAATGGGGGTTTACAACTTTTTTTATATAATTATAGTAGAGTTTACTCAAAACAGGGGTTTACAACTTTTTGTATATAATTGTATAATAGGGTTTACTCAAAACGGGGGTTCACAACTTTTTGTATATTATTGTATTAGAGTTTACTCAAAACGGGGGTTTACAACTTTTTGTATATAATTATATTAGAGTTCACTCAAAACAGAGGTATTTTCTAAATAATTGTATAGTAGATTTTGCACAGAACGGGGATTTACAACATTTTGTATGTTATTGTATTAGAGTTTACTCAAAACGGGGGTTAACAACTTTTTGTATATAATTATAGTAGAGTTCACTCAAAACGGAGGTTTACAACTTTTTGTATATAATTATAGTAGTGTTTACCCACAACGGGTGTTTACAACTTTTTGTAAATAATTGTATAGTAGAGTTTACTCAAAATGGGTGTTTACAACTTTTTGTATATTATTGTATTAGAGTTTACTCAAAACGGGGGTTTACAACATGTTGTACATAATTGTATAGTAGAGTTTACTCAAAATGGGGGTTTACAACATTTTGTATATAATGGTATTGTATAGTTTACTCAAAATGAGGTTTTACAACTTTTTGTATATTATTGTATAAGATCAAAATGGGGGTTTGCAACATTTTGTATATAATTATAGTAGAGTTTACTCAAAACGGGGGTTTACAACTTTTTGTACATAATTGTATAGTAGAGTCTACTCAAACATGGGTTTACAACTTTTTGTATATAATGGTATTGTAGAGTTTACTCAAAATGAGGGTTTACAACTTTTTGTATATTATTGTATATGAGTTCACTCAAAATAGGGGTTTACAACTTTTTGTATATAATTATAGTAGAGTTTACTCAAAATGGGGGTTTACAACATTTTGTATATTATTGTATTAGAGTTTACTCAAAACGGGGGTTTAAAACTTTTTGTATATAATTGTATAGTAGAGTTTACTCAAAACAGGGGTTTACAACTTTTTGTATATTAATGTATTACAGTTTACTCAAAACGAGAGTTTACAACTTTTTGTATATAATTATAATATAGTTCACTCAAAACGGAGGTATTTTCTAAATAATGATAGTAGATTTTGCTCTGAACGGGGATTTACAACATTTTGTATGTTATTGTATTAGAGTTTACTCAAAACGGGGGTTAACAAATTTTTGTATATAATTATAGTAGAGTTCACTCAAAACGGATGTTTACAACTTTTTGTATATAATTATAGTAGAGTTTACTCAAAATGGGTGTTTACAACTTTTTGTAAATAATTGTATAGTAGAGTTTACTCAAAACGGGGGTTTACAAATTTTTGTATATTATTGTATTTGAGTTTTCTCAAAATAGGGGTTTACAACTTTTTGTACGTAATTGTATAGTAGAGTTTTCTCAAAATGGGGGTTTACAACTTTTTATACAATAAAATGAGGGTTTACAACTTTTTGTATATAATGGTATTGTAGAGTTTACTCAAAATGAGGGTTTACAACTTTTTGTATATTATTGTATGAGAGTTCACTCAAAATAGGGGTTTACAACTTTTTGTGTATAATTATAGTAGAGTTTTCTCAAAATTGGGGTTTACAACATTTTGTATATTATTGTATTAGAGTTTACTCAAAACGGGGTTTACAACTTTTTGTATATAATTGTATAGTAGAGTTTACTCAAAACGGGGGTTTACAACTTTTTGTATATTATTGTATTACAGTTTACTCAAAACGGGAGTTTACAACTTTTTGTATATAATTGTAATAGAGTTCACTCAAAACGGAGGTATTTTCTAAATAATTGTATAGTAGATTTTGCTCAAAACGGGGATTTACAACATTTTGTATATTATTGTATTAGAGTTTACTCAAAACAGGGGTTAACAACTTTTTGTATATAATTATAGTAGAGTTCACTCAAAACGGAGGTTTACAACTTTTTGTATATAATTATAGTAGAGTTTACTCAAAACGGGTGTTTACAACTTTTTGTAAATAATTGTATAGTAGAGTTTACTCAAAACGGGTTTACAACTTTTTGTATATTATTGTATTATAGTTTACTCAAAACGGGGGTTTACAACTTTTTGTATATAATTGTATAGTAGAGTTTACTCAAAACGGGGGTTTACAACTTTTTATACAATAAAACGGGGGTTTACAACTTTTTGTATATAATGGTTTTGTAGAGTTACTCAAAATGAGGGTTTACAACTTTTTGTATATTTTTGTTTTAGAGTTCACTCAAAATGGGGGTTTACAACTTTTTGTGTATAATTATAGTAGAGTTTACTCAAAACGGGGGTTTACAACATTTTGTATATTATTGTATTAGAGTTTACTCAAAATGGGGGTTTACAACTTTTTGTATATAATTGTATAGTAGAGTTTACTCAAAACGGGGGTTTACAACTTTTTGTATAATATAGTAGAGTTCACTCAAAATGGATGTATTTTCTAAATAATTGTATAGTAGAGTTTACTCAAAACGGGGATTTACAACTCTCTGTATATTATTGTATTAGAATTTAGTCAAAACGGGGGTTAACAACTTTTTGTATATAATTCTAGTAGAGTTCACTCAAAAATGGGGTTTACAACTTTTTGTATATTATTGTATTAGAGTTTACTCAAAACGGGGTTTACAACTTTTTGTATATAATTATAGTAGAGTTTACTCAAAACGGGGGATTACAACTTTTTGTATATTATTGTATTAGAGTTTACTCAAAACGGGGGTTTACAAGTTTTTGTATATAATTGTATAGTTGAGTTTACTCAAAATGGGGGTTTACCACTTTTTGTATATAATTATACTGGAGTTCACTCAAAACGGAGGTTACAACATTTTGTATATAATTAAAATATAGTATACTCAAAATGGGGGTTTACAACTTTTTGTAAATTATTGTATTGTAGAGTTTACTCAAAACGGGGGTTTACAACTTTTTGTATATTATTGTATTAGAGTTTACTCAAAAAATGGGTTAACAACATTTTGTATATAATTATAGTAGAGTTCACTCAAAACGGAGGTTCACAACTTTTTGAATATAATTATAGGAGAGTTTACTCAAAACGGAGGTTTACAACTTTTTGTTAATAATTGTATAGTAGAGTTTACTCAAAACGGGGGTTTACAACTTTTTTTTATATTTTTGTATTATAGTTTACTGAAAATGGGGGTTTACAACTTTTTGTGTATTATTGTATTAGTGTTTACTCAAAACGGGGATTTACAACTTTTTGTATATAATTATTGTAGAGTTCCCTCAAAACGGAGGTTTACAACTTTTTATATATAATTATAATAGAGTTTACTCAAAACGGGGGTTTATAACTTTTTGTAAATAATTGTATAGTAGAGTTTACTCAAAATGGGGTTTACAACTTTTTGTATATAATTGTATAGTAGAGTTTACTCAAAACGGGGTTTACAACTTTTTGTATATTATTGTATTAGAGTTTACTCAAAACGGGAGTTAACAAATTTTGTATATAATTATAGTTGAGTTCACTCAAAACGGAGGTATTTCTTAAATAATTGTATAGTAGAGTTTACTCAAAACGGGGATTTACAACTCTTTGTATATTATTGTTTTAGAGTTTACTCTAAATGGGGGTTAAAAACCTTTTGTATATAATTCTAGTAGAGTTCACTCAAAACGGAGGTTTACAACTTTTTGTATATTATTATAGTTGATTTTACTCAAAACGGGGGTTTACAACTTTTTGTGAATAATTGTATAGTAGAGTTTACTCAAAATAGGGGTTTACAACGTTTTTTTATATTATTGTATTAGAGTTTACACAAAATGGGGTTTACAACTTTTGTATATATTTGATAGTAGAGTTTAGTCAAAATAGGGGTTTACAACTTTTTGTACAATAAAACGGGGTTTACAACTTTTTCTATATAATTGTATAGTACAGTTTACTCAAAACGGGGGTTTACAACTTTTTGTATATTATTGTATTAGAGTTTACTCAAAACAGGGGTTTATAACTTTTTGTATATAATTAAAGTAGAGTTTACTCAAAATGGGGGTTTACAACTTTTTGTATATTATTGTCTTAGAGTTTACTCAAAACGGGTGTTTACAAATTTTTGTATATAATCGTATTGTAGAGTTTACTCAAAATGGGGGTTTACAACTTTTTGTATATAATTATAGTAGAGTTCACTCAAAACGGAGGTTTACAACTTTTTGTATATAATTAAATGATGATACAAATAATATCGCCACAGCCTGGTCCCGGAAACAGCCTCTGGTTCATGATACCAGCGGAAGGTCCGCGACTACGCCTCTAGCGACGCCAAAAACACCAAGTCAAGGTCGCCCCCTTCAAACCCCCTCCTAAAAGCGTTACTAAATCTAGGGGGCCGGATCGCGATCTTGGACAAAAGGCTCTCGAAGGGCCACACAAGACTCGGGGGAATAAGAGCAAAGGCAAAACAAGCGGAGCCGGCGGCCTACCCGACTACAAAGGATCGCCGCCCAGATATTCTATCCACTTGCAGACTAGATATTTAATGTTTACTTAGTTATTAAGTAAGTTTATTGACTAAGCTGCTTCACACCGCCAGTCTTTTACTTGGCTCTTAAGTTTACTCTTCCTATAAAAGGAAATCTTATGTAACTGATGACGGTCAAATTATACCCGTAAAAGTCATCAACATTGACCTTAAATCGAGATTAATAATACGCATTTTATATTAAATCACACGTTTATATTTAATATTTAATGTTATGTGATTTATATTATGTAAATTGGTATTTACTCGTTTTTATCCGATTTACTGTGCGATTAATGTTGATTTTACAGATCATTACAAATCGAGAAGATTAGTGTCATTCAATCAATTATCTCAAGATAAGGAAGGAAGGAAATCAAGAGCATTAAATGAGGGAGTAATCGGATCGACATGCAAACGTGCAGTGGGGAGCAAGGCAAACGAAGAAAACGTGTAGAACATGGAAAATATAGGTTCGGTCGACCGAACCATTAGGCTCGGTCGACCGAGTGTCATCTTCGGTTGACCGAGTGTCGCCTTCAGGCGGTTTAGGGCTTTTGTCGTGTTTACCTTCTAGAACCACCCTAAGTCGGCAAAAACCTCTATATAAGCAAGCAGCTACGAGAATTGTAATATATACCTGAGAATATCATTCAATAAAATCACTCTATTCATATCTTGATTCAATGTAGTTTATTGAGGGTGTTTCCAAACAATTTAAGGCGGCTGCATTATGTAAGCCTTTATTTTCTTTTTCTTTTAAGTAATTAATCCCCCAATTATGTTTTATCGTTTGAGTTAATTGTTCATAGTTAGATGATGTAGATAGGCTATGACGTTAGGGAGGTGGCGATGCCTTGTCTATGAGAATCACATACCCTACGTCCTCTACCTAGAGTCTATGTATGAATCTATGTTGTTTAATTACCGTGCGTCTATGTTAATTTATATAATTGCTTTACGAATTACTGTTTAATCCGTTGTGTATGATGAAACGCTGAGAGATACGTTCAGGGATGTAATCTGGGGGAAAAAGACCATTCGGTCGACCGAGCTTAGCTATTCGGTCGACCGAGCCCTGTTTTCATTCGTTAAATAGCCACGTCTTTATGGTTAGGTTAACTTAATAGAATTTATTATCTCAGTAGGTATGGCTATGGCTACGTTACTCGCTTAGTTTAATTAAAACGTGTAAGAAGGAAATACCAATATAAAACTCTTAGGTAGGCTCATGAATTGATCTTCGGACGTTCATCGTTATCTAGGTAGGTTTATATTTGGGGATTGCTAGCACCTGATTATACGTACGTCGTAGATTAGCATGAGACTATAACTTGGTAATTGCTAGTTGGACGAGAGCTTGAGTGATCGTTTAGGAAGTACGCCTAACCATAGGAATGTTGCTGGAGCGAGGTGTACGGTCAATATCGGCATCCTTAGAGTCGTAGCGTGTGAGTTATATGAGATGGAGGCACCAAAAGGCGAAGTCACGTAACAATACCACGATGATTTAGTGACTTACCGGTGCTAAGTCAAGTTAAAGAGGATGACTCCCGTAGCCAATCTAAGATAGATACAAGCGGATTGACAGATTAATAAGTTCGATTTATTATATAAATTATCTAGGTCCAAACGATAAAGACTATAATTGGGGAGGTTAATTACGTTGTGTCGAGTCGTGTCTTTACCTTTCTTGTCTTATGTTGGTCGTAGACCGCCTCTATGTTCTCGACATGTTTAATTAATTGTTTGTATATAAGATGATCCACAATTGGTTCCCTGTGGGATCGACCTTGATTCACTATAGCTATACTACGATGGGCCTAGTCCTCTTGCTAGTATTGGTTTATGGTGGTCAAGTATATTATAACCTGATTGACCACGTCATCAAGTTTTTTTAGGCGCCGTTGCCGGGAACCAACGGTCAATTTTATATATAAATAATTTTCTTATTCATGTCAAGTTTTCGCTTTAGAGTCGGTTTTATGTTTTGAGTCCTCCGGTTGTCTCGCTTCTGTCTGAAAATTCCAAATTCTAAAAATATAAAAAAAAAAAAAAAAAAAATTATTCGGTCGACCGAGAGACCTCATTCGGTCGAATCGAGAATTTATAATTTTTTTGTTTTTGTTTTGTTCTTGTTACGCTACGCTTACACGGTTTTTGTCTTTCGAGTGCGGAATTTAGCGTGTCTCTGTTTATCCCCATATGTTTAATCCGTGAGTCCGACGATAGCGACATGGGAAACCATGTTAAAATCGATCTACGGTCTGTTTTGTTTTTCTTCCGCTTGCGCGAAACCAGGGAAGCAATAATCCAAGTCAATAATTTTCAAGGGTGCTGAGAAAATAACCCGAAGAACATGCGGAATTACTACTCTCTACGATGGGAAAAGCGATGGAAGCAATACCATTAAAGCACCAAGATGGCTCGAAAAAAAAATACATATTTTAAGGCTTAAATTCTTCGTGGTACAATGTTGAAGGCAAGGTACTACCTTTTTTTTGTTATGTTTTACTACCTTTTGGTTTTTATGGAGCATAAGTTAGCTTATACATGAACCTTAGTATGAATCTTGGCCCGGAGTGGTTTGTAAGATTAATTCTATTAGTGTGGAAGGTTAAGCCCCAAATCTGCCTCATCTAGAGGGTGTAAGGAAACATGTAGTCGTTGAAAGGAAGCGTGAATAAAGAGTTCCTCGTAGTTACATTAAAATCTCAACATCCCTATGCATGAGATTGCTTCTACGGCCAGGGGAGCAACAAATTGTGTAGTTTAAGCATTCACAATCTAAAGAAGGCGTTGAGTTTTGAGAGAACACCATCTTACTGCTTTCGTTGAGTTTTATGGTGATGGCTTCTCGGTGAACCCACCTTAAATGCGAAGCGAGATTACGCTTTGGGTGACAATTTAGAAATCGGAGACTCTTAGTACATGGGTTCGAAATGGTCTAACCATGGTGGCGGGCGAGTTCAACCGAAGCTTGGCTCAATCAACTCCCTCCACGTGTGATGTACGCGTTACGGCAGTTCAACAAGACTTAGCATAGCCGATAAGCCTTCGGGCTAAACGGGCTTATCTTGATGGATTGGCCTGAATCATCACATATGTTCCAACGAATAAGACGGCGTAGGCTTGCCTACATAACTGAACTTATTCGGAGTACTTTGATTCATTGTTTCTTATTGTCAAGGCCAAAACCGTAATTAGTAACCGTAATTTTAACCGAGTTTCTTAGAATTCACTAATTCCTAAAACGAGAGCCGAGGTAAGAGCTTTGGATAAATGGTATGGATAAATGTCGTTTCCTAGGTCTCACAACCAAGGAAGGGTATTAATCCATAGCAAATGACAAGCCCACCTCTTATAGTGCGCGAAGGGTTAAAGTCTGGCGAACCAAGAATGATAACTGACAAGGATAACTTTTGGAAAGTCGAGCTGAGGACTTTAAACTCATAACTACTTCTTTAAAAACCTTTAGGATTTCTTTTTCGGATTTTAGGTTTTGTTTTCTTTGAGTCAAATAAGAGTAACGTGACATATGTTGAGGTTTTTTATTTTGCCGTGTTCTGATGGCCATTGGGCTAAGGATGTGCAAAACTTTTTTACTCGATATAGGCCACGTGAAATAGAGTTCCGTAGGAGAGTCGAGAAATTGCTAAAGAAAAGGAAATTTAGCAATCAACCTTAAGATGGAAGCATTAAGAGAGCTTGAGAATTACTGAAAATGTAACATAGAATGATTGGTGCGAACAAGAACAATTTTGGTCAACTTCCAAAATCTTTTAGAATGGTGATCCAAGTGAAAATTCAAAGTGGTGCGCAATTCATTCTGCAACTATCCTTATCTTTCCCTTTACACTTTTTCACCTTCAAACTTTTTCGATCCTCTCACCAATCTGCCCCGGAAGTTCACATTTCTAACCATTCTTTCATCGCCTCTCTTTCTTTCCATCCGTTTCACTCACCCACCCAATCTCAATGCCTTAACCATTTTCAACCCACCCATAAACACAATTTCTTACCCACCCTTTATCTTTTCTTCCCAACCTTATGTGTATCTTTTTCTAAACCCATCATACTCTCAACCTCCATTTTGTTTACAAAATACCTTTGTGTTGCGGAATTTGAAATATTGCTAAGTTTTATTGATTATTTTTATCATTTTGATTTTCATGATCCTAGTTGGGGTAAGTGTAGCTCACGACCTAGCTAGATTTTAAAGGTTTTGGTTCGATCAAAGTACAACTTATCTTTCTACCGGAAGTTTTCAATTTCACATTTTTTCCGTTTATTCCGGCATTTCTAGATGATAAGTTTTGTTCTGAACTATCACACCGATCCGACCTTGTTGATGACGGTTATGACTTTTACGTGATACATTGGGTTATTCGTAATTTCGAGGAGTAGCTACATCTCCCTAAGTTGTTGATATCCAATGCACGCGAGAAGTTTCTGCGTTAAGTATTTGATTTATCTTTAGCCGATAGGTCGCATTGCATCTGTTATACCTTACCAAGTTTCTCTTTTATACTGGACTGAATACATAGTGAGACAGTCCACCTCGTGTTTTCCCACATGGGGTTATGCTTTTTGATCTTTGTCTTATCCACCCGGTTTTTAGATGAAGACCACCATCTTTAGTTGCTTGTTTATTTTTCTTTCTATTTAGTATTTTTCTTTTGGTTTCCACTGTCATTGGTTGTATAAAATAAAGTGGCTTAAATTGTTTTTAGGTATTTATACCTCATTCTTCGCCACATTATTCTATAACTTCCATAGACATGGTGTTATTAACGGTTTAAGTGGAGTTTGTCTCGCCTTATACTGAGTTTTCACTTGCTTCTCCACAACGTCTGACATTTACTCCGATACTTTTCCTTTACTTGGACCCGTTCCAGAGCTAAGTCTTTTTCTTAACTTCTCATTTATTTTTCTCATTGAGGACAATGCCATGTTTAAGTGGGGGGTAGGAGACTTAGCTATGTTATGTTATGATTGAAATTT
Organism: Gentiana macrophylla; assembly: GCA_026214975.1. Lineage (NCBI taxonomy): Eukaryota > Viridiplantae > Streptophyta > Magnoliopsida > Gentianales > Gentianaceae > Gentiana > Gentiana macrophylla. Next base: position 57,530,978 of record CM047812.1, read on the forward strand.
GAATGAAACGGTAGAAAAATTGAAAATTGAATACATACCATATTATGTATCTCGTACCCTTAGAATTGTGAGTTCCTAGCTAAGAATTGATAGGAAAGGAACCAAGTTTCATGAGTACGTGATCATTTTATACTTATGTTAAGTAAATTTAAGGATATTCATGCCCGTTGTTGCAAGTAGTTATTTATTATTCAATTACTCAATCTGTGAATCGAGTATACCGCACGAATTATAATAACTGACGAAAATATTGTGTACATTACGTAGATGATTGGTTATGTAAACTTTGTGTCAATATCTATCTGCTGAGGTATTCTTATATTCTAGCCATTTAAGCGGAGTAATAAGCTTGAGACGTACCTGTGTTTTAGCAAAATGTTAGACACTGGGCTTGTAGTGACATTACCAAAGTAGCCTTGCGCTTGTGGTAATATTCAATGCTATATTTGATCTAAGATAGGGGGATACTTTAAAAAGTTTTCTTCCTTGAGATTGATGGTATTTGAAAAATATGAAGATATGAAAAAATATTCAACTCTTTAAGAGGCTTTGAGTAGTACTCGGTCTCCAAGTCCAAAAACCCTATAGATACGCTCTTGCTTATTATTCTAGTGCTTTAACCATTGCGAGGTAAGAAGTGGGAATGCTGATGTTGGTAGGTTGAGATTGCGAAGTTAGCATAAACTCTAATCTTCCTACGAATATATAAAACTAAATGCACATGCACACATCACTTCGATTCATAGTAAGTATTGAATAATGGATATCTTATGAGCATGACTAGTATGAGTTGACTTGAGTTTCTTGTGTAAGTATGATTTGACCATAGAAAGTGTTGTCTTGGGGAATGAGTTATTGATGCTTTGTTCGGGACGATCAAAGTCTAAGTGGGGGGTAGTTGATGACGGTCAAATTATACCCGTAAAAGTCATCAACATTGACCTTAAATCGAGATTAATAATACGCATTTTATATTAAATCACACGTTTATATTTAATATTTAATGTTATGTGATTTATATTATGTAAATTGGTATTTACTCGTTTTATCCGATTCTTGTCGCGATTAATGTTGATTTCTGAGATCATTACAAATCGAGAAGATTAGTGTCATTCAATCAATTATCTCAAGATAAGGAAGGAAGGAAATCAAGAGCATTAAATGAGGGAGTAATCGGATCGACATGCAAACGTGCGATGGGGGAAAGCAAGGCAAACGAAGAAAACGTGTAGAACATGGAAAATATAGGTTCGGTCGACCGAACCATTAGGCTCGATCGACCGAGTGTCATCTTCGGTTGACCGAGTGTCGACTTCGGGCGGTTTAGGGCTTTTGTCGTGTTTACCTTCTAGAACCACCCTAAGTCGGCAAAAACCTCTATATAAGCAAGCAGCTACGAGAATTGTAATATATACCTGAGAATATCATTCAATAAAATCACTCTATTCATATCTTGATTCAATGTAGTTTATTGAGGGTGTTTCCAGCAATTTAAGGGCTGCATTATGTAAGCCTTTATTTTCTGTTTCTTTCTTTTAAGTAATTAATCCCCCCCAATTATGTTTTATCGTTTGAGTTAATTGTTCATAGTTAGATGATGTAGATAGGCTATGACGTTAGGGAGGTGGCGATGCCTTGTCTATGAGAATCACATACCCTACGTCCTCTACCTAGAGTCTATGTATGAATCTATGTTGTTTAATTACCGTGCGTCTATGTTAATTTATATAATTGCTTTACGAATTACTGTTTAATCCGTTGTGTATGATGAAACGCTGAGAGATACGTTCAGGGATGTAATCTGGGGGAAAAAGACCATTCGGTCGACCGAGCTTAGCTATTCGGTCGACCGAGCCCTGTTTTCATTCGTTAAATAGCCACGTCTTTATGGTTAGGTTAACTTAATAGAATTTATTATCTCGGTAGGTATGGCTATGGCTCGTTACTCGCTTAGTTTAATTAAAGCGTGTAAGAAGGAAATACCAATATAAAACTCTTAGGTAGGCTCATGAATTGATCTTGGACGTTCGGCGTTATCTAGGTAGGTTTATATTTGGGGATTGCTAGCACTGATTATACGTCGTCGTAGATTAGCATGAGACTATAACTTGGTAATTGCTAGTTGGGCGAGAGCTTGAGTGATCGTTTAGGAAATGCGCCTAACCATAGGAATGTTGCCTAGGCGAGGTGTATGGTCAATATCGGCATCCTTAGAGTCGTAGCGTGTGAGTTATATGAGATGGAGGCACCAAAAGCGCGAAGTCACGTAACAATACCACGGTGATTTAGTGACTTACCGGTGCTAAGTCAAGTTAAAGAGGATGACTCCCGTAGCCAATCTAAGATAGATACAAACGGATTGACGATTAATAAGTTCGGGTTTATTATATAAATTATCTAGGTCCAAACGATAAAGACTATAATTGGGAGGTTAATTACGTTGTGTCGAGTCGTGTCTTTACCTTTCTTGTCTTATGTTGGTCGTAGACCGCCTCTATGTTCTCGACATGTTTAATTAATTGTTTGTATATAAGATGATCCACAATTGGTTCCCTGTGGGATCGACCTTGATTCACTATAGCTATACTACGATGGGCCTAGTCCTCTTGCTAGTATTGGTTTATGGTGGTCAAGTATATTATAACCTGATTGACCACGTCATCAGTAACCTAAATCATAGATACATTCTAATAGCAAAACAGGCCAAAGCTCTGTAAAAATAGAACTTCTCCTGCTCCTCCTTCGCCGCCGCACACCTCCGGCTAGCATACGCTTAAATCACCCCCCAAATAAGCTAGATATCCTACATATAAACACCACTAAAACAACCGTGATCATTTATGCATCATCAGTTGGTTCCTTTTCCGGGAAATCCGCTGAACAACATGCGCTTGTCCTGAGCAAAAAGTCATCTAAAGATTGCTAACACGCATCAACTCGAAGGAATCTCTCTTCAGTCGATTTGGAAGAGTCCGTCGTGCCCCCTCGTCTAAGTTTTATGCCGAAAAAAGGAGGTAATCTTACAAAGAAAACCCTCAAACTGCCTTTGTTTCCTTCCCTTAGTGAAGAGAACCATCAAAAGGTGACCTTTTATACCTCAAAAGCACGTACCCAAAAAAAAAATCACCAATACAAAACACACTTCTGAAAAATCACACTTTTCCGGGGTTATTACATACAAATCATCACCACTTCTCCCCAGAAAGCCACCCTGTAGCGATGGCGGGAAGTAAAGAGCGGCTAACACCTAAAACCCCTGCAAAGGGGGCATGCAGCATCAGGCTCATGGAGAAGGCGTAGGAGAAACACTTGACAACCCCCCCCCCCCGTAGAGGGAGAAGGGTTGCAAAGAGGGGTCCTGGCACCTAGCGACGCCCGGAATGTCATTAACCAAAAAACTAAGTCGAAGGAGGCCATTCTTTGCTTTAGATGGGCGCGCAAAGAGAGCAATGTCACAACAAAGCCAAAGGTCGATCCCCGAGACAAGGCCAGTCTTCCAGGAAGATCCTGAGATCACAGAAATGAGAGAATATGCGAGGTACGTGGAAACTATGTATCTGACTAACTCCCGTCTTGTGGCAAAGGGCCAGGCCCCAATGTCGATCGACCCCAAAATCCTCCCGAAATGAAATCGATCCGTGGCCATAGATAAAATTCGCGAGCGACTCACGGGATCAAGATAGAGTAGAGTGTGCGCTCATCAGGTCGCAAGGGACCCAGGAAAGACATTGTGCAGACCTCGGTTCTCTCAGATCACGATCATCAGAAAGGAAAGACATTCGAAAAAGGTTCGACCTTCAAAAGTTGGGTGAAAGTACAAGGCCTCGGCCCCAAGTCGTCTCGACCTTCCAGGGGAGAATACCCCCCGACAAGATATGAACGCATACAGGATGCTCGCGTGATCATACGGGAGAAAAGAGCTCGTCAGGAGGGATCGCAAGACTATGGGGAATCAGAGCGCAGGCCGGAACGGGCTGATACGCAGGCGCTATCACGACCCAGGTTCGACCCTGTCTTGGCAGAACAGATGGAAATAATGAAAAATGAGCTCGCAGAGTTGAAAAAGTCAAGACCAGCCGAGAGGGCCGCTGTTGTGTGATTTTCAATATAATCACTAAATGCTACCGCAAGCGCACGGCTTATCGAGTAGTACTTAGGATGTCGATCCCACAGGGACTTAGGACAATCACCGAATAGTTATCAATTTATATTAGCTAAACTAATCAATTTTTGGTGTTTTGAATTATAAAATAACTAAAACTAAAGTCCTATTTAAACTCAACAAAAGTCCAAGAATTTACTAGAGATCAAGTTGGAAGAACTTCTAGGATGTCGGATTACCACGGTAACGAACATATGACCTTTACAACGACCTTTCCATTTATTATGAATTTTTACTTATGTTGACGAATAATCAAAAGTGATTACAATATTCTTTCAAACTACTATTAATCATGCCTAAATTAATATTAAATCCGATTTCTCGCTCATTAAATCAATTTAGACCCATTAAAACATCATTATTCATATTGTCACAAGAAATTTCAATTAACTTTCGCTCTCATGAATTTTCTTGATTGAAATTAGGGTTCTAACATATCAATTAAATTCCACCTTTCAGTCCATCACCTAATTGATAATAAATTCTCCATATAAACCTATGGAAATTCATCTTTCGATCCATCAATCCATAAAAGCATAGTGCATTAAAATCAATACAAAAGCATATCGATTCATAATAATAGGAAAGATCGAATCTTTAACTCATATATTCATTTACCGGGCTCTCCTAATCCTAGAAAATTAAATCTACTCGCGCATAATTAAAGAGATCATAAAAATCATGGATTTAGGCATTGTGAAACGTAAAAATAAAATAAAAGAAAGAAAATTAAGAGAAAGGAAATAGAATTGTCTCACAAATATCATAAAACCAAGAAATTCATGATCCGTTCTTCGTTCTCGAGCCCTAAGCAAAATCTAGCTCTTCAAAAGTTGGGAGAAAAAATAATAGATGGGATTGGGAGTGCAAATCACGCCTAATGGAATGAATATGGCGTCTATGATGATTTCTTTTATTTAAGGAAATCATTTTATGATAAAATAGGAATTTTCCTTAATTCAAATTGTGTAATTTATCTCCTAAAATAAAATCCCCTAAAAATATGAAGATAATGGCGCAATATTCCTTATTTTTGCTCTCTTTTTTCACGCCAATCTCTTGAAATCACGTTGGGAATTATCTCCACCAATCAGAACATTTCGTTGGCCTGTAGAAAATCTGCATAGTTTCTGCATTTTTTCACACCATGTTCCATTCTTTCACACCTGGGTGTGTTTCTTCATGCCTTCATGACTTTGACTCCTTTTTAGCTTATTTTCACAGCATTTTATGCTCGGATTCATCATATCTACAAAATATCAAAGCCACAGCAGTAATCTAGTCCAAAAGGGCAATTTATCATAAGAAAATCACAATTTATGCATCAAAACAGGGCCAAAATGATCCAAGAATAACCACATATGGTGGACTTATCAAACTCCCCAAGCTTAAACCTTGCTTGTCCCCAAGAAAGTCAAAAGGACTCAAGACGAGACGGACTAAGAAGATCACACATGACATAACATTAGACAAAGATGCACAACACACGAGCATTAATAAAATTCATCCCATCATTCAAAACAGAAGATATAGACTAACTAATCCTTTTTATCATACCATGAGAAAAAGTGAACAAAAATTGTCAATGGGAAACAAGATAGACCAAGCAAATAGACCCTCACGGGATAAATCTCTCAACGCTCAACATTTGTGAGGTGACTAAACTCTCAAGCTCATTCCATTGGAAATGCCCTACTATAAGCTTGTATATCGTCTCATATCAATCACCAAGACATTGTGCAACACATAAATCATAAGGTCTTTGGAAAAAAAAAAAAAGCATAAGTGAGGATAGCCCAAGTGAGAAAAAGAAAGTGATAGGTGTAGGAAAAGGTATAAGAGATGGCAAAACCATTAGAACTAGCGCGTCACGTGACCATTAGACTTCAACATCACACAAGTGCAAGGGGGTCATACACTTTATTCCAAATAAAAGAGAATATAATGGATAATTTTTCTACTTTGGAGAATAATGATACAAGTCCATCTTTATTTTTTTACAAATAAAACAAACTAGACTTAGGAGGTTATTTTTTTAGATTTCCTCCTTTATTGACTCTTTTTTTTTTTTTTTTTCATACATATTTTTTTTTTCAACTAAGAAACGAACACGTAGTACCGGTGTGGATTTCCCCCAAACTTGACCATTACATACTAAGTAAAAGAAATTTGATAGCCACATGTCCCTATTTGTTCTAAGGTTGGGTGAAAGGAATTGGGCTATCTGTTTTAGGGATTGTTCAATGTATGGTGTAGTGAAATAAGGTAAAGTGGGAAAAAGGTGTACTAAAGATTAAGGCTTGAAAGGTATAAGGTATATAATGTGGTGGAAGGTAGAAACGAATGCCTCAATCATTTCTACGTGTTTGCACATACCAAAGTAACATCAACAAGACTCAACACAAGTTCTAAAGGAACAAATCCAAGGAAGAGAGAATACGCACAAATTTAGGGTGAGGCCGAAGTGGTCGAGTCATATGGCGAACAATACCTCACCGGGTCAATTTGTCTATTCACTCGGACTCTATTGTTTCAAAAGAAAATAATGGCACTTCTAAACATGATATTTCAAAAGGATTTTTCACTCCATGTCATGCATTTATCTTGTCAAAACAAACCATATCAATTTTCATGCATTGCAAATCTCATCTAAAGTAGATATGTGTGATCGCCAAAACCATCAAGACAAAATGACACAAGCCGACAATCGACTAAGACTCTAAATTGCACAAAAGTGACTTTTATTGACCCTAAATTTATTTATTTATTTTATTTTTATATACCCTAAGATAAAAGACTCGAATAGCGACCAAGGAAACTACACAAGTGACCCCCCACAAAATATTACATTGTCCCCAATGTAATTAATTAAAGCAGCGAGGTAAGAGTGAAACTCACCGAATTAGGATGCCAGAAGGTCAGACGGATTGAGGAGAGAACACGAGCGATCAAGGTGGCATGCTCAACGTTCAGCTCTCGAAGAATCTGTATGTGCATGGAGCACAGTGTGTGCAGTGTTCATTTTGGCCGGAATCCGGCAAAAAGGGTGGCTGACCGGATTCTGGGACGGTGGTGGTGTGTGTGGCGGGTGGAGTCGGGCTGTGTGTTGATGTCCGGCAGGGGTGGCTCGTAGGGAACCGTTATGGTGGTGGGAAGGTCGCCGGCGACCATGGAGGTGGAGTGGTGGTGGGCGGTTGGTTTCTTTTTGGGTTCGCATTTGAAGGTGTTTGATCTCATGGTTGAAGAGAGGAAAGAGAGGGGAGGAGAAGGAGTGGAGTGGGGGTGGTGGCCGGACGGCCAGCGGTGATTGGTGCCGGAAAGAAGGATTTTCGCCGGGAGGGAGATGGGTAACAGCGATAGAGGTAGGGGACGGGGAGGGAATTGGAGGAAAAATAAAAAATAAAATAGAATAAAAAAGTGATAGGTAAAATGTACGCTGCTTTATTGATTTTATTATTTTTTTTTTATTAATTTTTTTTTGAAATAAATAGGATCAGGGTGTGAAACAAATCACACCCGGGTGTGAGAGTCACGTTAAATGCAGCAGCGATTTTTTTCTTTTTTTTTTTTGTGAGACAAAGAATCACATGGTGTGATAAAAATCACACCTGGATGTGAAACTTGCGTCAGTTTTGCTATTATTTATTATTATTACTATTATTATTATATTTTTTTTTTGAAAGCAAAGTTTCTGCAAATTTTTTTATTTTATTTTTAGTCTCCCCCGTTTCGCCTTAAAAGACGGTCTCAAATCACACCTCGAAATTTCTTTTCACCTCGATCGTGGCTTTCTCAATGCTAATTATTCCACTCCATGGCCTCTGAATCCGCAAGTTCCTGTCGTGTATAGTAACCTGGCTGCAAAACCGACACAAAAAAACAAGACGACACAAAACAAAACAAATGAAGAAACCTAGAAAAGAGTAGAAAAACTTGGGTTGCCTCCCAAGAAGTGCTTATTTAAGGTCATAAGCTCGACCCCTGACTAATTCAATCCGGAGGTCGAGGTGGAGAAGAGGTAGATGAGACCTTCTTCTTCACTTGAACTCCCTCAGCATGCTTCCTCAAGCCCCATATTCTCACACCATTACCTTTAGGCATACTAACCCTATTGTCCCCATCTCCCTTACGGGACTTAAATTCCATGGGATGTTTATCATTCTCGTGCCGCATACCACTCCTACTTGGCTTAGGATTTGGAAGGATGGGTTTTGTCTTCTCCCGTATGACTTCTTCCTTTTAAATCATCAAAACATCAGGCCTATGATCATCCGCCTTAGCCTTCACTTTGTTGACTGAGGGATAGCAGTTAGTCTCGAGCAAGTGGATACTCGCAATGAATTCAGCGCTCCCATTGATGCTTGGTTCACCATAAATCATGTACCTCTCTAAAGGGTCACTCACAAAAGGTTTCATAGTGTCATCTTTCTCACACCCCTTTTTAGAATCAATTCTATAACATGACTTCTCAACCAAAGAGCAATCGGGGTGACTGGACAAATTAAACCGAGCTTTCTCTTCTCCAACATTCAAGGATAGACTTCCACTTTTCACATCAATAACCGCTCCGCCCGTAGCCAAGAAAGGTCTACCAAGAATGATTGGATGTTGGTATCCTCATCCATATCAAGAACAACAAAATCGATCGGTATGGAAAACTTACCCACTTTAATTGGAACATCCTCCACTATACCTTCCGGATGTTTGTGGATCGATCCACGATTGCGGTGATATCGTAGTGGGCTTCAAATCACCAAGTCCCAACTTTAGGCAAACAGACAGAGGCATCAAACTGACACTAGCCCCCAAATCGTATAATGCCCGGTCAATGGTCACATCGCCAACCATGCAAGGTATAGAGAAGCTACCAGGATCTTTAAGTTTTGAAGGCATTTTATTTTGAATTATTGAACTACACTCATCCGTTAAAGCAATTGTTTCATAGTCCTCTAGCTTTTTTTATTAGACAGAATGTCCTTCAAAAACTTAGCATAGGTTGGCATTTGGGAAAGTGCCTCGGTGAAGGTTACATTGATGTAAAGCTTCCTTAGAACCTCTAAAAACTTTCCAAATTGCTTATCTAGATTCGCCTTAGCCAATCTTTGAGGAAAGGCACGCGGCGGTTTGTAAGGTGGCGGCGGGGCGTGCCAGGCTCTAGTTCGGTTCTTTCTCTATAGGGATTTCAACCTCAAACTTAGGTTCCTCATTCTAATGCTTACATACCTCAACATGCTTACTCTTACCAATCAATGTCTCGGGCTCCACAAGTTGTTTTCCACTCCTTAAAGTCAGCGCATTACAATGCTCCTAGGGTTCAATTACGTTTTCTGGCAATATTCGGGGCACTTTAGAGGAAGCAACCGCTTGTTGGGCAATCGGCTCTCTAATAATCTTATTGTGGGCAGCTAGGTTTTCCACCTTAGACGCTAGAGTCTTAATCATGAATTGGTTCTCCTCATTTTGCTTTGCTTGGTTCGCCATAAAATTTTCTATTAAACTCTCAAGATTTGACTTTTGATGAGGTGGATTGGACGGCCTAGGTTGGAAACCAGGAGGGTAAAATGGGATAGGTTGTGAAGTATCATTCTTATATGGGAAGGTGTTGTAGGCATTGACTTGCTCATGGGATTGGGTAAGCAGTTGACATCCTGGAGCAGTATGTCCAATCACTCCATAAACTTCACAAGGTATTTCTGCATAACTCAAAGCACTCACATTCATTTTATCAAATTTAGAGCTAAGAGCATCTACTTTAGCAGAAAGAAGGGTCAAAGCGTCTACCTCATACTTACCTGGCTCCTTCTTTGATGTGCTAGGGATTCTGTTTCCTGACCACATGGAACTGTTTGTTGCCATATCTTCAATAAGATTGTATGCATCATCAGGATATTTATTATGTAGTGCACTTCCTGCCGCAGCATCTATGTTCATCCTGTCTCTATAATCCAGTCCATTATAAAATGTCTGCACTAATTGCCATTTTTCCAACCCATGGTGAGGACAGTTCCTCAACATTTCCTTAAACCGCTCCCAAGCTTCATAAAGGGATTCATTGGATTGTGTGAAGCTTGTAATTTGATTCCGCAACTGAACTGTCTTACCGGGAGGAAAATACTTGGCTAAAAATGCATGAGAGAGTTGATCCCAAGTAGTCACAGTGCCTGGCGGTATGGAATGGTACCAGGCTCTTGCCTTATCTCTCATGTAAAACTTGAACAGCATGGTTCTGATCTGATCTGATGTGATGTTGTTCACTTTCAGGGTATCACAGTATTCCAGGAATATCTTTAGATGCATGTTGGGGTCTTCTGTAGGTGATCCCCCAAAGGAATTTTGTTGAACCATCTGAATAAGAGCGAGTTTCGATTCGAAGTTGTTTCTTTGCTATGGTAGAATTGTACAACTCTGAGTTTGTAAACCACATGCGATGAAATCTTGAGTAATCCTTCAAGGTCTTATTATTGTTCTCAGCCATCTCTGTTTCAGATTTAATTTCCTCTGTCTCAGATTCCAGCTTAAACAATCTTCTCCTCCTGTGAAAAGTCCTCTCGATTTCTAGATCTAACTCAAAGAGATTGTCAAGACTTCGAGATTTTCGCATAAACAAGAAGAAAAGACAACCAAGAGAGAAAGCACAATTACCTACTAAAAAAGAAAAAAAAAAGTCTAGTCTAACAAAATTAACAACCGGCTCGATGTTGGCACTCAAGTCCCGGCAAGCGGCGCCATAAAACTTGTTGTGTGATTTTCAATATAATCACTAAATGCTACATAGCGCCACGGCTTATCGAGTAGTACTTAGGATGTCGATCCCACAGGGACTTAGGACAATCACCGAATAGTTATCAATTTATATTAGCTAAACTAATCAATTTTTGGTGTTTTGAATTATAAAATAACTAAAACTAAAGTCTATTTAAACTCAACAAAAGTCCAAGAATTTACTAGAGATCAAGTTGGAAGAACTTCTAGGATGTCGGATTACCACGGTAACGAACATATGACCTTTACAACGACCTTTCCATTTATTATGAATTTTTACTTATGTTGTGAATAATCAAAAGTGATTACAATATTCTTTCAAACTACTATTAATCATGCCTAAATTAATATTAAATCCGATTTCTCGCTCATTAAATCAATTTAGACCCATTAAAACATCATTATTCATATTGTCACAAGAAATTTCAATTAACTTTCGCTCTCATGAATTTTCTTGATTGAAATTAGGGTTCTAACATATCAATTAAATTCCACCTTTCGATCCATCACCTAATTGATAATAAATTCTCCATATAAACCTATGGAAATTCATCTTTCGATTCATCAATCCATAAAAGCATAGTGCATTAAAATCAATACAAAAGCATATCGATTCATAATAATAGGAAAGATCGAATCTTTAACTCATATATTCATTTACCGGGCTCTCCTAATCCTAGAAAGTTAAATCTACTCGCGCATAATTAAAGAGATCATAAAAAGCATGGATTTAGGCATTGTGAAACGTAAAAATAAAATAAAAGGAAGAAAATTAAGAGAAAGGAAATATAATTGTCTCACAAATATCATAAAACGAAGAAATTCATGATCCGTTCTTCGTTCTCGAGCCCTAAGCAAAATCTAGCTCTTCAAAAGTTGGGAGAAAAAATAATAGATGGGATTGGGAGTGCAAATCACGCCTAATGGAATGAATATGGCGTCTATGATGATTTCTTTTACTTAAGGAAATCATTTTAGGATAAAATAGGAATTTTACTTAATTCAAATTGTGTAATTTATCTCCTAAAATAAATCCCTAAAAATATGAAGATAATGGCGCAATATTCCTTATTTTTGCTCTCTTTTTCACGCCAATCTCTTGAAATCACGTTGGGAATTATCTCCACCAATCGAGAACATTTAGTTGGCTTTGTAGAAAATGGATAGTTTACGCATTTTTCACACCATGTTCCATTCTTTCACACACAGGTGTGATTCTTCATGCCTTCATGAAGAATTATAAAATAACTAAAACTAAAGTCCTATTTAAACTCAACAAAAGTCCAAGAATTTACTAGAGATCAAGTTGGAAGAACTTCTAGGATGTCGGATTACCACGGTAACGAACATATGACCTTTACAACGACCTTTCCATTTATTATGAATTTTTACTTATGTTGACGAATAATCAAAAGTGATTACAATATTCTTTCAAACTACTATTAATCATGCCTAAATTAATATTAAATCCGATTTCTCGCTCATTAAATCAATTTAGACCCATTAAAACATCATTATTCATATTGTCACAAGAAATTTCAATTAACTTTCGCTCTCATGAATTTTCTTGATTGAAATTAGGGTTCTAACATATCAATTAAATTCCACCTTTCAGTCCATCACCTAATTGATAATAAATTCTCCATATAAACCTATGGAAATTCATCTTTCGATTCATCAATCCATAAAAGTATAGTGCATTAAAATCAATACAAAAGCATATCGATTCATAATAATAGGAAAGATCGAATCTTTAACTCATATATTCATTTACCGGGCTCTCCTAATCCTAGAAAGTTAAATCTACTCGCGCATAATTAAAGAGATCATAAAAAGCATGGATTTAGGCATTGTGAAACGTAAAAATAAAATAAAAGGAAGAAAATTAAGAGAAAGGAAATATAATTGTCTCACAAATATCATAAAACCAAGAAATTCATGATCCGTTCTTCGTTCTCGAGCCCTAAGCAAAATCTAGCTCTTCAAAAGTTGGGAGAAAAAATAATAGATGGGATTGGGAGTGCAAATCACGCCTAATGGAATGAATATGGCGTCTATGATGATTTCTTTTACTTAAGGAAATCATTTTAGGATAAAATAGGAATTTTACTTAATTCAAATTGTGTAATTTATCTCCTAAAATAAAATCCCCTAAAAATATGAAGATAATGGCGCAATATTCCTTATTTTTGCTCTCTTTTTTCACGCCAATCTCTTGAAATCACGTTGGGAATTATCTCCACCAATCGGAACATTTAGTTGGCACATAGAAAATGCTGGATAGTTTACGCATTTTTCACACCATGTTCCATTCTTTCACACACAGGTGTGATTCTTCATGCCTTCATGAAGAATTATAAAATAACTAAAACTAAAGTCCTATTTAAACTCAACAAAAGTCCAAGAATTTACTAGAGATCAAGTTGGAAGAACTTCAGGATGTCGGATTACCACGATAACGAACATATGACCTTTACAACGACCTTTCCATTTATTATGAATTTTTACTTATGTTGACGAATAATCAAAAGTGATTACAATATTCTTTCAAACTACTATTAATCATGCCTAAATTAATATTAAATCCGATTTCTCGCTCATTAAATCAATTTAGACCCATTAAAACATCATTATTCATATTGTCAAAAGAAATTTCAATTAACATTCGCTCTCATGAATTTTCTTGATTGAAATTAGGGTTCTAACATATCAATTAAATTCCACCTTTCAGACCATCACCTAATTGATAATAAATTCTCCATATAAACCTATGGAAATTCATCTTTCGATCCATCAATCCATAAAAGCATAGTGCATTAAAATCAATACAAAAGCATATCGATTCATAATAATAGGAAAGATCGAATCTTTAACTCATATATTCATTTACCGGGCTCTCCTAATCCTAGAAAATTAAATCTACTCGCGCATAATTAAAGAGATCATAAAAATCATGGATTTAGGCATTGTGAAACGTAAAAGTAAAATAAAAGGAAGAAAATTAAGAGAAAGGAAATATAATTGTCTCACAAATATCATAAAACCAAGAAATTCATGATCCGTTCTTCGTTCTCGAGCCCTAAGCAAAATCTAGCTCTTCAAAAGTTGGGAGAAAAAATAATAGATGGGTTTGGGAGTGCAAATCATGCCTAATGGAATGAATATGGCGTCTATGATGATTTCTTTTATTTAATGAAATCATTTTAGGATAAAATATGAATTTTCCTTAATTCAAATTGTGTAATTTATCTCCTAAAATAAAATCCCCTAAAAATATGAAGATAATGGCGCAATATTCCTTATTTTTGCTCTCTTTTTTCATGCCAATCTCTTGAAATCACGTTGGGAATTATCTCCACCAATCAGAACATTTCGTTGGCCTGTAGAAAATCTGGATAGTTTACGCATTTTTCACACCATGTTCCATTCTTTCACACACAGGTGTGATTCTTCATGCCTTCACGACTTTGACTCCTTTTTAGCTCATTTTCACAGCATTTTATGCTCGGATTCATCATATTTACAAAATATCAAAGCCACATCGATGTCTAGTCCAAAAGGGCAATTTATCATAAGAAAATCACAATTTATGCATCAAAAGCAGGCCAAAATGATCCAGAATAACCACATATGGTGGACTTATTAGCCGCGCGATCTCGAGAATCGGCGTGCTCGCCAAGAGAATCACAAAAGCGTTGCTGCCCGACAATGAAAAGGTTAGCTACCCTGCTATAATTACTACAATGGAATTCTTGCCCGAGCAGTGGCTCACGCTTTCCAAGCGCGCATCACCTAGCAACCCAAAATAAATCCGCTGGTGCATCGCTTTAGTCGGTAGCATGCGAGGATAGAAATGCAAATCTGAATCACGCGGACTCCCATGGCTCGATTAAAAGGCTGGAAGATCTTTGCGAAAAATTAAATCGAGAAGAGTTTGAATCGGCAAGCGGACCGAAGAAAACCATAGAGGACTATATGAAGTTCATATAGGAGGACATGAAGTCGGAAAAGAAATATTCTGGCGGTTCATCGAAATATACGATCAGGACAAGAAACATTCGGATGATCACGGTTGTCACATGCTTTCTCACGGGGATCGCCAAAGGTCCGATGGCCGAATTTAACTCGCCCCTGGCGGGTCTCGGGGAAATCTTTGGAGAGGGCCGAATGATGGGAGTCGTGACGCCATCCTCTGGGAGAGCAAAGCCCAAAAACAGAGCAACATTCACAGAAAGAGGATCGCACGGAGGATCGCAAGAGGGAAAATGGGCGAGATGCTAACCACGATCGCGAGGTAAAGAAACCTTACAAATTCAGCGAGGATAATTTTACCCTGCTCAACACAAAAGCATCCCATATTTTGTTCAAAAACCGTGAGCATTTTGACAAGCCCAAACCCATGAGGGGTGATCCCGACAGCCGCGATAAATCGAAATACTGTGACTATCACAAAGATCACGGCCATGTCACAGACGAATGCTTCACATTGAGGCGAGAAATAGAAGGATTAATCCGCGAAGAACCAGCGACTAAGTATAAACGAGATGGGAACACTGGTCCTAATCAGGGTCGCCAACCCTGCGTCTATCAGAGGGAAGTTCAAGTTATCCATGGGAATATTCCCAGCAACAATCAGCTGAAATCCCAGATACACCAAATCAATACACGCGGCTTTGAAAAGCGAGATAGTGTTGGGGAAAGCGAAAAGGAATCATGTTCACTAAAGTGAGTTGACAACGATCGGCGGCCCTATGGAAATACCTCTCATTCTCAAAGTCGGGGTGAGCGACAAGCACGGCTTCAACAGAGTAATGGTTGACACGGGGCTGGCAGCGGCGTCATCTATTTCATTTATTTAAAACATATCCAAATTTGGAGAGGCTAAATTGAAACCTACCTCGGGGTGCTTGAGGCTTTACCAATGACACAGTCACGAGTCAAAGGCACGGTCGATCTCAACATCACTTTGGGTGACTATGAGCCATGTAGAAGCGAGATAATCACATTCTTAGTCATCGATCTCCCCTCATACTACAACATGATTTTGGGGATTCGGCTATGAAAAATTTCAAATGGTGGCATCAGTTCCCCACCAAGGTCAAGTTTCACATAGGGGATGAGATTGGGGTCGCCACTAGCCGACCCGGTTTTTCCTCGACTATATGACCAAGAGCAGGTCGATTCAAGCGACCAGTGGAAGGATTTAACATGGCTCGGATCGGATCGCCCGGTAAAGAAGTTTCGGAGGGAGCGGTAGAGGTTGAAACATTGCAAATTCGGGGCGATCTGATTTCACCACGAGAGAGGGCGAGCTGGTCGAGGTCATCATAAATGACAAATATCCCGACCAGGAGGATAAAAGTAGGTCGCGACCACCGAAAAGAAAGGAAGGATTGATCGAGCTTAAAAGCCAACTTGGGCGCCTTCCGCTGGGAAGTAGCGGATATGAGAGGTGTGGAGTCGGAGGTGGCCTTGCACTATCTAAGTGTCGATCCCAACTTGGCGATTCAACAAAAGCGCGCCAATTCTCTGCGAAAAAGGAAGTGCAATAAAAGTGAGGTCGAAAAACTTCAGCGGCGGGCATAGTCAAGGAACTTGATTATCCCACTTAGTGGCGACGTGGTAATGGTAAAAAACACAGCGGCAAGTGGCGGATGTGTGTCGACTTCACTAATTTGAACAAAGCTTGCCCCAAAGATCCTTACACGCTGCCCCAAATTGATAAAATGGTCGATGGGATCGCGGTTTGAAATGCTAAGTTTTACGGATGCATGTTCCGGCTATCACCCGAGTCAAAATAATGAGATGAATACAAAGAGTGACGGCCTTGGGGGCGGCTGGCGAACTCTATTACTATGAAATGATGCCATTCGGTCTAAAGAACACGAGTTCAACCTATCAAAGGATGTGAGCGAGGTTTTTGGCATAAATAGGCAAGAACATGGAGGCTACATCGATGATATGGTCGTGAAATCAAGTCGCCAGGGATCACTGGTGGACCTTAGCTAACGTCAAAAGCCACTCGATGAAGCTAAACCCCACGAAATGTACTTTTGGGGTCGAGGCGAGGAAAGTTTTGGGCTTCATGGTGAGTCGGAGGGGATCGAGGCAAACCGAGAGAAAATTGAGGCGCTAATAAACATGGCGATCCAACTAGCATCAAGGAAGTACAAGGTTGAATGGAAGAGTGATAGCTCTCGGAAGATTTATCTCAAAATCGGCCGAAAAAAAGCCTACCCTTCTTCAAAATCCTAAAGGGAATAAAACCTTTTTGTGCACGAGAGGAATGCTCATGAGGCTTTCCAAGAGCTAAAGCCTACCTCTCAAGACCGCCCGCTGCTAACTAGTCCGGTGGTGGAGATGTTTTACTCTTGTACCTAGTTTGCCTCGGATAGGGCCGTCGCGGCACACTTATCAAGGAGGAGGGTATCTCGCAAAAGCCTATTTATTATGTTTCTAAGGCTTTAAGCCCCATAGAAATTCGCTATTTTAATATCGAAAAGTTGGCCTACCGCGTTGTTATAGCCGCCCGAAAATTAAGGGCTTACTTTTCATCGCATTCAATTATAGTACTATCAGACGCGCCGCTACGGCAGGTCCTCCACAAGCCGGATTTGTCAGGACGTTTGCTACATTGGGCCATCGAGCTCACCGAATTCGACATTCGTTATGAACCGTGAAAAGCTATCAAAGCTCAAGCCCTGCCCGATTTCATCGCAGAAACGAGTTTCAACGAAGAAATCCTGGAGCAGACAAATGCAGAACAAAGCCTCGACAAGAATACCACAGCGGACGAGCCTTAGCGGCCAAGTCACTGTTGGCAACTCTATGTCGATGGCGCCGCCAACCTCAAAGGTTGCGGTGCGGGGATCATTTTACTAGAGCCTGGAACCTCGGAGGAAATTGAAAAGGCCCTAAGGTTTAACTTCACCGCGTCAAACAACCAAGCCGAGTACGAGCTAGTCATCACAGGACTTGAGCTCGCCCGAGCCATAAAAGTCTAGAATGTATAGGTTTTCTACGATTCCCAGTTGGTGGTCAATCAAGTGACCGGATCTTTCGGTATCCACTGTGAAATTTTGCAAAAATATATCAACCTCTTTAGAAAACTCAGCGGCTTCAAATCTGCAAATTTACCAACATCCCACGAGAGGACAATCACAGAGCGATTACTTGTCCAAACTAACTAGAAAGGCGAAATAAGCAACCCCTCTATCATGGTGGAATATACATGAGGCCCGCTATCAAAAGGGCGAAATAATGGACTTGCAATCCACCAACTCTTGTTGGGTGGATATCATGAGAACTTATATCGACTCTGGAAAGCTCCCGAAGATCAAGCGAGGCAAAAGCCCTGATCGGAAGAGCCGCGGATACACTATCTTAAGCGATGTTTTATACCGACAATCATTCTCTAAGCCCTTACTAAGGTGCGTGCAACTTTGAAGAAGTTGAGGAATCCTCATAGAAATTGCATGAAGGGATATCGGCGGCCATCCATCTAACCGCACCCTTGCTCAAAGGTCTTGTTGGCGGATATTGCGGCGAAACTTCGTAGAAGGGCGCCAAGGCACAC
This sequence comes from Gentiana macrophylla, assembly GCA_026214975.1. Classification (NCBI taxonomy): domain Eukaryota; kingdom Viridiplantae; phylum Streptophyta; class Magnoliopsida; order Gentianales; family Gentianaceae; genus Gentiana; species Gentiana macrophylla. The sequence continues at coordinate 57,549,478 of CM047812.1, forward strand.
GCTAGAGGCGTCGGCGTATGTCAAAAATTTGCGGATATTCCCGGGCTGCCTTGATCAAGCAAAGCATTGTCACATTGCTGGCCGTTCGACATGTGGGCCATCGATCTCATTGGACCATTGAAGAGGGTCGCTCGGATCTGAGTGCGTGGTGGTCGCCGTGGCTAAGCTTTTCACCAAATGGATTGAAGCCAAAGCCCTGGTAAAAATCAACACCAGAGATATAATCTATTTTTACTCGATCAAGTATGGACTAGATTCGGCGTTCCCGGGGTAATAGTGTCGGACCATGGACCTCGGTCGAGAGAGGAGTTCGACACATTCTGCGGAGAGAATAACGTCAAACATTGGCGATCGTCGGTATGCTATCTGCAAGAAATGGTCAGGCGAAAGCGCATAAACAAAAAGTACTATCGTGATGAAAAAGACCTTGGCGAAAAGCGGGCAAATGGCGACCACCTCCCAGCGACCTTATGGGCATCGAGCGTCACGAAAAACAACTACGAAACTCCTTTCGGCTTTAACATACGGATCGAGAGGCTATGGCCCGGTAGAGATGGCCTACCAAGTTTAAGGGTCGCTCATTTGATGAGACCGATAATCCGCTCACTAAGGAACTTGATCTCGATTTAGCGGAGGAAGCGACGGATCGAGGCATATGGCCGTTGCTCAATTGCAAGCGAGTGCGCCAAAGCGTCACCATGACAAGCACATTCGTAATCATCACTTATTATCGGAGATTATGTTTTGCGAAAAAGACAAGCCACGGGCCATGAGGCCAAGAAAGGAAAACTATCGGAGAGCTGGGAGGGCCCAGTGAGGATCTCTCGGATAGTCAAGAAGGGGACGTATGTGCTAAGTGATAACCAAGGTCGTGAGTACAACCGACCTTAGCACATTGACAATTTGAAAAATATTATATGTAGAGGTACATCGCGCGTACAAACAAAGTGTCATGCGAGAAATGAAATCAAAATAAAAGGAACATCTTCATTCATAAAAGGAAGTACAATCATCTCGGGAAAATCTGCGGCCTACAACGACCTTCGATTTAACCAAAAAGAAGGGGACCGCCAAAAAAAAAACCCCATCTGGCGCCTTACATTACAATCAGTGAACCCTCTAAGATCCAAGAAGTGCCTCGGCACCTGGGTGAACTACATAATCTAGATATCAACGAAGAGAATGGGATCGACGATCTCGATCCATTACAATGGCAAAGTCAAGCGCCTCGCGGTGAATCAAGATCCCCGATCAATGTCAACTTTGGGGTCGCGAATAGCATGCAAAGAAGAGCCTCGGCCTCATTAACAACCTCGAGATCCATGCTCGGAAGGCGCGTGAGTTAATAAACCTTTTTCACTCACGGTTCTTTGCGAATAAGTCGAGATAAAGGCCCTAGTACTCGAGGCCGTTCGGAATCGGGAAAAAGCTCGCGGAGGGCCCGGCGTAAGCGAGCTTGTTTACTCGACTCACCGTCAAGATGCCAGCGACCTCGTAGTGAGAGGAAGGATGATAGCGGGTATACCAAGTGCACCATTGATAGCCTCACGGCGTAAAGGTCACCCCAACACGCGTAGAGTAACCATGACTAACTACCCCTTCGGAGGCAACCAGGATAAAATGGAGTAAAACTCCCTCACCATTGTAAAATTAGAAATCGAGGTGGCGAGACAAAATCATCACCCAAAGAGCCGCACCCGTAACGACCATCACCCTCAACCTTGCTCTGATTTAGGCCACTTTCCTTGCAAACTTAACCACATCAAAATAACGCCCGAAGTGATCTTTGGCAACATGAGAGGCGATGGGAAGAAATGAGATACATCACGCATCGGACGAGCTTTATACACTTGCACTCTACCTCTCCGGAGGAAAAGACATGGCTCTCAAAACAAAGAATATGCAAAGAGGGTGAAGATGAAATCAACCACCTCCACCTTTTATAGCGAGAGGTTAGCCAAAGGAATGGCCACGATCAACCAAATCCTATGGTTAGGGCTTCACGCAGTTTTACCCAATTTGAAATTCAAAAGGCGCATTTACGGCATTGTCGGTATCGACTATGCCAACACCCGGCGATTATAAACCCAAAGTTATAGGCCAATTGACTACGCATGCGTTGCTAATGAAGCTTGTCAAATCGGTTGAGATCCTGGATTCCCAGCGACACGGCGATCGAAAGGTCAATTGAGTCCCATCGATTCGATACTCAAGTTTTAGCGAACACAAACCTGCGCCTCAAACTTAGGGGAACATGGCGAAAATTTCAAAACAAGCTAATTAAGCAAACCGCGGTGCGCCTCCAGCGACTTTGTTATTTGCCACAAGTCCACAGCGACCAAAGAGTTATGCAAAATGGTTTCGCCGGAGACCTTTTGGCCGCCCAAACAAGGGGGAAAGGAAAATTTTAAGCGACGAATGAGAAATATGGGTCATTTGTCATCCTTATTTACAAATAAAGGGTGCGCAATTAGAAAATTTCAAATCAACTCGGTCGGTCCGCTTGATTATTTTAGCCCGCTCAACAAACCTACGCCAAAATAAAGGGCGCATACACATACATACCACGATCTGAGGAAGGAAGATTGAAAGAAACAAGTGCAAGACATAAATTAAGAGGCCAAAAGCGACCCACGAACCGAGATCCAACAAGCCAAGGACAACCACAATATCGGTCACGGAAAGTAAAAATACTAAATTATTACAATCATCAAATTGAGGGCCTTGAATAGTTCAAAAGACATACAAAGTTGAATTATTACAAGATCGCGGGAAAGTAAAATGTTTTGAAACAAAATTATTCAAAGCAGAGCCGGGAGGGTGTCAATATACTCATCGCCGGTTGATCATTCGCGAGAGGAGGATTCTTTAAGATTGCAAAGTTGACGGGATTGGTGGGGAGGATCCTGCACTGGTGCGCGCTCTCTATCGATTAGTTTGGATGGCGGCGATGTGATCTGCTGCATAGGGATATCGGATGAATGGCGGCCAGTCGGGAGATCGGCTGGGACATGTTAACCTATCGGACATTTCCTCGAAGTAATGCTCTCCGGCCATGATAAGCCCAGAGGCAATGAGCAAGGTGGTTGAAACCGTGGTCAAAGCCCGCCTCACGATAGTCACAAAACTCTTGAGCGCTTGAAGGCTTCCACGGCCGCGGACCGCCTCTCGGTGGCCTTATTTGCGGCGACAAGCGACAGCTGCTTTGCCAGGACTTGCGATCTCCTCGTGCGCGACCAACAAGCCCTCTACAGATTCTGGGGTTTCTTCGCCCGAGCCGACACTTTCTGTACGCAACTCTACATCCGGTTTAGCACTCTCCGCCATGGCTTTCTTCATCCGCTCAACCTCGATCAACACCGCCCGAGCTTTTGTTTTGAGAGTAACCACTTTCTCTGAGGCCCCAAGAGCCTCCGTTACTTTCTTGGCTCGACTTTACGCTTCTCGGCGGCCTCTAGCACCTTGTTTATCACGAGTCCCAGTGAAAGAGAGACAAAGTTATAAGCTACTTGAGATCATAAAGTATGAAAGATGAAAAGATGCAAGATAAATAAAAACTCACCATTGAGGCGACAATTCCAAATTGGCACAGCGGATCTTTCAACTCGGTGACCTCATCACGGCGAGGCATCATCTTGAACCACGGCGTGGCGGTGATTCCTTTCCGATCTCCATTTGAACCCAGGCGCCGACTCCCGTGCAAGGCAACCTAAGGGAATGACATCAGCAGTAGCCTCCCTAATTTGGCTCGCCTTGTTCATATCGAGGCCTTGAATGAAGCTGGCATCCAACCACATAGCTTCTTTCCTTGTAGCCGTGGGGCAATGTCCCGATCGGCGGCTCCACCCCCTCGGGGACCTCTTCAACAATAGCCTCAACAGCTCGCTTGTCCGAGAGATCGAGATCCTTTCCAGCGCGCTTGCGGCTTTGGTTTTGGTCTGGGTCGTTTACGGCCTTGGAGCTCTTTGCGAGTTCATCGACTTGGACCTTTTTGGGCAACAACATGGCTTGAGCTCGCCAGATTGGATCGCCAGCTGCGATCTTGGTGGGATCATAAGTCTCATCGATAATCGAGGCATCCACGGTCTGGGGAACCTTCCCGAGCTTGTTTCGAGTCGCTTTGCCGGCCTTAGCTTGCTCCTCGAGCCTTTGCTTCCGAGCTCTGCGTTCGGTGGCGTCCATATCTGCAAAAGGGTTAGTTAAAAGCGGATCCAAAGAAAAATAACTTATGAAAAAGCAAATAAAAGCGAGGAAATTTACGAGGTGGTCTTTCACTTGGGTAACCTCCACAAGCAGGACACTCGGAAGGAAAACATTTGCCTAAGTGGCAATCTCCTGCCCAATCGGGGTCACTCTCTCGGGAACTATAGCAACCAATGGCCAAGCTTTTACCCGGACCGTGAGGGCCATCCATGCGCGCGTAATGGAAGAGCCTGGTCAAGAAGATCGACCCAAGCGGCGTTTCTCAAAGAGGCCTCGACCCGTCAGTTATCGAGCACCATGAGTCCTTTGACAAGGCGCGCTCTCACGAAATAAAAGGCTCGTCAATTGAAAGTGTGGACTTCCCCAGCGACTGCGGCCCTTAAAGCGGCCAGCCAACCTTGGACTCCACCTTGGGATCCGCTCACGCCATCTATGAATCTTATTTGGCAATGAAAAAAGCAAGCGGCGTCTTGGTCATAAGGATATTTGCCCAGCGAGCCGTGCCACAAAACAAGTGAAACTGTCCCAGCAAAGTGAGTGTGGGTTCTATCTTCATCGTCCGACACATCACAATGAAGGCCATGATTTGAATAGCGGCGCGCCAGCGACAAAATCGGAGGCGAGCTCCCATCGACTTGCAAATCTTGACAAAAGAGGGTCGAATGGAGGCCTGAGCCCTGCATAAAAGTGATCGAAGTGTAGGATTAGGGTGTCATCCGGGCGGTGAGCACAGACATAATCCTCGCGGTCTCCGGGCTTAAGCTTATCCTCCTCCTTCCGTATAATCCGGTGAAAAACACATATCTTGGTGTCGATTTTAAATCGGCGCGGATGAATTTGTTGAGATCATCGTCATTCACCCATCACAAAGCTTCACCCACTTTTTCTCCAACGCGCCTTCTCGCTCCGCCAAGATAAGCGAACTCTCTCAACGCCTCTGGATTATTGGGTGTTGGTTTCTTTGCTTTAGCTAGTACTTGGCCTCCCAATGGTTATTTTGGGTCCTTTTTCCTCTTCGGTTTCTCCTGTGCGTAATCGAAAGCCTCCTGACTTTCATCAGAATCGCCTCTCAAAGAGTTTTCTCCGTCAGACATCCTGCAAAAACAAAAGGAAAAGGTGGAGCTTTGGACCTAGGATAATAAAATTAAGCCGGGGAAGGTAATCGCACCCATCTCGGCGCCTTCCCTCCGTTTTACGAGGAGACATGGAAAGCAAATTATCAATAAAAGGTAATACACATGAACACAGGCAAGCCCAGGGAAAGACCATTCTTTTGGGCTAACCCTCCTCTCTTATCAATATTCCCAGAAAAACCTCCCCTACCTCAAAAGCACCAACCCAAAAGCCTCGACTTTTTCCTCAAAAAAACATCTTACACATGGATACATTCCCATATGATGGATCAAAACCATTGAAAAGCACGAAATCCAGCAAGAAAAAACAAGGAAAGAGGGGTAAGGGAAAAATAAGTTACCTGTTTTTGAGAGGAAGTTGAAACAAACTGCCACGAAAACACGTCGGAATATTTAAACCCTCACCGGAAACCTCAAACTCGCTCCAGCCACCACCAAGTCCTCCGCAAACCTTTGCCGGAAAACCCTTGCTAATCTTCAGAAAAGGAGAGGAGAATACTAGAGGAAAAAGTGTGGGAGAGAAGAGAGTAAAAGTGAGAAAGTGTGAGGGGTGCCAACCTTATATAGGCAATGGAAGCTCAATCCACATGGTGGGGTTGATCCATCAACGGTTGAGATTTGCGTGTTCGATTCGAATTCCAAAATTCAAAAAACCGCAATCATTATGGAGGCTAATCAATGCCCACGTGCCTGCTTGGGCAGTTACCAAGGGCGTCATCACCCACGTAATTGCGGTTATCAAGAGAGCCAACGTCGTACGATCGACTATTAAAGCGCCCGATAATCCATGAGCGGCGGATGACCTCGCATAAAAGCGATGAGTCGCAAAAATAGGCCGGAGTTGCTTGAAGGCGCTTGCTTTAACCACGGTCCTTAGTGAACAAGTCGCATCCAGACGGCGAGGTCGCGAAAATAGGCGAGTTGCTTGAAGGCCTCTTGCTTTGAAAGCACGGTCCTTAGTGAACAAGTCGCATCAGACGACGAGGTAGCAAAAACAGGCTTGGAGTTGCTTCAAAAGCCGCTTGCTTTGAAAGCACGGCCCTTAGTGAATGAGTCGCATCAGACGACAAGGTCACAAAAATAGGCCCGGAGTTGCTTTGAAGGCGCTTGCTTTGAAAGCACGGTCCTTAGTGAACAAGTCGCATCAGACGACGAGGTCGCAAAAACAGGCCCGGAGTTGATTCGAAGGCTACTTGCTTTGAAAGCCACGGTCCTTAGTGAACAAGTCGCATCGAGGCAGCGAGTCGCAAAAAACAGGCCGGAGTTGCTTCAAGGCGCTTGCTTTGAAAGCACGGTCCTTAGTGAACAAGTCGCATCAGGCGGCGAGTGTCGCAAAAATAGGCGGAGTTTGCTTGAGGCGGCTTGCTGAAAGCGGTCCTTAGTGAACAAGTTGCATCAGGCGGCTCGCAAAAAAAAAACGGCCCTTGCTTTGTGAACAAGTTGCATCAAGTCGCGTCAGGCGGCGAATTCGCAAAAAGCAGGCCGGATTTGCTTGAAGGCGCTTGCTTTGAAAGCATGGCCCTTAGTGAGCAGTCGCATCGGATGAAAGGTCGCAAATAAAGGCCTGGAGTTGCTTGAAGGCCGTTCGCTTTTAAAGCATGGCCGCTTAGCGAACAAGTCGCATTAGGCGGAAAGGTCGTGAATATATTGACCACTGAGCTCATCACTCCACGCTCGACATTTTGAAAAATGACCAAGACATGGAGTAGGGGTCATTGATGATACAAATAATATCGCCACCCGCTGGTCTCGAAAGCGACCTGCGGTTCATGATACGTGGAAGGTCATACGACGCCAAAAACACCAAGTCAAGGTCGCCCCTTCAAACCCCCCTCCTAAAAGCGTTACTAAAGCTAGGGGCCGGATCACGATCTTGGACAAAAGGCTCTCGAAAGGGCACTGACAAGACTCGGGGGAATAAGAGCAAAGGCAAAACAAAGCGGAGCGGCCTACCCGACTACAAAGGATCACCGCCCAAATATTCTATCCACTTGCAGACTAGATATTTAATGTTTACTTAGTTATTAAGTATGTTTATTGACTAAGCTGCTTCACACCGCCAGTCTTTTACTTGGCTCTTAAGTTTACTCTTCTTATAAAAGGAAGTCTTGTGTAACCTAAATCATAGATACATTCTAATAGCAAAACAGGCCAAAGCTCTGTAAAAATAGAACTTCTCCTGCTACTCTATCATCGCCCTTTGCCTCCGGCTAGCATAAACTTAAATCACCCCCAAATAAGCCGGATATCCTACATATAAACACCACTAAAACAACCGTGATGATTTATGCATCATCATTAAAATAGAGTTTACTTAAATCGGGGGTTTACAACTTTTTGTAAATAATTGTATTGTAGAGTTTACTCAAAATAGGGGTTTACAACTTTTTGTATATTAGAGTTTACTCAAAACGGGGGTTTTCAACTTTTTGTATATTGTTGTATTAGAGTTTACTCAAAACGGGGGTTAACAACTTTTTGTATATAATTATAGTAGAGTTCACTCAAAATAGGGGTTTACAACTTTTTGTATATAATTATAATATATTTTACTCAAAATGGGGGTTTACAACATTTTGTAAATAATTGTATAGTAGAGTTTACTCAAAACGGGGGTTTACAACTTTTTGTATATTATTGTATTAAAGTTTACTCAAAAAGGGGGTTTAAAACTTTTTGTACATAATTTTATAGTAGAGTTTACTCAAAACGGAGGTTTACAACTTTTTGTTAATAATTGTAGTAGAGTTTACTCAAAACGGGGGTTTACAACTTTTTGTATATAATTGTATAGTTGAGTTTACTCAAAACGGGGGTTTACAACTTTTTGTATATTATTGTATTAGAGTTTACTCAAAACGGGAGTTTACAACTTTTTGTATATAATTACAGTAGAGTTCATTCAAAACGGATGTATTTTCTAAATAATTGTATAGTAGAGTTTACTCAAAACGGGGATTTACAACTCTTTGTATATTATTGTATTAGAGTTTACTCAAAACGGGGGTTAACAACTTTTTGTATATAATTCTAGTAGAGTTCACTCAAAACGGGGGTTTACAACTTTTTGTATATTATTGTATTAGAGTTTACTCAAAACATGGGTTTACAATTTTTGTATATAATTATAGTAGAGTTTACTCAAAACGGGGGTTTACAACTTTTTGTATATTATTGTATTAGAGTATACTCAAAACGAGGGTTTACAACTTTTTGTATATAATTGTATAGTAGAGTTTACTCAAAACGGGGGTTTACAACTTTTTGAATATAATTATAGTAGAGTTCAATCAAAATGGAGGTTACAACTTTTTGTATATACTCAAAGCAGGGTTTACAACTTTTTGTAAATAATTGTATTGTAGAGTTTACTCAAAATGAGGGTTTACAACTTTTTGTATATTATTGTATTAGAGTTTACTCAAAAGCGTGGGTTAACAACTTTTTATATATAATTATAGTAGAGTTCACTCACAACGGAGGTATACAACTTTTTGTTTATAATTATAGCGAGTTTACTCAAAACGGGTGTTTACAACTTTTTGTAAATAATTGTATAGTAGAGTTACTCAAAACGGGGGTTTACAACTTTTTGTATATAATTGTATAGTAGAGTTTACTCAAAACGGGGGTTTACAACTTTTTGTATATAATTATAGTAGAGTTCACTCAAAACGGAGGTTACAACTTTTTGTATATAATTAAAATAGAGTTTACTCAAAACGGGGGTTTACAACTTTTTGTATATAATTGTATAGTAGAGTTTACTCAAAATGGGGTTTACAACTTTTTTGTATATTATTGTATTTGAGTTTACTCAAAACCGGGGTTTACAACTTTTTGTATATAATTGTATAATAGAGTTTACTCAAAAGCGGGAGTTTACAACTTTTGTACAATAAAGCCAGGGGTTTACAACTTTTTGTATATAATTGTATAGTAGACTTTACTCAAAAGCGGGGTTTACAACTTTTTTATATTATTGTATTATAGTTCACTCAAAGCGAGGGGTTTACAACTTTTGTATATAATTATAGTAGAGTTTACTCAAAGCGAGGTTTACAACTTTTTGTATATTATTGTATTAGAGTTTAATCAAAGCGGGGGATAACAACTCTTTGTAAATAATTGTATAGTAGAGTTTACTCAAAAGCGGGGTTTACAACTTTTGTATATAATTATATTAGAGTTCACTCAAAATGGAGGTTTACAACTTTTTGTATATAATTATAATAGGAGTTTACTCAAAAGCGGGAGTTTACAACTTTTTGTAAATAATTGTATAGTAGTGTTACTCAAAACCGGGGGTTCTGACTTTTTGTAAATTATTGTATTTGAGTTTACTCAAAGCGGGGTTTACAACTTTTAATATAATTGTATAATATAGTTTACTCATTACAGGGTTTACAACTTTACGTATATTAATTTGTTAGAGTTTACTCAAAGCGGGAGTATACAATTTTTTGTATATAATTGTAGTAGACTTAACTCAAAACGAAGGTATTTTCTAAATAATTGTATTGTAGAGTTTATTCAAAATGAGGGTTTACAAGTTTTTGTATATTATTGTATTAGAGTTCACTCAAAATGGGGGTTTACAACTTTTTGTATATTATTGTATTAGAGTTTACTCAAACCGGGGTTTACAACTTTTTGTATATAATTGTATAGTAGAGTTTACTCAAAGCGGGGGTTTACAACTTTTGTATATATTGTATTCAATTTTACTAAAGCGGGAGTTTACAACTTTTTGTATATAATTATAATAGAGTTTACTCAAAAGCAGGATGTATTTTCTATATAATTGTATAGTAGAGTTTACTCAAAACGAGGATTTACAACTCTTTGTGTATTGTTGTATTAGTGTTTACACAAAGCGGGGGTTAACGACTTTTTGTATATAATTCTAGTAGAGTTCACTCAAAACATGGGTTTACATCTTTTTGTATATTATTGTATTAGAGTTTACTCAAAGCATTGATTTTACAACTTTTGTATATAATTATAGTAGAGTTTACTCAAAGCGGGGTTTACTACTTTTGTATATTTACTGTATTAGAGTTTACTCAAAGCGAGGGTTTAAAACTTTTTGTATATAATTGTATAGTAGAGTTTACTCAAAGCAGGGGTTTACAACTTTTGGTATATTATTGTATTAGAGTTTACTCAAAATGGGGTTTACAACTTTTTGTACATAATTGTATAGTAGAATTTACTCAAAGCGCAGTTTACAACTTTTATACAATAAAAGCGGGGGTTTCCAACTTTTTGTATATAATTGTATAGTAGAGTTTACTCAAAAGCAGGGGTTTACAACTTTTTGTATATTATTGTATTAGAGTTCACTCAAAATGAGGGTTTACAACTTTTTGTATATAATTATAGTAGAGTTTTACTCAAAGCGGGGTTTACAACTTTTGTATATTATTGTATTAGAGTTTACTCAAAGCGGGAGTTTACAACTTTTTGTATATAATTGTATAGTAGAGTTTACTCAAAATAGGGGTTTACAACTTTTTGCATATTATTGTTTTATAGTTTACTCAAAGCGGGAGTTTACAACTTTTTGAATATAATTATAATAGAGTTCACTCAAAGCGGATGTATTTTTAAATAATTGTATAGTAGAGTTTACTCAAAGCGAGGATTTACAACTCTTTACAAAAGCGGAGTTCACAACTTTTTGTATATAATTATAGTAGAGTTTACTCAAAGCAGGGTTTACAACTTTTTGTTAATAATTGTATAGTAGAGTTTACTCAAAGCGGGGGGTTTACAAGATTTTGTATATTATTGTATTAGAGTTTACTCAAAGCAGGGTTTACCACTTTTTGTGTATTATGGTATTAGTGTTTACTCAAAGCAGGGGTTTACAACTTTTTGTATATAATTATTTAGTAGAGTTTACTCAAAATGGGGTTTACAACTATTTGTATATAATTATAGTAGAGTTCACTCAAAACGGAGGTTTACAACTTTCTGTATATAATTATAATAGAGTTTACTCAAAACAGGTGTTTATAACTTTTTGTAAATAATTTTATAGTAGAGTTTACTCAAAATGGGGGTTTACAACTTATTGTATATTATTGTATTCGAGTTACTCAAAATGGGGGTTTACATATTTTTGTATATTATTGTATTAGAGTTTACCCAAAACGGGTGTTAACAAATTTTATTTATAATTATAGTAGAGTTCACTCAAAACGGAGGTATTTTCTAAAAAATTGTATTGTAGAGTTTACTTAAAATAGGGATTTACAACTCTTTGTATATTATTGTATTAGAGTTTACTCAAAGCGGGGTTAACAACATTTAGTATATAATTCTAGTAGAGTTCACTCAAAGCGGAGGTTTACAACTTTTGTATATAATTATAGTAGAGTTTACTCAAAGCGGGAGTTTACAACTTTTGTGGATAATTGTATAGTAGAGTGTTACTCAAAATAGGGGTTTACAACTTTTTTATATTATTGTATTGGAGTGTACTCAAAAGCGGGGTTTACAACTTTTGTATTTAATTGTATAGTAGAGTTTACTCAAAATGGAGGTTTACAACTTTTTATACAATAAAGCAGGGTTTACAACTTTTACTATATAATTGTATAGTAGAGTTTACTCAAAGCGGGAGTTTACAACTTTTGTATATTATTGTATTAGAGTTTACTCAAAGCAGGGGTTTGTAACTTTTGTATATAATTATAGTAGAGTCAAAAGCGGGGTTTACAACTTTTTGTATATTATTTAATTAGAGTTTACTCAAAGCGAGGGTTTACAAGTTTTGTATATAATTGTATGTAGAGTTTACTCAAAATGGGGTTTACAACTTTTTGTATATAATTATAGTATAGTTCACTCAAAGCGGAGTTTTACAACATTTTTATATAATTAAAATAGAGTTTACTTAAAGCGGGGGAGTTTAAAACTTTTTGTAAATAATTGTATGGTAGAGTTTAATCAAAATAGGGTTTACAACTTTTTGTATATTATTGTATTCTGATTTACTCAAAATATGGGTTTACAAGTTTTTGTATATAATTGTATAGTAGAGTTTACTCAAAGCAGGAGTTTACAACTTTTTACAATAAAGCGGGGTTTACAACTTTTTGTATATAATTGTATAGTAGAGTTTACTCAAACCGGGGGTTTAAAACTATTTGTATATTATTGTATTAGAGTTCACTCAAAATGGGGGTTTATAACTTTTTGTATATAATTATAGTAGAGTTCACTCAAAACGGAGGTATACAACTTTTTGTATATAATTAAAATAGAGTTTACTCAAAACGGGGGTTTGCAACTTTTTGTAAATAATTGTATTGTCGAGTTTACTCAAAAGCGGGGTTTACAACTTTTAGTATATTATTGTATTAGAGTTTACTCAAAGCGGGGTTCTGACTTTTTGTATATTAATTGTATAGTAGAGTTTACTCAAAGCGGGGTTTACAACTTTTTGTATATAATTATAGTAGAGTTCACACAAAATGAAGGTATTTTTCTAAATAATTGTATAGTAGAGTTTACTTCCAGCGGGGATTTACAACTTTTTGTATAATATTGTATTAGAGTTTACTCAAAGCGGGGTTAATTATTTTGTATATAATTAGTAGAGTTCACTCCAAAGCGGAGAGTTTACAACTTTTTGTATGTAATTATAGTAGAGTTTACTCATATTGGGGTTTACAACTTTTCTTATATTATTGTATTAGAGTTTACTCAAAGCGAAGGGTTAACAACTTTTAGTATATAATTGTATAGTAGAGTTTACTCAAAGCAGGATTTTTGTATATTATTATATTTGAGTTCGCTCCAAAGCGGGGTTTACAACTTTTGTATATAATTATAGTAGAGTTTACTAAAAGCGAGGGTTTAAAATTTTTGTAAATAATTGTATTGTTGAGTTTACTACCAAAGCGGGAGTTTACAAATTTTGGTATATTATTTTATTATAGTTTACTCAAAGAGGTTTACAACTTTTTATATATAATTGTATAGTAGAGTTTACTCAAAGAGGAGTTTGCAACTTTTTGTATATTATTGTATTAGAGTTTACTCAAAGCAGGGTTTTCAACTTTTGTATATAATTATAGTAGAGTTCACTCAAAAGCGAGAGTATTTTCTAAATAATTGTATAGTAGAGTTTACTCAAATGCGGGATTTACAACTTTTGTATATTATTGTATTAGAGTTTACTCAAAGCAGGGTTAACAACTTTTGTATATAATTATTTTAGAGTTCACTCAAGCAGTCTAAAACTTTTGTATAAATTTATTATAGAGTTTACTCAAAGCGAGGTGTTTGTAACTTTTGGTAAATAATTGTATAGTAGAGTTTACTCAAAATGGGGGTTTACAACTTTTTGTATATTATTGTATTAGAGTTTACTCAAAAGCATTAGTTTACAACTTTTGTATATAATTGTATAATAGAGTTTACTCAAAATGCAGGGTTCTAACTTTTTGTACAATAAAGCCCAGGGTTTACAACTTTTTATATATAATTGTATAGTA